>VDFB02270651.1:250091657-250166102 GCA_007258455.2 Sequoia sempervirens | reverse complement strand
TATCTTTAATATTTAGCCGTGGATCAGCACTCCCTAAATCCATGCAATATTATTAAGTGGAGTTGAACTCTAGATATGCAAAATCAAAAGACTTAATAAGTCACGGCCCCTTTTACATAATTAGATTTTATTGACTTTAAGTCAACACCAAGGGCGAAATCATGCAAGAATTTTACTTTGAAACAAAGTTTAAATAAAATAAAAGAAAACCATCACTAGCCGGATTTAGGGCGAGCAAAAATCAAACCCTAATCATTTCCACATTTCACATTTTGCATTTTGGAAGAGAGACCATGTTGCGCCGCCATGGTTTGCTGGTGTCGAAGGTCTGAGAGCCATTTTTTGGAGCCAAATACCCAATTTCTTGCAGAAGAAGTATGGCAAAATGTTTCATTTTACAAATCTGGGCATCTCCCTCATTTTGAAGGGCATTTTCCTGAGTTTTGGGCCATAGAGAGTTCTGGTTCAAGCCTTGAATAGCTGAAGACGGCCATATACTACAAAAGAAAAGAAAGAAAAAATGTCCCGAAACACTTTCCAGGCCGTGAGGTAAGAACGTTTGAGTCTGGGACCTGCGCATCATTTGCTTTCTATATAAATTACTCGACCTTCCTTCCTTGATTTTATTTATGAAAAAGAAAAGCTCAACCTCCATTATTTTATAGCTATCATCAGAAATTTTACTTAAAACCCCAGTTCTCCATATATGCTTGCTTTATTTTCTGTCGATGTATATATATCTGGCAGGCCAAAAATTCTTAGTATATAGTTTCCCTCGAGTTCCATTTAAATGCAAAAATAAAAGTGAGAAACCTTCTGTATTTTGAGCTCGTTCTGGGTATAAGCAAAATGCTTCTTCCAACTTGAATATCTTTACTATTCGGCTCCTGTGATCTGTCACTTTTCTATGAACAACAAAGGTCCTGCATATATATGTGAACCTGATTTGAGCAGGCCGTGGCTTTACATCATTCTGGGTTTTCACCATTTGAGTATTTTGCTCTTTATATCCTCTTATTTCAATGTTAACGTGGGTGATAATAAATTACTGCTCTTTGTATTTTCTGATATTCTGAGCTCCATACAAATGTATGGAGCACTTGTGACAACCATGAAAACTCATCCACAATTACTCTTTTTCTATCTCCATAAAGGATGAACACCTGTTACTGTTCTTTATGACTCAATACAGCAAGAAAGCACTCAGCTATGCTTAACATGTGACTGAAAATTGTTTTCATTTTAGCTGTGCATTATCTTCTTGTAAAAAAATATATATTTCCACTAGCTTCCAGAATAATGCATATTGAAAGTTGGTTGTAGCTAATTTCCACCATTGATAACATATTTTACAATGAATTGACTGGTAAAAATTCTTGCCATATTTTCCACTTTGTATGGCCTGAGCTATGTCCATTGAATATGGCCTTTTAGTGAAACGTTCTCCTGACTGTGTACATCTTATGAACTAAAAACTGTAGCTTCCATTTTCTTGAATGTTGACTTAAGATAAAATTTGCAGCCTTCTGTATGAAGAATTAATAGAAAAACAGACTGTTGCAAATCTATCCCGTACAGTGATACAGTTGATGAAAACATTCCATTTACTCAAGTATTCTGTTTCTCTTGTGCAGAAATATTTTCCTCTAATTTTTAGCCTTTGTAAAAGTTCAAGTATGCAAAAATTCTGCGGTGTACATGATGTTTCCTTGCAGTTAATTTTGTTGTAAAGATAGTATTATTTCTCTTTAACAACACATTATGTCTAATCATCCATGAAACCAATACTCTTGATGAAAGAAACATCATTAAATTGCTTTCTTTGTTATGATGTTGGAATTGTTTTTTTTGTAAGAGAAACAATGAAGAAGATATTGCCATACTATTTCTCCTGTAGCATCAACCATATGGAACTCTGATTATTTAATTGTCGTTGTCCCACGATATCTCCGCCCAAACACATAACAATAGCATAGATCCAAGCTCTCTTGTATATGAACTGCTTCCTCTTTGATGATATTCAGCTTCAATATTTGACTGATATGAACATCCATCTGGTCACTTTCTTCTTTGAGATTGCTGTACATTATCATTTCTACCAGGGTTGTTCTTAAACTGAGAAGATAAATCAGTCATTTGAATATGTTCCTTTAGTCGATTCTCATCAATAGATTGGCATTATGCTCATTCTCCATGACTGTACCATTACAAATTTGTACTTGATGCTGCTGCAAATTGCCTCTGTTAAGTCTTCATGTTCAATGTCTTGACATTTCTCGTTTGGTATTTGAAATACACATGCCTGTAGAATGCTATCTAAGCCATAATTGCTGCCCCATGTATAATCAAACTTTTGATTCAGCTGTAACTTTCATTCTTTCCCATACTGGAAAACATTTTGCCACTTAATTCATAAGCTGATTGAACTCACTTATTCGATAATTCTTTTCCAACATTTTATGATTGTCGTACATTTCCAGATTTGTATTCCTTCCAGTTATGAATATAATACCTCATTCACCCAGCTCAAAATATGAATGATGAAAAACATGCAAGACTGCTTACTTATTTCTCCATGTATTATCAAAGCTGTCTTGATGCTATGATAAGAAGAACAAAGCTATACTGTATGCTCAAGCTGCTCTCTTTGATGTCTTTGAAATAAAGCTGCTTACTGACTATTTCTTAAATTCAATAACTCTTTTGATGACCGTTTTGACAATATTAATGAACTCTCGTATGTAACTTGAGAGTGTATTCTTTTGATATGTCGGGCTCAACCCTTGTGGGAGCCCGTTTTACTCCACATATCTGATGAAATGAACTCGAACATGATAAACCTGTTCCTGCACACTGAAACAAACATGTTAGAAAAATAAAAGAAGCTGAAAGCTTCCATTAAATTATGTCTTTCCGCTTGATTTTTTCAATTATCTGATGAATGCTTGGTTTAACGCAAATTACATTTCTGTCTGTAGCATAGGCGTAAGGCAGAAATTAATTCACCATTGCTTAGAGTATAACTCTAATACCATTTCCTTAACGATTTTGTAGGTACACAGAACGATGAAGCGAGGCTGCAACTGTTTGGAGGCACGACGGCTAGAAGCACCAACGAAGTGATTCATCATTACAGGCAATGATGAATTGCTTCTCTTTTTTACGTTTATGTTATTTTCAGCAGTGTAGTCTGTCCATTTAGATTTAGTATTCATCTCTTGATTGTCAGAAACAACCTCAGTTACTCTCACGGCTTGTGTGAGATTCAACATTTCACAAAATGAATAAAAATATCATTATGCAAATTTCTCTTAATTTTTTGTTTTAAACATTTGCACAATAAGCTTATGTCACATTTGTGAGATGATCTCAATGATGATCAATGAACACTTTATCAGCAAAATTTGAAAATTTCCTGTACCTATAATAGCTGAACTTCATTCAGCTCTACCTGTTGAGCGTAGAGTGAAAAATAGGTAACAATCATATCAAAGACTTCTACTATAAATGTATATATTTTGAAGCAATATAATGGAGAAGATTTCTCATAATTGGTGATCTATTTTGGTGTTCAATTGTTGTGTTAATTTTCATTCTTATCTGTTATTGTGTTATCTCCAAAGTGGTTTCTTCAAGTTATTTAAATTCATAAGATTTATCAGGACACATTTGTTGTTGTGTGATTGTTTTGATTTGGTTTTGGTGAGAGAGAATTAAAATAATTTTAGTTAATTCATTTCAATTGTTCCCTCGGGGATTAAAATCCTTTAAAGGTAATTAATTTGATTGGTTTCCCTTAAACTAAGGATTAAAAATCCTTTCATAGCATCATAGTAATTTGAGGGAATAGTTACACTAGGATCATTAAAGAAGAGTATTGTAACAAACAAACTTGCACATTTGCACAAGGTGTAAACATTCAAAAGTTCCCAACAATTAGAGTTAAGATAAATATTAGGTTTACCTATCATACACATCTATCTCCATTTCCATCATCCACCCATCAACTCCATTCACCCAATAGATTAGGCACTAGTAATTTTTAAAACATTTTATATAAATTCAATTCACATTCCTAATTATTCAAACACTCTTAGTAGGTATTAGTCATCAAATCTTGTATCTACTTCACCCCCATGTGCCATTGTGAGTAGATTTTCTAAATCAAAGATAATTCTCAAACCCTTAAGTCTAGCTTATCACTCAGGTACACCTGCCTAGGTCTAGCAGAGCCCAAAGAGTAGGAGGTGATCAATCTTGTTTTCCTCATTCATTGGCCAAAAGTGTACTAAGAGACTGGCACCCTCTTAAGGCTCAAAACCTACACTTTTGAGACCTAACACATTGGAAGGGGATAGTTGTCCTTTAGTGATAGCTAATTCAAAATTTGGAAATCCACACAAATGCGAATTTGACCATTATTTTTTAAAACATGAACAATATTAGCTATCCACATTGAATGGTGGATAGGAAATATGATTTTTGCATTCAAAATCTTCTAAATCTCTACAAGGATAGTTCCAAAAATCTTTAGATTATATTGCCTTTATTTTTTCTTGTAAGGAAATGCACCAAATTTGAGTAGAATTTCGTGTTGCACCTCCTTTGGACAAAAAGACTTCAGATCTTCATAAGAATATGCTAATACGTTCATATATTCCTGTAGTAAGTTGGAAAATTGTTCCTTTTCTTCAACTCTACAACACTTTCCAATATTCACCAACTTAGGATTTGATTTAATTCCCAAGTTGATCTACTCAACTTCTATGGATGAATCAGAGTTGGACTGTTGCTTTTTGACATAATGATCATGCTTGTCAAAAAGTATTTCAAGGGATACCAACCCCTTGGGAATTTTATTTCCTTTGAGCTATAAGAATTCTTCATGTGTAACTGGATCAATTTCAAAGACAAATTCTTTGGGTGGAGAATCACTACCTTTGAAGTATAACTCCTTAAAGTTTTCCACTTTCTCCAAGAAAGCTACAATCTGATGATTGTCATTGAAATTTTTCCAATTATCTAAGTTGTTAGGAACACTTGGGAAAAACACTAACTTAATCGTATAGGTAGGTCCATGAAAATCTTTGTGTGGTATCAAGAATGTGGCTGAAACTGCTAAAGAATCAGCTTTTTCATTATACTCCCTTGGAACTGCGAAAATATCAAAAGCATCAAATTCCTCAATGCAATCCAAAATGAGATTGGAGTAATGAATTAGTCCTTCATTCTTAGTTTGGTACAATTCCTTATTTGGAATACCACCAACTCAACATCACCTTAGGCATAAATATTCTTGGTCCCTTTCTTATTTGCAACTTGCATTCCTAATAACAAAGCTTCATATTTAGTTATGTTATTAGTATTGTCAAACTACAATTTGAAAGTAAAAGGATTTTTTTTTCCTTTTGGCGACACAAAAACAACTCCAACTCTTGAACCGGTGGAAGAACAACTGTCGTCAAACTCAATTACCGAAACTACCTTCAGATCACCAAGGTTGACAACATCAAAATTGGTGGCTTCATCATCTGATGAAGCTTCATAATCTAAGATATACATATCATCCGATGATGATTCATTTGTTGATGGGGAAGAGCCAACACTTTCCAACTCATGTTTTGTATTCCTTGTTGAAGATTCAACATCTTCATCCATTTACAAATAATAAGTTCCAACACTTGCAGACTCAAATAAAATTTGATCTCTCAGATCATTGGACTTCATTACTAAGAATTTTTTTCAAGAACCAAATTCTGTATCACACCTTTTATGGGTATCCTAGCCTCTGACATATCCATGTTAAGCTCTCCAACATTTGTACAAAAATTATGTCCAAGGAGAATTCCATAAGATGTTGGGACATTTGCTACCAAGATTGTCATCTTAATCTTCTTTTCCGGATACGCAACAAATGCAAACTATCCATCCTTAATCTTCCCGATTAGAGGCACTTGCTTGTTCTCTATAGAGAAAAAATAGCCAATTTTTTTTGTAAGATTCAAACCCAAGGTAGTGGCTACCTTGGTTGGCATCACATTGTCGGATGCACTAGGAATGTATAACAAAGTTATTTAACATAAAACCATTAACAAGTAGGGAAATATAAAATGAATCAATACATCCTAAAGTAGTTGGAGGAATAGTAACAAGGTTATTTTGAGGATGCTTTGGTTTTGGGGCAGCGGGAACATCAGGAGATGAACCCCTACTAGGATTAATTCCCTTATCTCTAATAAAATTAACAAGTCTGTCAAATTGGTCAAGATTTGCTTTGAGGTATTCTACTTCAGACATTTGGATTTTTGTCCTCTTTGCATGGCCAATGATGTCAAAAGCTTGGAAATAAATTTACAAAGAAGATATGGTAACTTCATTTATATGTTTAACAAAGGGTACACTAGTCTTAGGAACTTGGATATTGGATTTTTGGAATAAAAAGAACTACACGAGGAGGAGGAGGAGCACTTACTTGTTTGTTTGTTGTATCTTTAAGTTTCCAAGGAAAAGGAGATCCCCTTTTTGCAATGGTTACTGGTGGCTTTTCCTTTGATTTTGGAGCAACAACTTGAGCTTGATTAAGTTGACTTTGTTGTGACCGCATGAAAACAACATATGTATCAGTCACCAAGTCCTCATCATCAAATTCATTTGCTACTTGCAAATAACCAAAGTTGGAGTCACTAGCTAGATCCATTTCTTCATCTTGAGATCTAGATCAACATTTTCTTCCATAGGATACTCTGGTTGTGCATATTCATCTTGCTCTACTTCATAATATCCCATAGTTGCATTAGTAGGTGGAGCTTCCAAAGTAAGACTTCCTTTTGGTGTAGGAAGACGATTTTGATTTCTATTCCCAAAGTAATCAGGGAAATTCCTTCTTGGGATATCCTTGTAGGAATTATTATTAGCAACTTGCTTCTTCAAAGCCAAAATTTCATTTCCCAACCTTTGAACCATAGGATCAATAAAATTGGAATTGGTATTGGAAGCTGTAGAATTTGATGCTTTCCCTTTTCTATTTGGATTTGTTCTAATTTTTCCAACAAGAATCAAATCATCTTCAATACTTGTTGGTAGTGCTTGAGCAGCTTCAAGATCAGGAATAGCGGCTCTACATAACAAGAAGCTTACTTCTAGAAGTTGTGTATTGATGAAGAACCACTTTAGATTGTAGGGAATTGGTTTAGCCTCTATGGGAATCCTTGTCACCAACTTGTTAAATTTGGTCATGAACTCATGCATGGGTTCATGGGCCTATTTTCTCATGGTTGTAAGCTACGCCAACAGGGCATGTGCATTTTCAGCAGGTTTGAATATTTCTTCAAAATTGGTGTAGAGAGTATTCCAATTAGTCAAAGCAGTAGGAGCAAGAGTGTAGAACCACTCTGTGGCTACTCCTTATAAAGTTTCAACGAACAACTTGACAGCAACATCTTCATGTTCTACGCCAAGAATACCGCAAACAATGTAGAAGGAAACAATGTGTTCATCTGGATGCTACTTTCCATCATCGTAGAATTTTGTAATATTCTTTCATGAAACATATGAAAGCTCATGTAAAGGGCCTGCCAAGCTGAGAGGACCAAAAAAATTTCCCCAAGGTCCAATGGGGGGTGGTTGAGGTTAAGCCATTACGATTTGAATAACAAGTACCTGAATAGGAACTCTATAGAAAATAGAAGATTCACTGGGAAGCAATGATCTTAGTTTTTTGTGGAGGATAACTTGCAATTCATTGTAATAGTGACCTTACTTGCAAAGGAGAAGGAAGAATGTTATGTCATTGCAACAATTGGAAAAACAAATCCACCACTCCTTGTGCCCTTAAACCTCGTGTATAACTTCTGTCAGCTAGAATGTAGACTTTGAAACAAAGAGAAGTAACAATAAAAATATACACGAGATCACAATAAGATACTGGAGTGCTTATTCACTTCAATCAAAAGTGTGAGGCTTTGATTGCATGTTTCATTCCCTAGCAGAGTCACCAAAAAATTGTTGGGTGAAAATTTTGTAATCCCTCTATAGATTACAAAGCTTGAATTTCAGCCATAGTTATGCAAGGTGAAATCTCTCCTCTCAAAAAGGGGAGGCGCCCTTCTTATTGCTTACAGAACTAAAAGGTAAACTATTCTAATATATACACTACACTAATCATATGGGGGTGTGTCACATTCATGATTCTCTCCTTTTTTAGAGAATATCTTTACAATATTCCACGATTTTATATTTCTAGATGCAATACAACTCTAAATAAAATCTAAGCAGTAATTCCAATACTTCTAACTTGTCAAGCATAGTCTAGGAGTACTAGTGTGATAAAGGTACACAACCAAAAGGCTCATGAAGGCACAAAGTCATTCCCTAGTCTTCAATGATGAATTTCACAATAAGGTATCCAACAATGTAAATGAAGCACAAAGTCTTCAATATACTTCACAAATAGATCCATGAGCAGCATAAACAACTTCAAGTATAAAGCCTTAAAGATAACTCACCAATTTTATCAGTAATTACGTGATTCCAAGTAAAAGGAGTAGCACAAAGTCTACACAGATTATCTTGAAATCCTTTCAATCTCAATTTATAAAACACCACCAATCCAATACAATAATAAGATAAACTTATGAGAATGACATAAAAATATTCACATACGTTGAAATTGACCCAACTCAAAGTTTGGTATGCAATTTAGCCTTCTTTATTGATTTGAAAATAGTTTCACAATAAGAACTCAAAGTTTCAAAATTGCTTCACAAATTAGTAACACTTCATTGCATAAGACAAAAAGGTCTATAATACAATAGAAACCTCTCATATTTATAGATGAGAGAAGAGAGATAAACTAGGAAAAATGATAACTAACTATTGACTTATTTAAATGTGATGTCCATGAATGTAGGAGAACATCTTTGTTTTTAGATGCAATTGCATTTTGAAAAATAACATGTAAAAATGTCAAGATTATTTACATAAAGCATAGAGAAAGCATAAAAACCTATCTTTGGAAACATAAGAATACTTTATGGTTCCTTTCTCTTAGCTTGGAAATATTTATATTTGTTCATGATCTCCTGCATTGTTGCCTCAACTAGTCTAGCAGTATAATCAATGGTCATGTTAACCTTTGTGATATACTTCTTCACAGTAGAACAAATCTTCTTACACCTATCTAAATGTGTCTTGAGATTGTCCAAGGTTAGTTGTATGTCAACAAAAGCATCCATTGAAGTCAATGAGAATGCTTCATTTTCCACCTATTTTTGGATAGCTTTCTTGTAAACTTAGACAATCTCGCTTGTTGGGAGAAAGGTATGATCTTCATCAAGAATCCTTCTAGGTAGCTCTTCAATTCTACTCACCAAGATGACACAATGTTCTTCAACATCTTCTTGCACCTATTGAGAACCCTTGATGAGATTCTTGATGACAAATATGCAATTCTTGATAGACTCGTTAATCTCCACATACTTTTCTTTGTTGGGAATGACCCCAACATGTACTAACTTAGTCATTTTCACCTCCTTTAACAACAACCATGATCCAAGATTTTGTTCCATTTTCTTTTGCTCAGTAGAAAGTGTACTTACTATTTTATCTAGCCCTAGATCAACTTTGGAAATATGAGCAATCTTCTCCAATGCAACAACCATGCATTTCAAGCCTTGTTCAATTATTCTATCAGCAAAGTCATAAATGATTTTTCCTTTAGAATATTTTTCCACCTTTTGAACAACTGGTTCCTCAATACTCATCATGGCTATTGGTTGCACATTCTCTAAAGTTCCTATGATTTTCCTTAACATTGATGCATAGTTTCCAACCTTTTCCTTGTACATGTCCTTGGCTTTCTCCATCTTAGCAAGCCTTGCCATCAAAGCATTTAGAGATACTTGAGCATCCTCTTTGGTGCTTGAATTTGTCATGGTATATTCCTCCATGCTAAATTCACTCTTACCTTATGGAGGTGTTGTGATATTCACATATTTATATTGAGATTTATCCACATACAATATAGAGTGAATCTTCAGCTTTTTCTTCTCCTTGGATTTTGGAAGTACTATCTCCTCAAGATCTAACTCATTAGGAGAAACCATCTTCTTCTTCCATTTAGAAATTTGTGATACTAAACATGGAGGAAGGAATGGAGCATTACCTTCTTGGCCTAGTGACAATTCCAATGTGACAATTGTATCTATAGAAATGAGTGTTGTAGTCACAATTGGGTTTGTTTCAGTCATCACTGCTCTAGGAGTCTATAGATTTTATGTATCCAGCAATGATTCTTTCATAAACTGATCAAATTCAGCTTGTGATGAAATATCATATGATGGTGAAGATAGACTTGGAATTGATGATGGAGAACCTGAGGAAACATCAACACTTTTTAAAATTGATCCAATGGAAGGAGTGGAATGAACTGAATGCACTAATAGGGGAATTGTTACTTTTAGTGCATGCAAACCAACTGTAGGTGGAGGTGAAGTGGGAAGAGGCAGTGGAGGAGAAGTGGGAATAGGAGGTGTGTGAGGTGTGGTAGGAATGATAGGTGATGATGTATGTGGGGGATCTTCAGCGATGTTCTCTTGTGGAGACAATTGCATTTCCTCATCATGCCTTTCCTCTTCTTCATTATCTTCATCCTCCTCTTGATCTTCCTCTAATTGTTCATCTTCTCCAGATTGTTCACTTTCAACTCCTTCTTCTTCTTCAGGCTACTCTTCTGATTTAGGCTCTAGTTCTTCTTCATTCCTTAGTAATGTGCTCCTCTTTAGTAGCGTTCTCTTCTTCAACAACTTGTGTTGTACTCTTCCCATAGGTGAATTTAATTTTTGGTCCTCTACATGAAGAAGAGGGAGAAACACTTGCTTTATGCTTAGTTCAGAGCTCTTGTTGTTAGCTAGCTTCACCTTCTAATACCTCTCCCTCAGACTCTATCCTGAAGGGCTTCAATTGAAAACCTTTCCTTTGCAACCATTCACTTGTATTGTTAAAAATAGGAGCAAGCCTCTGCCGAATGGAAATATTCTCTTTTTTAGACCATTGAATTGGAGGCAATGGATTCCTTGCTATCTCTTTTTCATCATATGTAGAATCCAAAATATCACTAGGATCTTCAAAATCTTTTGGAAGATCCGCCAAACCTAGATCATTGAATTGTTCCACAGTAAGTCTACAAAAATCCATTCTTTAGATGTCTTACTCATCTCTACATTCTTCCCATATGCCTTCAAAGTTGTAAACATGACTATGACCCTTTTTTATTTTTCTTTTTACATCTCTATATTCAAAATCATGCCTATACCTGTATGACTGTATGGTCATAATCTACATCTTTGCAGCTACTAAAAATGAAGCTACTTGATGAAGATTGTTGTGAACAATGGCTTGCAAATCATCTTCCAAGGGTTGGTTTTATGTTCTCTTAACAAAGTCCTTGTTAAGGTGTCAATCTTTGTATCATTGATCTCGTCAATCTTGGATGTTACAACTATGGGCAAATAAATTCCTTTTCTTAGATGATGAAGGAGACTCTTTCATTGTCATTAAGTGCACAATAGATCACTGAAAGCCACCTTTGAAGAAAACTTTATAGGAGATAACTACATGGAAACATGAATTTATTCAATTTTAAGAGAATATACATTTAGGAATACGGGAATGTGGGAAGTGAGGCGAGCACTTCGAAGTGAGAAAATATAAGCCATGGAGTGTGAAAATTTGGGAAAATGTGGAAGGAACGGAGTTCAAAATGTGTTTTGGAAGGATTCTGAGTGTTAGTACAATTTTTTGGTTTTTGTGAAAGGGTGTTGAAAATCAATGCCCATACACATTGAGGAATTTCATTTTGTGTAATAGCACTAAAAAATAGCGCTTCTACATCTTGGAATGACTTGAGAAAATTTCTCTACATGAGTGGCCTTTTTTAGCACCTTGACATCTCTTGGGAGATAGTATCATGCACCAAGGGCAAAAAAACCCCGCCTTTACATTTCCTTTGATAAATAGCTTTTACATGCAAAGGCGGTGAAAATCACTGCCAATGCATTAGGGGAAATAACTTATGTTTGTCGGAGTGGTGATTTTCACGGCTCCTACATTTGGGACTTGTGAACATCTTTGTACATTTCAAAGTGGTGAAAATCATTGCTTCAACATATGTCGGGATATCACCTCATACACATGCAAAAGTGGTAAAAATCACCACTTTTGACATGTTCATTTTCAAGAAAAATACAGAAGCTAAGGAATTTCTTTCTAACGTCATTATACCAAGGAAGTAAAAATATGTTAGTGGTGAAAATCACCGCACATACATTTGGGTGTATGTGGAAGAACAAAAGTTATAGCGTCAAATCTCAACACCCTTATAGAGAGAAATAGTTTCAATGCTTGGGAGTGAAAATCTTTAAAAAACTCAAGAGAACTTGAGCATGTATGCAGAGAAACTAAAGACAATCATGGAAAACTAAATAAAATCAACATGCCATGAATAGAGAATGGGACGAGATAAATGTAAGCCCTAAAAAGACCATGAGATGACATTACACCAATTAAAACGAGATGAAAGGAAATGATTAAGAAACCATAATAGTTATTTCAAAGATAAGAAATGATAAAACACACCTGAATATATTGAAACAAAAACCCTAGGTTAGACTCGACAAAAACGTGCAAATCAATCCTCACTAATCCGCACTAAAAATCAGAGGGAGCTCCAATGTAGAAAACACAAGGTGGAGAGGAGGAAATAAGATAAATTAAACATGAAATGAAATAAAAATGGCTTAACAAACCATTAGAAAGATATTAAAGAAGGAACATTGATGAACTCAAAGTTCATTAATTTGCATGTGTGGGAATATATAGGGGCAATGAAAAACATTGCCCTTACAATCTAAAAACTCGAAACAAACAACAGATGTAAAAGTGGTGAAAAATACCGCCTTGACATTTGAAGGATGGGAAGAAAGTGTAATGGCACTAAAAAATAGCACTGCTACACTTTAAAAAAAATTCAAATTGCTCATGTAGGGGCACTAAAAAATAGCACCCTTAAATGGGAAAAAAAATTTCTAACTCCTAGAAACTGGAAATCAATAAAATATTTGTTTTGAAGAATTTTAAAAAAATGACGAAATACAAGCACTCAAAGGGATGATTCGAGGCTCAGGACCACGTGTAAAGGAAAATTGAAATTTTCCTCATTTTGCATGCTTAGAGTGCATGGGCCTACGGAATGGACTAGTTTTGTAGGGGGTTATCCTATGAATCAAGCACAATTGGATTCGAGGATTACAGGTATAAATTTGAACTTGATTTTGGTGGAATAATTCACCCTAGGTGTAAGTTTCCTTATAGATTGATTACATATATGTTTTCACAGTCCCCCAGAGCTAGATCAAAGTTTCCCATTTTCATCTACAAATTTTTTGGATCACTATCAAATATTTCTATGTGAGTTGTCAAGATGTAGGGTTTTGATTGTAACAATTGATAATTGATCTTCAAGCATCCTCCAATCTACTTCAAACCTAAAACCTACACATTCAAAGAGATAGGAAGGGTTGTGCCATTTAGGAGCTTGCCTTGGTCAAACCTTGTGTTAGTGTTTCCACTTCCACAATGGAAAGTCAATGATAGAACAGATAAATGATAGGAAGAAATGATGAATCAAAAAATTATTGCAACTCACCACCCTTCAATGGATTCCTTGAGGGACTGAAGTCATACAAATCTCCTCAAGGTTTTGGATCTTGCTTGTTTTAATTGCTTGGAGACCTACAAAGGGTTAGCCTTCACAAACAATGATAACATAAACATACATAAACTCACATATGATTTGACATGATGCATGGATCTTGAATTGTTGTAGTAAATCACTAAAAACATGCTCTTGAATTGCTTGATAATTTCACCAAATTTTCTAATATTTTCTAGATTGTCCTTGTTCCTTTTCAAATGATGCAATAAATAGGTATTTATATGTAATTTTTCTAATTTCCTATAAATTAAATCCTAATAATTGACTTTGGATACTTGAATTGTAAATAATAAAGTGTTGACATCGACATATTTGAATTTGGAGACAAAATAGGGGGACATTTTCGTCATAAGGGGACCTATTTTCCATAGGGTGTATGTGTCCCAACCCTATTTTCTGGAAATTAAGGTGTCAGGGGCAAAGTATTAGATGAATGCATTTGCTTTCTGCTTGCAATTTGTTAGTAATTTTTAAAAATGGACCATAGAATAAACAATTTAAGAAATTAGGTGTTCAATAAGGTCCAATAACTTAAGGGGGAGCAAAACATAGTGTGAAATTGTCATGGGTGAAAATTTACGATGCTACATTTAGCCTCCACTTTAGCCAGATTATGAACTTACGCTCAGAGTCACACTAAAGTAGAGAATATATGAAAATATATGTCAAGAGGGGTCTAATTGTCCAAATTTTGAAGAGATAGGATTAAAAAGAATCTAGGGTGAGCCAACAAGCCCCCCTGGCATCCAAGATACCATGGCAAGACAAAAAAAAAAGGAACATGCACATGTATGAAATGTAGCAAGACAACATACACAAACATATACGATGTCAACAAAAAATACATGAAACTTGACAAAGTTTTCTCTAAACCTACAAGGTCATGTAGAGAGCCTCCTAAAATAACCTCTCTCATGTTTTGAATAATCTAATCCAGTTGCTCGTGGCAGAAAGTTTCAAATGTTGCAAAAAGTGTCAATTTTGTTCAATGAAAATATGTAATGTTGCATAAATCTCGTTCTATTTGTCATGGGCCTAGACCATCAGTGCCAACACATTTGGGTTGGTATTCTAATGCTATGAATTCTCCTATTTCTCTCCCGAAATCTCCCAAACATTCTAGGCTGCATCATACCAGCGCATTCTCTTAAGTCCCCAAAGTGCAAAAATGCCAAAAATTTGATAGGTTGTTTCTCAAAATCTGTGGCACATACAAACATTCCATTTAAACCTACAAGGTCATGTGAGGTCCCTCTACAATAAACTCTCTCACCTTTTCAAGAATCCATTCCACTTGATCGTGCAATAATTTTTTTGGTGTTGCAAAAATTGTGAAATGCATTCAATGAAAAGTTGCAATGTTGCATAATGTAATGCCTTGAGATGAAAATCTTAGAACAAAAACTAATGGAACAACCTTTTCTTTTGAAACAAGGATAAAAACACTGATAATACAAAAATTACATGTCACACTTGTACGATAACATGCACACAAGTGTCACAATGACACAATGCCAGAGACAACACGACACTTCAGCATTACATAAGAAAGGTAGAAACACCAAAAGAATGACCAAACATCTTGTAAAGGTTTTCCTTTTTGTTTATATTGGTTACTTGTGTTTGGATCCTTTTCAAGAATCCATTCCACTTGATCGTGGTAGCAATTTTTTTGGTGTTGCAAAAATTGTGAAATGCATTCAATGAAAAGTTGTAATGCTGCATAATGTAATGCCTTGAGATGAAAAGCTTAGAAAAAAAACTAATGGAACAACCTTTTCTTTTGAAACAAGGATAACAACACTGATAATACAAAAATGACATGTCACACTTGTACGATAACATGCACACAAGTGTCACAATGACATAATGCCAGAGACAACAAGGCACTTCACCATTACATAAGCAAGGTAGAAACACCAAAAGAATGACCAAACATAGGATAAATCAGCCACAATGAACAAATAAAAGAGATGATAATCCTACATGTTGATTGGTTACTAAACCATGATCATTCTCTCTTGCAACAACACACCATGACAGGATGAGGTATTCCCTTACCTCCAATCCACATCCAAACACAAGTAACCAATCTAAACACAAAGGAAAACCTTTACAAGATGTTTCCTAACCAATAGATACAACATAAAACAAACTGGAGTGACATAAAGTCACTTCCAAACAACTTCATGCTTCACAATACATCTTATCAAAAAATGACATCACCCAAGGTAAGAAACTACTCCACGACACCCCACGACCTATGAGGAATTTTTAGGATACTCACAAGAATATCCACAAAGGCTTATTACCTTCATAGGACTAGAAGAATCATATCCTCAACCCTAGGTTTGACAATTGGATCATATCAGGAGGTTGCAAGTAAAACGATGCAGGATATGATTTAAGTCCTCAATGATGGAGCTTGAGAACTAGGACAAAGCACTAATAGGACCCCAATACTATGGTGAACAACTTTCATTCATAAATTTTTCCCAAACAGATTCTTGATAAAGCAAGGAATTTTTAAACTAATATAGATACAAGTAGTATCAAAGCATGATCACCTTTGGTTTTAGTTGTGGGTTGTTGGGATTTTTAAACTAATACATATTTGAGTCGGAGCTTGTGTAGAAGACACTTTCTGATCTGGTTGTAAGAATTTTTAGATGGCAAGCTCCTCAGGGAGAATAGAGGTGGATATATTTTCTAGAAATATTTTTAAAATGTGGAACCTGAAGAGGGAGGATTTGTTGATAGATCAAGATCTGTGGGATGTTATTGATGAGAATGTTTCAAGGCCCGTGGATGCTACTTTGGATTCTCAATATGATGTTATGGACTGTAAAGCCAAGGGTCTAATCAGCTTGTTCTTGGTAGAATATTTTTTAATAAATGTCCATGAAGAGACCTTTGGACAAAAACTAAGGAAGAAACTTGGTGAGATGTATCAAGCCAAATTTTTAGTGAACAATATTTTCTTGAGGAAGAAATTATATTCCTTGAGAATGGAAGAGGGTGGATGAATTATAGTCCACCTAGAAGCATTCAATATTTTGGTGGCTCAATTGGAATCAATTGGTGTCAAAATGGATGAGGAGGAGAAATGTTAGATATTGCTTTGTTCATTGCCTAATTCATGGGATTCTCTTGTTATGGATATAGGGAGTACTTCTATTATATTGATGACTAAAGATGTGGTGGGTTCTCAACTTTCTAAAGAGATGAGGAGTAAGGTATCCATTAGTGCCAATGAGGACCTAAATATTCATGAAAGACCTAAGGAAAAAGGAAAGAAGAATGAGAAGCGTGATAAATCCATGTTGAAGGGGAGATCCAAATCTCTTGGAAAGTCCAAAGTTATTTGCTGGAACTGTTGTAAGCTTGTACATATTTGTAAGGATTGCAAAGAAGAAAAGAAGAAGAAAAAGAAAATATTTTATTCTAATTCTAATTTTGAGAAGGAAGATGGTGATGCATTCATTACAACTTTGACAACTCATGCAGCTAATAATGCATAGTTAATTGACTTGGGTGCATCTTTCCATATGACCTTTAATAGAGATTGGTTTTTTGAATATGAATAATTTGATGGAGGTAAGGTGTACTTGGGTGATGATTCTTATTTAAACATTTTTTTCCATGGTAAAGTTAGAATCAGGTTTCCTAATGGTAGAATAAAAAGGATTAATGGTGTGATCCATATCCTTGGATTAGCATGAAATTTGTTATCTATGAGAAAATTAATAGATGTAGGTGTGCAGGTAGCATTTTTTGATGTAGGATGCAAGATGGTTAGAGGTGTTATATTGATTGCTAGAGGTGTAAGATATTGCACATTGTATAAGCTTGATGCATGCACTGTTGAGTGCAATATTACTTCTATGAAAATAAAGTCTATAGAAGAGGTGAGGGTTTCATCTTCAATAGATGGTCATGGCTTCTAGGTACCCAATGGTGCTCTTTCTTCTGAATCAAATTTACTTGTAGAGAAAACTATGCTATGGCACTAGAGTCTTGGCCACATTGGAGAAAAGGGTCTGAAGACCTTGAAAAATAAAAACCTTATTGAAGGGTTGTCTGATTGTAATCTTGAATTTTATTTTTGTGAGCATTGCATTTATGGAAACCAAAACTGCATTAAGTTTTACTCAAGTTCTCATAAATATTGTGGTGTATTAGATCTTATTCATTATGATGTGTTTGGTCCTATAGATGTTCCTTCAATTGGAAAATCCACTTACTATGTTTCATTTATTGATGATTATAGTAGGACATGGGTGTATTTTGTAAAGAGTAAATCTAAAGTTTTCAATTGATTTAAAGAATTTAAAGCAATGGTTGAGTTGTAGACTGGAAATAAAATAAAATGTTTGTGGACCGATAATGGTCTAGTGATTTTTTCTCTAATAATTTTGATAGATTTTGTAAAGATTGTGGTATTCATGGAAAAAAGAAAACTCCATATTCTCCACAACAAAATGGATTTGTAGAAAGAACCAAAAAGACATTGATGGAGAATGCTAGGAGTATGTTAAGTGGTGTTGGTCTAGAAAAAAGGTTTTGGGATGAAGTTATTGCCACTACTTGTTACTTGATTAACAGGTCTCCTACATCAGCTCTTGTTGATAAGAAACCTATAGAGGCATGGTTAGACCACAATCATTCATTAAGACATCTTATAGTTTTTGGTTGTGAGGCATATGCACATGTTCCAAAGGAGAAGCGAACAAAGTTGGAGAACAAGGTTGTGAAATGTATCTTCATCGAATACAGTTATAATGTGAAAGGATACAAGTTTTGGGATACTATGGCATAGAAGGTATTATATAGTCGAAGTGTTATTTTTAGAGAAACTAAGCCTTCTTTTGTTTTTATTAATGGGAAAAACAAGTTTTGAAGGGACCCGAAACCCTTTACAACTAAGAATACAAAATGCTGCCAAAGAGAAAAATCAAATGACCTCCAACAACAACCCAACAGCCAAAAAACACAATCAGATGGGTGCTAAACTAAAAGTAAGACAAAAGACCACCATCAACACCCAACAACAACACAACAACAAAACAACCTAAAAGAAACTAACACCCAAAAGGAAACAAAAAGAAAGAAAGAAAAAGCAACACACTAATTCAAGCCACCAAGAGTATTGGTGACCTCAATCTGTTGGTTCTTGTGCCTCTCAACCATATCCAACAACTCTTTCTTCTCAGCATCAAAAGTTTTCTTCCAATCTGTCGATCCTTTTCCAACATGACCTTTGTCATCATCCTTAGCCGCTTTTTTTCCCTTGCCCTTGGTCGCATGCTCCTTCTCCATAAGCTCTAAGAAGTAGACCCAATCCTCCTTGAGCTCACTAATTTTCCTGAATAGGACTTCCAGGGAGTCTGCACTATTCTTGACTAAGATATGGCACACCTGCATTAAATTCTTGATGTCTGAATTTATGCCTAAAACCTTGGCTTCCACAGCTGGCAATCTATGCTCACATAGAGACTTGAAATCATGATAAGAACCCTCAAGGTCCACCATTCTATCAATAAGAATGTCTGGCACAGACCCTTTTAGACCATTCTTCAAATTCTCTTTTAAGCCTCTAATTTTAATATTGATTTTATTGAACTCCTGAAGAGTCCACTTAGCCAATTTAAAGGTACTAGTGGCCCCAACCCTAGCCATATCAAGTAAACCAAACATGGAAGTAGCATCATCATCTAGGTAAGAAAAGTCCTTAGAAAGATGATTTACCTTTAAGGGCTCCTACTTGGCTTTTCTCTTCTCTCCATTCTCCTCACCCAAATCCCTAATATCCTCATCCTATTCCTCCTTGGACATGTCCTATATGGGAGAGTCCTCAATAGCCACCATATTTTCATCGACATCCTTTTCCTTACCAGCCACGTTAGGGTCCTTGACCGAAACCTCAAAAGCCTTGTTCTTTAAATTGGCAATTCTCTTTGACAACCTCCTCGGTTTATCGACCAAACCCTCAACATTACCCTCTATCCCCACCTCTAAACTACCACCAACAACAACTTCATTGACAACCACCTCCACAGACTTGAGAGAAGAATCACTTGACCCCACCTCCATGTCCTCACTCTTAGAAAGGGCCAGCCGCTTAGGCAACCTATTACACTTGGCACTAGCCACCTTCCTCTTCTTCGAAGACATAGCCACAACTATCGGGGAAGCATCCTCCTCCTCCTTGTTCCATTCCTCATCCTCTTTCGAAGAGGAATCTGAACCCGACGACCTAGACAGATCACTAACAACTTTTTCCTTGCTCTTAATGGTTGGATCAGGATGAGAGCCTTAACGTACTCCATAATAAGAAGGATAAGACCCTCATGGAGGATGAAGGCCCTCCTATTCTTCAGATGCACGCAAAATGAGACCTCCAAAGAAGATAACATGA
This sequence comes from Sequoia sempervirens, assembly GCA_007258455.2. Taxonomy (NCBI): domain Eukaryota; kingdom Viridiplantae; phylum Streptophyta; class Pinopsida; order Cupressales; family Cupressaceae; genus Sequoia; species Sequoia sempervirens. Next base: position 250,145,913 of record VDFB02270651.1, on the reverse strand, counting down.
AAAAAGGAAATGAGATGAACAAACCATGACGAAAGTGGTTGAGGAGCGTGAAATGGTTACTGAGAATAGCCCTAAATCTCCCTTCTAGGGTCACATAACGCATCATGACCTCCGCAACACTCACCCAGATTTTCTTGAGGGAGGTTCTCTCACAACCCTAGCTCTCCAATTTGATTAACTGCTTCCTCTCATCATCTTTGAAAAACTAAACCATCACTTCTTCATTACTTTTTTTGTCCTTAAAAAACTTCCTACTCGCAGTTGGCATACCCGTAATAGTGGCAATCAAATCTTCGTTGACCTCCACCTCCAAAATTTTAATCTTAAGCTTTTGGTTATGCCAAGGAATTAGGGTCATGCATGTGCAACCTCTCCAAGAATGGAATGAAATTCCCATGGCTCAATATACTCCAGAGCTTCTTCTTTCTTTGAATGTCACCACAAGAGTGCGGCTTGATTCGACTCCTGTCACCACCCATTGCAACTGCCATGAAAATCACATAACCCTCGCAAAAACAACTCAACTGAAGACTAGAGAGCCAAAAACTGCCCACAAAGCATGCAAACTGAAGGCAGGTACAAGGCCATAAATGATTCAACAACTCATCCCACACCATCATTCCTTAATAAACTCCTAGCTTTCTCAGGAAGGATCAATCCCTCCTCCCATGAACGAAATTCATTTAGGCTGACAGCTTCATTGGCAAAAAAATCTGCCAATGAGTTTCCTTCTCAGTAGACATGAGAGACTTGGGTCTCATCACAAGATTGCAACATAATAATCGTATCCTTGATAAGATGGTCAATGTTCCAGCTTGGAGGATGGGTGCCACATAGATAATTTATGTTCATAGAATTTCCTTCCACCCAAATTTTGGAGTATCCTTTGCTGGTGGCATACTTAACACTTATGAACATAGCCTTTGCCTTCGTGCAATGATTGTTCTGCGTACCCAATGGGAGTTCCACTGTGCCCAAGAGACTAAGCCTTCTTTAGTTACATTATAGCCAAAAAAAAGTAAACAAGAAGATGTGGTTCAATTTCCCTCTACACCTAAAAAGTTTGAATCAATGCCCATTGATAGACAAGAAGTTGAGGAGAGATCATCTAGCTCATAATCTTTAGAAGAGGAGGAAGAACCTCCAACTCAACTTGTTCATAGATCTACAAGGCATAGACAACCACCTGAAAGGTATTCACTTGATGATTGAAGATGTATTTTTGCTTTGAATACTAACATGGATGAACCCACACTAGGTCCCAGTCCCTGTATGGTTAGAAACCTAAGAAGTGACAATACAAAGTGGGGATTGTGAAAATATGTGGCTACTTCAAGGAAAGTCTAGTTTGATCCATTGATGAAAAATACAAATATTAATATAATATCAAATCAAAAACACCCATGGCTAAAGACGATAACAAGAAACAAAGAGATATTTTGAAGAAATAAAAGGGACAAATATGTGGAATATGCTTCCTAAACTAATCTATGACATGAGGTAAGTGCAAAAATTAAACTATCATATAGTTACAAGAATATATATATATTATAACACATTAATTTATGTGGAGAAAATCCTCTCAAGAGAAAAATTCCACGCTTTAAAAAATCTTAGTGTTTTATTTACTAATCAAATGTTAAAATACACTTGTAGTGTCTAAACCTTTATAAGAGTACCACCAACTAGATATCTAGAACAATTATGATAGCATAACAATACCTTGAAAGCTAACTATCAAAACCTCCATCTCAAGTACTTAATAAAATGGAGAGGAAATACATGAAGTCAACAATTTTTTTAGGTAATGATGAGCTATAACCACCCAAAATGTTGCACCCAAATCCCAAGATGTGTCTATAAGCTAAAAATATCATATTCCTTCCACTTTCCATAAGTTCATTATAATCCACATATTAGCTCAAAAAATCCATTTTGACTCAATTATCTCTATTTAAAATTCCTTGTGATGCATCATTTAATATAAGCCATAAGTTAGTCAATAAGTGTAACTCCCTCTTACAACTCTTTTATGTGTCATAATAGATGTTTCTACATTTTGAATGTGAGAATCCCAAATTCTAGAGACTATAACTTTTGATTTGGGAGGTCAATCACTACATCTGAATTCATATCCAACATAGTTTATCCTACAAGGCCAAACATCTTTCTTTGCTTTTGATTATATTCTCTAGCACAAGTTGGGACTAACTTGAGAGACTAGAAGGAGACCAAAAAATTTGTATCCTAGACTAACCCAAACATTTCCATACATTGGGCCATGAAGGTTTGGCCCCTTTTGCACCTACCTATTGTAGGAACTCCAAGACATCTACATTTCTGAGGTTATTGTCTCAAATGACCTCCTATGGGGAGATAATCTTTGAAGTAGGGTGATATAAATTGTGATTTTACTTCATCTCCTTCATTTTTCATTGTTCTCCTTGCATGTGTACTACCAAGCACACATGAAGCCATTAGATAATTTAATAATAACCAATTCTAGCTTTTCCAAAAGATATGTGCAATCTGTGTAAATAAGTCATAAATCATGTAATAATTTATGCAATGTAAGATCCTTTATTGTAATAGTGAATAGACAAGTTTTTGTAGTGCCATTAAAGTTACAACATAATCTCTATCATCAAGTATAAAGCTCTCAATTTAAAATCATCAAGGAATAAAGGTTTGAGATCCTAGTATGATTCATGCTTTGAGTATATAAAAGGAACCAAAAATGTGTTATATGCTTCCTAAGCTAATCTATGACACGAGTTATGTGCAAAAATTAAACTATCATATAGTTACAAGAAAATAATATATATATATGTTATAACACATTAATTTATAATATAGAAGATGGCTTGGAGCCTAATCAAGGAGGCTTAGTCCTCTATTCGGTGCCTGGTTCTGCTTTTTCATGTCTTTTGTTAAAAGGTTCTTTGGTATCCTTCGTAGGCTAGTTTTGGATAATGACTTGATAAGCTAGAACTGTGTCAATTTACTCTATGCTTTTGTTCCAAGGACTATTGACTTGCTAGGAACTTATGATAGGCTATATCTACTTTATTTAGTTTTATGAGTGGATGATAATATGGTTTGGTTAAAACATTACTGGTTACTGGATAGGTGTATATATTTCGATTATGTTGGTGTTGGTTGATGTGTTTTTGATTGGTGCTAGTGAGGAGATTTGTTGCTATTCTATTCTTGCTATCTTAATTTTGATGGTTTGTCTAGGTGTTGTTTCCCTAGATTGTTTTGTTGTTTCTGTATGGGATCGGGGCCCTTTCCCTACTTGATCAATAAAAAACACATTAATTTATGTGGAGAAAATCCTTTCAAGAGAAAAATTCCACACTCCAAAAAGTCTTAATGTATTATTTAGTAATCAAATGTTAAAATACACTTGTAGTGTCTAAACCTTTATAAGAGTACCACCAAATAGATATCTAGAGCATTTATGATAGTATAACAATACCTTGAAAGCTGACTATCAAAGCCTCCATATCAAGTACTTAATAAATAGAAGAGGAAATACATGAAGCTATTAAAAGGTGATGAGGTGAATATGAGTTGTAACCACCCAAAATGTTGCACCCAAATCCCTAATAAACATCCAACACCCAAATCCCAAGATGTGTCTATAAGATTAAAGTAACATATTCCTTCCACTTGCCATAAGTTCATTATAATCCACACATTAGATCAGACAATAAATTTGGCTCTATTATCTCTATTAAAAAATTCCTTGTGATGCATCACAACATGTGTCAAAAGTTAGTCAATATGTGTAACTCCCTCTTAAAGGAAAATAAACAATAAAGGAAAATGAAAGAAAAATGTCATTAATGAACTTGGGAGAAAAACCTACTTGGTTAATGACACAAAGAAAGATCAAGGATACAACACAAACACTCAAACATCATACAACAAGCACATGAACTAGTAACACTCTCAAGCAATGGAAACTTCTCACTATATCACAAAATCATGGGAGACAAGGGAAAATATTTCAATTATTACTAATAAAAAGACAAATAACATTTGTGATTACATCACAAATAACTTTAACCAACCAATATATATCTATATATATATATACACATATTTGTATGTGTTGTGTGTATATATAACACATATATGTATATATATATAACCATTCACCATTCCTTGACATACAACCGTCCCAAAAGAAATACATGACTGGTGAAGCTGACTGTCAAATTTAACCATACAGAAGGCAGTATCCTTGCTTGAGTAACGCCGCCACTGGATTTTAACAACACAATGATTGACTTGTAAACACTGGTACACAGATGATGGAAATTAAATATCTGTTTCCAACGTACGATTACTGCAGACTAACTTTAACAACTAGCAAAAAGAAAGAATGGCGTTGTTATGAAATTCAAATAAAACACAGCACATCCTTCCACGACAAAAACAAAGGAAAAAAGTATGTGTGTACATCCCTGCGTTGACGTTAATAAACTCATTTCCCATCAACTGACTGAGCTCAGAGATCATCATTCATGACCACAGCAGAATAACTATAAACAAATAAAAGAAATAGTTGATCTGGGTAACCGCCATTCTTGAAATAAATAAAATATGTGGAGAAATTTGGAAAGTCCAGAACACAAGGGTGGGAGGAATGATTGAAACCATGAAAACTGGGTGTGAGAATGTGAAGTTTTGTGCATTTTGGGTGGGACCCTCACCAGTGGTACATACAGTACTCTGCACATTATACAGTCCTCAGAGATACGTGAGGCAAAAGAGATCTGATTGCATCATTACATGTTTGTCAACCCACTAATTATTTAGTTATTATACAGATTTAGTAATACTAGCTGGTAAATGGGAATGAGAGCTGAATATCTTAGTGGCAGCAACCTGAAAGAAGATCTGTCTAGACAATCGCATCTTTGCAGGAATGTTTGCAATGAATGGTTGGTGCAGGGATAAAGGCAGGCAACGTCTATTGAGTATGTTGGGTGCACTTGAGAATAAAATTATTCATTAGAATTTAAAAGTATTTTGTGGTAGGTTTAAGGAATGGATGGTTGTTTTGGTTTAAAATAATGCTTAGTATGTTTGATAGATGTATAAGTTGGTTTGTTTTGTTTATAAGTTGGTTTTAATTTAATATTTGCTAGTAATTATGTATGTTATAAAAAATGATGTGAAAATTGTAGTATTTGATGTTAAGTGGGTGTGGTGAAATGGTGGATGCAATTGTTGTTGATTTGGGTGATGTGTAGGTAGGTTGTCACAAGTATTGGATTTGTAATTAATGTCGAGTGCAAATGGTGAAATTGTGGATGTATTATCAGTTGAATGATGTTGAGATAGATTGGCACAAGCCCTACTCTTGAGGCATCTATCAAAGAAGGGAGCATTGTTAATAGGGAAGACGGGGAAGAGTTTAGGGAATATGGTTGTTGGATCTAGTAGTGTGCATGTAGTATTATAATTGTTTATGTTATTAAAAATAATGCAAAATTGTAGTATTTGATATTAAGTGAGAGCGTCGAAATGGTGGATGTAGTTCTTGTTGATTTGGGTGATGTAGAGATAGGTTGGCACAAGCCATGGATTTTTAATATTTGATGTCAAGTGGGAATGGTGAATTGTGGATTGATTATGAATTGATTTGTCTGATGTCGAGATAGATTGACACAAGCCTTGGATTTGTAATATTTGATGTCAAGTGGTTGGAGGATGTCAAGATAGATTGGCAAAAGCCTTGCTCTTGAGGCATCTATCAAAGAAGGGATCACTTTCAATAAGGAAGAAGGGGAATGCATTGGGGATATGGTTGTTGGATCCAATAGTGTGCATGTAGTTAAAACCTCTTTTTTGCATGGATTTTTGAATTCATCTAACCCCTAACTTTCATTTCATGGGGCATGCTCATTCAATTGAGGGTTCAACAAGTAATAAGAGGTTATCAAGAGTGAAAAAAATCCTTATTCCCTTCGATTGCCATGAAAACTTTCATATTTAAAAGATCATCTAGAATAATATTAATCTCTCTCCCATTTTGGTCTAGCAATCGTAGGAAATTCAACATCCAAGCTTGATGGTGTTAGGTTGGGGAAATTAGATGTAGGGTTTCCAAGATTGGTTTTTTAGAATTTTGACTAGGGAGTGTGTTCATTGATGATGCAAAGGTTCATGGAGATTCAATAACTTTTTCTTTAGGGGATATTTTGTTGAGTTTAGTTGATGAGGTGTTAGGAATGTTAATTAATAAATGATTAAAGGGAAGATTGGTAGCAAATCCCTAGTGTGTAGATGTTTGAGGAAGAGAGCCTCTTTTGAACAAATAATTTAATGGATGTAATATATGTGGAGCAATATCATTGATCCACTTTTACATTTGCTAAAGAAAGGATTTTTCTTGGTTTGACTTTAGACTTTTGATGATCATGATATTATGTGGTACAATGGTCCTTGGTTGTTCAAAAAATTTTTTTTTTTTATGTGTCATTGGACTCCTTTTCTTATCCATCACTTTTTCCTATTACAAAGTTTTCATTGTTGGTTCATTTGTATAATTCTGCTAGTGATGAGAGATCCTAGCTTGATTTATTAATTAGTAGAAAAGGTGGTTAATTTTTCCATTTGAACTAATAAGGAACTAAATATTTTTCAATTTTTTATTTTTGAGATTTTGTGTTTTGGTGGGTATATCTAAGCCTATCTTCCGTTCCACTAATGTATTATCAACTTTAAGATATTGGATCCAATTTATCAATTTTAAGGGGTTAACTTTTAGATGTTTTTAGTGCAATTAATTGGGGCACAATTTGGTGGAGTGTCATTCTACGAGTCCTTAATGTTCTTTCATTGTTTGGTAAAAAATATAGAGTAAAATTTTTGGTAGCCCAAATGTTAATTTCGTGTGTAGAAATAATGCCCCTTTTTTGTTGAGCGACTTCCCTTTGGCTTGTAGTTAGGAAGAAAGAAATCATAGTGGTGGGAGTCCCTCAAAATATAGGTTCTTGAATTAGATTGAGGTTATGATTCCTATACGAAATTCATTTTATCTATTAAAGGAGGCCAAGGGAGTTGAGCTACAAAATATAAGAGATTTTCTAGGATGTGAAGGATGAAGCATCTCACAAGGAAGAGAAATATTGTTGTTGGTTAAATGATGTTGGTGTAAATAGGTGTTTTACCTATCTAGGTCCTTTTTACATGTTAAGTCCACTTAGGTCCTAGGGGGAATTTTTATAGTTAGCATTAATTGTCACTTATCTTTTGCCATTTAATGCTTGTATCCTAATTCATTTAATATTTGTTGAGGTATTTGTCTCATTGTACAAGATTGAGACACATAGCAAGGCATCATATGTACATTGTCATATTCAATCTGGAAATCTTGCATCCATAATCATAGCATGATATTTCTATCATTTATCTCTTGTGGAAGTTATTGTTGTCTTGCAAGTGATCATGGGGTGTTGATGAGTTCACCATAAACTCCTACATGGTATAAAAGCTTCAGTGTTGCAAACTTCTTCCCAGATCTGAGGGACCAATCTTGGTGTGAAAATTTTTCTAGGTCTGAGTTGGGGTTTCAAGGACCTCACCATTGAATTAAGGCATCAAATAAATTTAGGTTTTCCTTTTGTTTTTGTGAATTTTCATTATATTTTGACTAATCTACAAGGGTTTGAAGGAGGGTTTCAATTGCCAAATCTCAGGGGTAGTTGATTTTTCAAAGCACTTTGAGTAAAAAAAAACCCCACCATTGTGTTTGGAAGGCCTAAGAACCTAAGGAATGACTGTCAATTCATCAATTTTTGACACCTTTGATTGGGGCATTAAGCAAAAAAAATTAACTATATGGATCTGTATGAATTTGTACATTGTTGTATTGTATGACAACGACATGTGTACGATCTACAGTTTGTTGGTCGTAGGTCCATACAAAATATTTGTGGTACAATTTGTATTGGGTTGACGTCATCTTGCATCAATACTTGGTTTGTGGTTTGCGACTCGGCTATCTTTTTAGGCATCACATAATCCTTCTTGGGTACATGACTATCCTTTGTCATCCAGTTGGTACAAAGGTATTAATTATCGTAGGTTTTAAATAAACTTTATTTTTCCTGCAAAGTTTTTGGTTTGGCATCGACCATATTTATTATTCGTCTCCATGTGTTTGGGAGCTCGTGGTTACAAGGGAGCTAGCACCCTTGATCCTGCCTTAGCAGGGAGGGTTGTGAGCCCTGGGGTGGCACAACCTTTGGCCTGCTACCCCCATGCACTTTTCCACTAGTGACATGCAAGAGCCATTGCTTTGTCATTGCTTGGCTCATGACACCTTTTTTTAACCATTTTCCTATGCATAGATCACATGGAGAGACCAAAATTCTTAGCCTTTGGCCCCTAATTTTGTTCCCTTGGGACCCAAATAGGCCCTTTTTTCAAACTATCATAACTTGTAATCCAGGAGGACATCTTTCACAAACAAGATATGATTGGAAAGCTAGCTTTGCCAATTTTATAGTGGTGTAGGTTATTTTTTGATTTTTTTTTTATTTTGTGGCATTTATTACTGTTTGAAGTTGGATCTTTATTTTTGGCTCTCGAGCTTATAAATTTTTTCCACGATCTTTGATTTTTGTGATTCTTGTAGCGTTGGAAAGGTATTAAGGAGATCTATCATGCCATTCATGCACTTTTTCCTATTTTTTTCCCAGTATATCATTATCTAGTTTTTACCTAATGGGTGTCTTAGAGATTACTTAGATATTTTGACAGTTGGGAGGGTGCAATTTTGATCTTTGCACTTCATTTCAATACTAGAACGGTGTTCTATCTCCTATTGCTTCATTCAAATTCCATGGTTTCTCCATATCGCGAGTTTTTCAGTGTTCCTTGGTATCGGGTTTGATGTTACTTTATCATGATTTTGATTTGATTCCTTGAGTGACTCTAATATGGTTTCTAGCATCAAAATTATATTTCCTTTGCTTTCCTTGATTAAGGATTCTAGTGTTACTCCATTAGTGTGCTTCCAATGTTTATTTGTAATAGGTTATCTCATTGAGGGGGTGTTGAATGGTCTCTTCTTTGTCTCTCTTATGGGGGTTCCTTTTCCTCGAATGGGGTTTTTTCCTCTCATTTTTCATGGAGAACATTATTATATCTTTTCTCTCTTTTGGGGAGGATTTTTTCCCCACTGGGTTTTCTCCTTTTCTTTGTTTGTGATAGATTGCATTCACATTTGTACATGGGTACCTAACATGGCCTCGTAGTTGGGACCCATCTTTGTGTCATTTTCATATTAGTACTCCCTAAGTTGTACTTAAGGGGGGTGTTGGTGTAAATAGGTGTTTTACCTATCTAGGTCCTATTTACATGTTAATTCCACTTAGGTCCTAGGAGGGAATCTTTCTAGTTAGCATTAATTGTCACTTATATTTTGGCATTTAATGCTTGTGTCCTAAGTCATTTTAATATTTGTTGAGGTAGTTGTCTCATTGTACATATTATTAAGACACACTTCACTATCTTGTCTAATCCCATCTCACAACTTTCCTTTATAAGCAAGGCATCATATGTGCATTGTCATATTCAATCTGGAAATCTTGCATCCATAATCATAGCATGATATTTTTATCATTTCTCTCTTGTGGAAGTTATTGTTATCTTGCAGGTGATCTTGGGGTGTTGAGTTCACCATAAAATCCTACTAAAGAACAATCCCTAATCCAATTTTAAATAATCATTTATCTCAATACGTGCTATGATACCAATTGGTGAGATACAAGGCTTAGACTACTACAATATAAAAATCTAAAAAAAAAATGCAAATCTAAAATTAAGTTACCTTAATATGGAATTAACATGTAGAGATTAAAATTCTTTATGATTCTTGAATTAGCTACTTTAACATGCTTAGAAATACCCCTTTCTAAGATGAACTTAAAATAAAAATAAAATAAAGATAACATTTCCATAAGATAGCAACAACAAAGAGGCATAAATTAACAACCATCAAAAGATGATCTCACTACACAAGATTTAGATGGGGAAACCCTTTCTAGAAAAAAACCCACCAATAAGAGAGGCCAATCATGTATTATTTTTAAATGAAACTTTACAATTCATTCACTTTTGTAACTCCTATGTCTTCGATCTTAAATAGTAGTTGTGTACAAAGTTTTCACTCTAACTCATCATCTTACATTTCTACCACCATAACCCCTATTTAAATAGCATTTTGCACCCTCTAGATGAGGCATCCAAGTTTTTTTATCATATTCAAATGTATCCTTAGGATAAACCCAAGAATCAATGTCATACGTTAATGCGAGTTGTAACCATTTTTTTCACCTACCTAATTTTGGCACTTGGTTGTTGTTAGTTCTAGGTGGTTATTTTGTATAACCACAAGATGGTTTAAATTTAATAATAGCCACACAAGGTAACAAAAAAATTTCATGGGAAGTTATGGGCCCAAAACTACCACATCATCCAAGATTCTTATTTGGTAAATAGTAAATCTCTGTCGATAAAAGATAGTTTTTGACCCCTAGTAAAAGAATTAATTACTATACCAGTAAAACTTAATTATCATAATAGTAAAACCATGATGGTAAAAAATAATTACTATTAATGGTGAATCCTTCATCCCTTATAAGTTATTTATAAACAATATTAGGAATAATTATATGGCATAGGATCTATAAGGTTGATAGCACCGTAATCCTAACATTCTCCCACTTGACATCATGCATTATAAATGCATCCATAGGAAAACCAACAAGGGAAAAATCCCTTAGCCAACCATGTACCACTTGATCATTTTCAACATGATTTTTTGCTCTAATAAGGTACATAGAATAACAACCAAGATAACCATCATCAAGCACAAAATGCTCACAGTCTACATCATCTCAACTTATGATAGGATAAGGACCATGCCAAAGTGAAACACACCAACTGTCACTAAATCTTGCATCAATTTATACACAAACACAAGCATTAAATTCAAATGGTAACAAATGAATTTGAATGACTATCACACTCATTATTGTTGGAATAGCAATATCATCAAATTTCTAGCTTATCCAATCTAACCATACCTCAAAATCAAGGTAAATAAACCATCATAGGTAGAAATTCATACCATCAACATATCAACCCAAAAATACAATCAATTCTCTGTATATCCACCACTTTGATAATTCATACTCTTCTCACAATGCAACATACCAATGCACAAATGACTAAAAACAAGGCCAATTAACTAATTTTGCATAAAAATTGAATTTATCTATGGATATAGATAGTCCACATCTGAGTCTTCAGTGCAACCAATGGTTATTGCACAACTCTTAGATCCCAAGTAGTGAAACATGAAAAATCATCATCACATTAGTAAACTTTAAAATAAGATAGACCGAAGGATATCCTAGCAATGTAAAACATAAATATCCAAAATCTTGTTGCATGGATAATTCTAAATCTAAAAATAGATCAAGGCATACCAAGTCTACCTATAACACTCACATAGAAGATGTGGATAACTCCTTTATTACATAGTGTTAAGGAAATATACAATGATATACATATAACATATCTCATTACCAATATCCAAAATAAATCTCCCAATTCCTCTAAACCAATGAAGAATGAGATCAAGGAGCTACCAAAATATTTCCAATAACAATGACCTACAAACAATAACACTTGAATCCATACAAACTTCAACTTTATAAATATTTGAATGTTCAAGAAGAAGATAATACACTAAGAAAGAGAGAACCTGCAAATCAAACCATATCCTTATATTGCACTAACATTTTCCAAGTTGTGTAAAGTAAGATCTCTTCCAACATTTCCAAATTGAAAGGATACCAACATCTAACCATTCAATTCAAAGTGAAGATATAGTAGAAATATATGTAAACATCTCAAACAAAAGGTAGATCAAATAAATCAATCATTCCCACAATAAAGGGAATATTTATAAAGCCACACACCATTTCGTGTACCTCTCAAAATAACTCCTTAGAACTAGTTACATAGATCAAGACCAAAATAAGGGGAACAATAAAAATTTGAGAGAATGGTATGGAGGCTTGAGTTCCTTTTTGTGGCGGTGGAAGTAACTAGTAATTATTATGGGAGGAGTGTCATTTATACATCCTTCTTTGTTGACTTCTCTATCTCTTTCTCCAAGGATTTCAGAGATGAAGGATTAAATTTGTTTTTTTAATTTCTCCTTAGCAACATTTTGTTATTCATTCTATATATATATATATATCTTGTATGATAAGTTTTATTTCATATTTTTCATTTTTTCCTATTCCTTCTACGATAGTTGTTCTAACCTTGATATATCCAAGGCATCCATTAGTTCTTCCTTTTCCTTTTCTAAGGAATTTATTGATTCTTCTCCTACCAAAGGTTGGTTACATTCTTGTTCCAATAATGGTTGATCACCTTCCATCCAAGGAACATAAAGTGGTTGTTCTTCATCACATTCCACTATGAGGTTTTTCTCCTTCCCTCCTAGTGACTTCTACTTTTTTTGGAAGGTTTTTAGGGTTAGACGGTCCCATTTGATAAAAGAGGGTCAATTTGGCCCTTAAACAAACTTCCCAAGACCTTGATTGCACTAATATCAATTTCCTCATCCTTAATCTAGAGAATATGTTTCCTTTGCATGTGTGCATTTGTTGAAGATGATGTAGATGTGGTAATTTCTTCTTCCTACTCTTGATCAATAATAGTTAGTGTTGGATATGGTACTTTAACTGTCATAGCTATCTATTTACCTTTGAAGCTACTCTAGCTCTTAGAACCCTTCTATTAATCAACATTTCAAAGCTCACTAATCTTCTACCTTGGTCCTTTTGGAGCTGTGGGTGGTTGTGATATGATAAACACTAAGCTCCAAGGTAGGTTTTTAGTACATTTTCTTCATTTTAGGTTCCTTCTTCATGAAATACTCTTAATTTTCTTGGTCATTTGTTTTTTCTTGAAAATGGTGTTTTATTATCAAATTAATTAAATTGTGATATTAACATGGGCATCTATCAACTCATGTATTGTCACCATTCTTTGAATGCAATTATACAAACACTTAGAGATTGACAAGGCATTCAAGCTTGGTTGCCCCATGCCTGAGGTGATTGAGAAATATCATGCCAGACCCTATTATAGTACCATAGTAACCATCATAAGTAATGAATTCCATAGACCATATAAATACATGTGCCCAAGGTTGTGGGAGGTTATCTTTATCTATGAAATTTACAACTCCTTTACTCATAATGTATCTAAGGGTAGGTTTTTAGTCAACATGAAAATTTTGAAGTAATTATTCATAAGAGGTTTCATAATGGATAATAACATCATCTACCTCTAGGATATAACAGTTGAGGTTGATAATTATACATTTAACTTTAATTGAAATCCTTTTACAGTGGAGAAGTTGGCTTGAGGTTTTAAATAAATCATTTTACTATGCTAACCTCACACCCTTCAATTTTCTAGAAAAACTCCACCCACCCAACTTTGGAGGAAACCTCTATCACTATTTCCTCAAATATATGGTGCTCTAACTCTAACATTTATTTTTTCTCATGGTTTCTTGACTTATGAACACTTTATCTCTATAATGGGTGATGAATTTTTGGATATAGAACACAAAGGATAGTAATGTTATTTTTCTCAAGAATGAACACTATAGGATATACTCGTGAATGTTATAAGATTCACACAATTCAATTACACTTCAAGATCTACATGATACATACAATTGATTATATCATTTTGGGTAGGTAGAATCAAATGTGTATTATAAATACAATGATGATGGGGCATTGAATACATTATTTCAATCCATCTATTACAAAGCTATCAATATAATTTGCAATATCTAAGATGATAGGACATATGGTTCCAATACATCAGTCTATCTATTTCTACACTATCATGATCACTCATCAAGAGAATGCGATCATAATGAGAATTTATGAGAATGTTTGCACCATAATATGAAAAAATATATCTCTTTTTAACTAAGGTGACATGATTGGGTATTAATTTCAAATGATTCTATAGTGTAATTAGCATTAAAAATGGTTTTGTGTATGAATAATGTGCGTGCATAAGCAAATATTACCACATGCCAATGAAAAATTATATTAGAGAATTCAAATGATAATCAAATCAAAACAACAAACTCCCCAATGGCATCTCATTTTCCTCTATCTCCAAGGATTATTTAAGTCATTTTTTCTCTTAGATTGTTTGTGCACATGACTTTCCAAATGACAACCTGAAGAATGAGATGCTGGAAATGCAAGAAATACTTCCTACACTACATGATTGGCTGCTAAACAAGCTGCTAAACAAGCTGAAAATGATTGTGCAAAGATTAATGATGTTGCAATGATATTGATATGATGAAACTACAGATATTAAGATGCAACTAATGGTAATGCCATGATTAATCTACTTGATTCTAAAATGCAAACACTAAAATGCTATTGCTAAGATGACGATGCTCTCTAAGATTTTGTAGAGTGTAATTATGCTCAACTCTTTATCTGCTTTTGCTATAAATGAGGGTCTACTTATAGATTTTCCAAGGCATGAGCTTAGGTGGCAAGAGTCAACGGTTTGGATTCGATCTAGAGAGATGGATGGTTGAGGATGAAGAGGTTAGAGAGAATCAAGGAGTGTGTTCCCTTTAGAAGAACAAATTGCCAAGTGTGAAGAGGAATCAAATGAAGATGAAGGCCAAGTGTCTCAAATTTGTTAGAATTTGTTGAGGAAAAATGCCAAATTAAATATTAGAAATATTTAATTTCATGAGACACATGATGAGGTGGAAGATGATAAGTTAGTAGAAATGTGCCTAAATTCAAATATAAAATTTGAATTTAATGAGAGGAGATTAATTAAATAGAACAAACTAATTAAATTTGTTCATTTAATTAAGATGTGAAGAAAATGATTTAAGATAAGAATAATTAGAGAAAATGAACTATATAAATAAATTTTTCAATTTATTTATAAGTAGAAGAATTTAAAGATTTATTAATTAAATAACGTGTATTTAATTAATTTCTCTAGACCAAATTTGAGTGTATACATTTTTCCCCTCTTTGAAGTGATGTGTCTGTGATGCATTGCTTCAAAGAAAAAATTGTTGGTAGTGTTGATAAATTTTTTTGATATGCCTTAGATGCTGATTTTCAAGTGACGATGGGTGTATGCCCCCTTGAGAGATAAATTAGGAAAATTTTGAATTTTTAGGATTTTTCTGAAATTTTGAAATTTTGATGATTTGTAAATTTTATGATGTTGAGACGATTTATCTCCTGATAATAAAGAATGATCCTGCCAATTGATTAAATGATGCCCTTTTTGAAAAATAAAATAACCCAACTTAATTACCCTCCAATTACCCCTTTAAAAAATAAAAAGATGAAAAAGTGAGCTCATTTGAATTCATTTGCATTGGAGTGATTATGTTGATTGAGCATTGAACAAGACGGTGATCCCATACCGCACCCACCGATTCAAGCAAGTTCAATGGCACAACCGCCCTGCTACGTATGGACCTCTGGTACGTACCCTGAGAAACCTCTTTTGAAATTTGAATTTATTTTTGGTGCAATTTTCATGTTTTAAACTCTACAAATTTGTGTTTTAGTGCATATGATACCTGATATAGCACATTTATTTCTTGAAATAGTGCATAGGGTAGTTTAGCGCATAGATGCCATGATGTAGTGCATAGATAGATTTTTCTAGCGCATTCAGTTTTTTAGCGCATAGAGGCCACAAAATGGTGCATAGGTTCCCTGAAATAGCGCATTTGATGAATGTTGTGGCACATTGATGAAATTTGTAGCGCATTTGGGATATCAACGCATAGATAGACTATTTTAGCACATAGAAACTAGAGTTGATAAAATGTTGATTGTTCTCCTCGATTTTGATGTTTGATGATCACGTCAGCCATTGTTTTGATGATGTTTGATGATTGATCTCATGATAGATGAGAGTCAATGATAGGATAGATGATGATTGACCTCATGATAGGTAAGAGTCAATGATAGACACTCAACGAGATTTGATCGAAATCTCATTAGAGTTGATTAGATGGATTGATAGGTTGATTGATAAAATGTTGATTTGCGATATATCATGATTATAGGAGGATTTTAGAGTTCTTCAGTCTCGAGAGCGCTTCCTGAAGACCTAGGAGATGATTCCATGTCTGGTGCAAGTGGATATGGATATTATTACGTGATGTGGTTTGTCATCCTTGATTGATATGCCCTAATATAGGATAAACAGGAGACTATTGACTGCATTAGCTGAAAGGTGGCATAGCAACCACAACACTTTCCATCTGGCCACCTGGGAGATGACAGTTACTCTAGAGGATGTGTACAATATATTGGGTATTCTTGTGGTTGGTGAGCTAGTCATCTTTGATTAGACATAGCAGGGAGGTATCGATGCACTGAGGAGGATTTTTCATGATGATGGGATTAACAGGTATGAGATCCCATGGCAGGAGATGGTCGATTTGTATGAGCCCTTACCATGTGTTCTAGTTGGTTTCGTTGGAGGTTTCTTATGTCCCGACTGTAGGTCGAAGGGACTATCCGTTGGCTAGGGTAGGATACTGGAGAGTATGATCACGCAGAGGATTCAATATGCATGGGGTTCCTACATGTTAGCACACTTATATCATGATTTACATCAAGTGGTATTCCTTGGAGCTACGAGTCTATTAGCTGGAGTGACATTGTTGCAGATTTGGGCTTGGGAGCATATAGCTGTTGCTCGTCCTGTGGCAGATAGAGCTTGTCCAGTTGGTCAGCCATATTTTTTGGATACATAGGTTCGATTGTCCAACACAGGCTGGGAAAATTGGAATATTGGTAGCATGTTCTCAATGATTTGGAGACCATCACATGGAGACCCTACTTAGATTGTGAGTAGTGGCCTGAGGATGATATTGAGATGCCATATGTTTTCACTTCGAGGTACCTGATTGGTTGGACACAATTTTTTATTGAGAGGTTCCTACTCATGAGGGTGCTTCACCAGTATGGTTGAGTTTAGGTTATGCTCCAGGGAGCTGCATTATATGCTCAAAGACGATAGGATATTCCAGAGTGGGGATCCACGCTATCTTATGATGTGGATTATGAGGAGTATTTTGGATTGTAGCCACATATATGGGATTACTGTCCAGAGACCACAAATGCTTTGATGACAAATGATTATGCACAATATTTTTTCACACATTCTTTCCTAAGGATATCCAGTCCAAATGAGCCAGCATCGACATTGGATGATGAGCAGGCACCACCACATGCACCGAGACAGAGGAGGGAGATGGTAGGGATGAAGGGGATGATGGAAGAGATGGAGGAGATGGTGGAGATGCCGAAGGAGGTGGTAGCCAGATGTCAAGACCATCCTAGGTTCAAATTCATGTGCCCTCCCATCAGTAGCAGGTACAGATAGACACCTTATAGGTATAGGTGCAGGGTTTACAAGGACAACTGGCATAGACACATGTACAAATTGCTACTCTGACAACAAAGAGAGATGAGGCTAGGCAGAGATGTGAGCAGGTAGAGGCCCTAGCTGAGAGATTGTAGAGTGTCCGAGGGGACCACTATAGGGGATATGCTCAAAGAGGTTCGACATTTAGCCAGAGAGGCAGAGTACTACAGGCTACGGTACTATGAGGCAATTCCTACAGAGCAGTGTGCCCCAAGTTATGCACAGTCTGTCAGTGCCAGATTAGGTCAGAGTCATTCTCGAACTATGAGCATGGGTGTGACTAGACCACCTCCCAGAGATCCATCAGGCAAGGATCTAGGTGTAGGTCCATCTAGTGGTGCAACAAAAGGCACAATGAGGCCTACATTGTTTGGGGGAGCAACACATAGCTTTTTTGTTCACATTTGATGTAATGAGACTTGATGTATACACTTATTCAGTCAAAGATGTTAGGATTTCTCACCACTTTGTTGATGTATTTCTCCTCATTTTGGGATATCATTGTATACTTGACATTGATTATTTTAAGATTATATGAGATGCAACAAATACCATTGATCTATATGGTGTATATATGCTTTTATGATGAATGCTTATGGTGAATGCATTTGATTTCTACTTTATATGCTATGTGATGCTTATATGATTATGCCATGGTTGTGTATGAATGCAATAATGAAATGATGATGCATGGATTATGATTCTATATGTTTTTATGTATGATGCTTTATGAGTATGAGATGGATACGAATAAAATGTAATGCACTTTATTTTTGTATTTTTCTAATGTAATATATGATCTAATGCATGGATGGATGACCGATGATAATACTTTCTAATGTACGTATGATATGATAATGATTATACAACTACATGTGAATGATCTTGTTTTTTGTTAATTTCAAATGTACTCAATCCTTTAATGAGAGAGGTAGAATCATTTTGAAATTAGCCAGCCTTAGAAAATCTAAAATGCAGATGCAAAACTAATATGGATGCAATCTATCTTAACCATGAAAATCTAAATATGAAATGTTGTCATCTTGTTAGCCAATTTGTTGTTGGTATCATCATTGAGCTTTTAATATGTTGAAAGTTAGTACAAACATCGATGGTATAATTAAACCATGATGACCCAAGTACAACTTCCATTGATTTTTGATATTGCAAGGTAATACAAGCATCTAGGCATAATTGAACTGAGATGACCTGAGTATTGCTTGCGTAAAACAAACAAGAGTTAATCCTTTTCCTATGCAAATTTGGAATGTCATCAATGATACTTTGTAGAGAATGTCCCACGAAAAATTTACATAGTAGTAATGATCAACTCACAAACAATAGATAAAAAAAAATATCATACTCGATCATAGCTTCTCTAGTCCATGACATCCTTGAGTTGCTCTAGAGAAATGATAACAAAAATTGAGATACAACAGTTGAACATTCATGCTAAAATGATTAAACCATGATTCAAAAGAACATCATCTAGTGAGATTTGTTTTGATCAATTTGGCTATTGATTTGGATGGTTGGTTTTTTGAAAGATTGTGATTGATGTTCAACATTGAGTTTCGATGCGATCATTATGTTTGCTATGTTGTCTGTCTATTGCTTGTCTGTTGTTTTAAGCTCAAAGTAGGTTGCCCCCAGTGAGTTCAAGATTTTTTTCCCAATGAGAAACCAACCATTTATTATGAATATGCACAATGATAACCAAGCCAAGATGAAACACGTCCATGATGCCCAGATAGGTACATGGGGTTTTTATGAAGATCAGGCATAATGATGGAAAAAAGCGGACGACCAACACACACTCCAATAGATGGAAAAGCTAATCTATCACAAATAGCGCTTATTGCCAGGTTTTCACTAGTTTTTATTGCACTTTTCTAATTTTCTAATTCTTTTGTTGTCACCAAGACACCTATTTGCCAGGTTTTCATCAAAGTAACAATTTTTTTGATTTTTCACTTTTTTTTTGTATTTTTTCTTTTTTTTTTTTTTTGATTTTATCTTTTTTTTTTTTTGGATTTTTCAGCTTTTTATTTTTATTTTTTTGTATTTTTTTAGCTTTTTTGATTTTTTTGTATTTTTCCGCTTTTTAAACCGTGCATTGGATGAATTATGTGTAAAAATTCTTGAGATGGATGTTGTTGATAGGTTTTTCAAACAAGTCCCCCTTGGGTGTAGATAACTGATATGTTCTAGATCCATATACTGATACGATGACAAAAGGACCTAGCCTATTAGGTTCAAATTTTCCCTTCTTTTCCTGATCCCGTTGATTATGAGGATTCTCTTTTAGGACCAAGTCGCCAACCTGGGATGTTCTTGGTCTTACCTTGTGGTTATAGCTCCTTGACATTCTTTGTTGATAAGCTTTCAAATGATCAATAGCATGCTGATGATGTTCATCTAACAATTCTAGCTCTTGTAGTCTGGATACCTGATAGTCTTCCTCTGAAATGATTCCTTTTAATGACACCCAGAGTGAATGTAACTCAACCTCAATAGGTAAGATGGCTTCTGATCCATACACAAGGGCATATGGTGTGGCTCCTATAGGGGTGGGGATGCTAGTATGGTATGCCCACAAAGCAAGGTTTAATTGAACATGTCAGTCACGTCTAACATCGTTGACAATTTTCTTCAAGATTTTCAAAATGGTCTTATTTGAGGCTTTTGCTTGGCCATTCCCTTGAGGGTAATAGGGTGTGGAAAATCAGTGCTAGATATGAAAATTTTCACAAAGTTCTTGTACATCCTGATTTTTGAAAGGTCTACCATTGTCAATGACAATGGAGCTAGGGATGCCATATCGACAGACAATGTAGTTCAGGATGAAAGAGACAATTTGTTTACTAGTGATGGTGGTTAATGGGATGGCTTAAATCCACTTTGTGAAATACTCGGTGGCTATGATTATGAATTTATTTCCATTAGAGGAAGATGGATGAATCTTACCCACAAGATCAAGTCCCCATTAACAAAAAGGCCAAGTCGATGTGAATGGTTGTAGCTCCTACACCAGTGCATGTATGAGATTTACATGGACTTGACACTTCTTGCACTTCTTAACAAATTGAAAAGATTCTTTCTCCATGTTTAGACAATAATATCCCAAGTGTAGGAGTTTCTTAGTGAGAGTAAGACCACTTGAATGAATACCACAAATACCTTCATGAACTTCTCGTAAAGCGGTTTCATATTCATCACGTTCAAGACATTGGAGGAGAGTACCATTGAGACCTCATTGATAAAGTGTATCGACTATTAGGGTGTGTCAGGCTGCTTGATGGATAAAGTTGCATTTTTGGTTTCGGGATAGATCAGGTGGAAGGGTATTTTCTCTTAGATAGGTATAAATCTTCCCATAGATGGAAGAATTAGCATTGACTAGATGGTACACGAATTGGGATTCAAGATTGCCATATGCGGGATTAAACAATTGTTCCACCATGAATTCATAATGACTTCATTTTTCTGGTATTTGTAGAAGAGAAGCAATGGTTGCCATGGCATTTGCAACTTTGTTGTCTACTCTTGGAATTTGTTCAAACTTGATCTAAAAAAATATTTCTTGAAGTCATCTACCATTCTCTTATATGGCATCAGCTTGTCATCTTTGTTTGATAATCATCATTAGCCTGATTAATGACTAATTGAGAATCTCCATAAACCTGTAATTGTGTGATTTTCCATTCCACTGCTACCTTGATACCAATGATTAGTGCTTCATATTTAGTCATGTTGTTTGTGCAAGGGAACATCAACCTATAATATTTTGGGATAGTGCGTCCTTGAGGAGTAAAAAATAGGATTCCAACACCCGATCCATGTTGAGTGTAAGACCCATCAAAGTATAATATCCAATGTTGTGCTGCCATTGTGAGGACATCTACATCTAGGAAATCAATGTGGCTAGGATGATCATCTTGCAATGGTGCTTCGGCTAACTGATCTACTATTGCTTGGCCCTTGATTTCTCTTCTATCCACATACTGACTATCAACTTCATTCAATATCATCACTCACTTTGTTAGTCTTCCTATTAAATTAGCTTTGCTGAGTAGATATTTTAATGGATCTATCTTGGCTATTAGTTTGATGGTATGTGTTAACATATAGTGTCATAATTGTTGAGTAGCAAACATCAATGCCAAAAAATATTTTTCAATGAATGTATAGTTAAGTTCATAGCCATTCAGTGTTTTACTGATGTAGTAGAGCACCCTTTCTTTTCCTGTAGAGTCTTCTTGTGCTAGCAGAGATCCCAAAGATACCTCAATAGTTGCTATGTAGAGTAGAAGTGGTTTTCCCTCTATTGGTGGTACCAAGATAGGTGGATTCATCATATATTGTTTCAATTGATTAAAGGAAGCTTCACATTTTTCATCCCATCTAAAAGAAACATTCTTGTGTAACAAATGAGTAAAATGATGACTTTTGTCGGCCAGTTGCATGATGAATCTTCTGATGGATTGGAATCTTCCTTGCAGAGATCTTAATTGGCTAATGTTCTTAGGAGGTGGCATTTCCATGATTGCTTTAACTTTCGTTGGATCCACTTCGATGCCTTTAGCTGAGACTATGTATCCTAAGAGTTTTGCTAATGTTACTCCAAATACACACTTCTTTGGGTTTAACTGCACGTTGAATTTTTCCAATTGAGTGAAGATTTTATCTAAGATTTCTAGATGTCCTTCCCTGGTGAATGATTTTTCTAGCAATTCATCCACATAATCATCCATGAATGTGTGCATCATGTCATGGAAAATTGTTGTCATTACATGCTGATAGGTGGCCCCTGCATTCTTTAATCCAAAAGGCGTGACATTCCAACAAAATGTACCCCATGGGCATGTGAAACTCTTTTTGTCTTGATCTTTTGGTGCAATTTTGATTTGATTATAACTTGAAAAAATGTCCATGAGTGATAGCATAGCATGTCCTGCTGTTAAATCCACGATGATGTCTATATTGGGCAAAGGAAAATCATCCTTTAGAGAAGCCTTGTTTAGATCCCTAAAATATGTGCATATTTTGATGTTGTTGTCTAGTTTGGAGACTGGTACAATGTTTGAAATCCATTATGCATAGTCAATTGGTTGGATGAACCCTGCGTCCAATAATTTCTTCAATTTTTCTTTCACTAGTAGGGCGATGTGTGGATGCATTTTTCTCAATTTCTACTTTACTGGCTTCACTCTAGGTGGTAGGGATAAATGATGCATTATTGGATCTGGATCTACTCCTGGCATGTCAACATAGGACCAAGCAAAATTGATTTGTCTTTCCTCAAAGAATTTGGTAAAACTTGGCTTTTCTTGCTCTGTCATTGATGCCGCTAAGTGTAGGTTCTTTACTGTTTTTGTAGTACCAATATTCATGGATTGCATACGCTCAACCAATACTGAAGATATTTCATGATAATGCTTAGGAGGAGTGTCAAATCTCTCATCCTTTAGTGCCTTAGAGAGGTTTTCACCATTGGATATGCTCTTTCTTTTTACTTTTTCATGATCTAAGATTGACATTGCATGGTTTTCACCATTAGATCAATTCTTTGTATTCTTTATTTTGTAGCTAAGAGATTTGGCACTCACCTAGTTGGAAGCTTCGTTATGAAATTCATTGGTGGAACATGTTTCTAGATTTTTTGAACAAAGGAAATTGACAATGGCATCATCATCTGAAAAGATAGGGATATCAAGCAGCTCGGTTTGTTCCCAGTCAATGAGTTCGGGATGTATTAAAGGTAAGGAATCATCGGATTGGTCATGGTCAAATTCGGTGAGTGTCATGATGGAAACATTTTCAAAGTGTTTGATAGAAATTTCAAGGTCTATAATGTTACTCTCCTCTGAATGATCTATCTCACTCAATGTTTGATCATCCTCACTAATGTCATCGATATGTAGTGATCCAAATTCAAGTGGTCTAGACCTTGAACTCCGTCCCTCCATATGTATGGGTGCATACCTCTATATCACATCAATTTATTTTTCTTGACAAGATTCTTTAGATAGTGAATCCCATTCATTTTCATTTAAGTCTATTTTATAACTAGCTTGCAATTGGAGCTGGATTCGTTCACAAATCCACTGAGTGGTTTCTTGTTTTGTCTTGTCTTTGTATCCTAATCTTATCTTGTCTTTTGCATTGATTGTGATAGGCTGAATTGGTTTTGCAATTCCTTCTTTTCTTTTTCCAAGAGGACCTTTTCCTTCATATCCCATCTTTTCTAAGATTGTGAACCCTTTACCATATTGCTCTGTTGGTATGCTGGAAGTTGCTGCTTGGGATGTTTCTTCATCTTTGTAAAGCCAATTTAGAATGTCTTTGTCCTCAGATTGATCAGCTAGAGTGCCTGCTTTTACAAATTTACCATCAAAGAGCGTGGTGGGTTGTGAAGATTGTTGTCTAGATGTTGATGGCTGCCCATATGATTTTGGAGAAGGTAATAGATGTGAGAGACATAAGGACTACTCAATTGAATACTCACCCATGCCTTTATCTTTCAACTAATTTTTTTTCTCAAAATTTTTTGACAAGGAATTGATTTGGCTTTCATCACTTGAGGAAATGGAATCACCAATGCCTTTATCTTTCGACTGAGCCTTTTTCTCAAACTGATTTGACAAAGAATTTAGTTGGATTTCATTACTTGATGAAATAGAAGTGGGAGCTTCTCTGTTATGTGGCACAAAAATATCTTGGACTGTCTTGAGAGTGTTGCAGTATTGGGGATTATTAGAATATGCTGAAATGGTGATCTCTTGTCCATTGTAAGGGAATTTCAAGCATTGATGGTATGTTGAGGGCACTGCTTGCATTTCATGGATCCAAGGTCATCCCAATAGTATGTTGTAAGCCAACTCCTTGTCCAAAACTTGGCATATTATATATTTTACAACTGGTCCCACTTGAATTGGCAATACTATCAGCCCTTGAGAGGATCATTCTTCATCATCATAAGCTTTTATGGTGATCTTTCTTATGGAATCTATGGCATTTTCTGAATATCCCAATGCATGGATAAGCTTTAAGGTGAAAATATTTAGACCAACTCCTCCATCTATTAAAACACATTTGGCCCGATGTTTATGGATTAAAAACTCAATATGGAGTGGAGCATTATGTGGATGAGTGAGTGATGCATCATCGTTTTCTGAGAATGATAAACAATGGGGTGTAGTCAAATGTCCCACCATGGCTTGGAATTGACAAACTTCCAAATTGGTTGGTACTGTGGTGTCCACCAAAGCCTTTTCCAGAATTTCCTTATGGGCTGGTGAAATTTTAAGAAGTTCCAGTATGGATATCTGTGCTGGAATATTTTGCAATTGGTCTATGATATTGTATTGATTTGAAGGAGCAACAAGTGTGTTAGATGTACTTCCTTTCAATACAAACTTGGACTACACTCTTGTGGTTACATTGATTGGTAAGTTGTCTTGTTTATTGTTGATTTTGATGACATTGATTTGATTATCAGTTGCAACAATGTCTTGTTTATGCTCAATTTTGATATCATTGATTTGATTATCAACTGCAACAATGTCTTGTTTGTCATTGATTTGATTATCAACTTCTGCAATGTGTTTTTAATTCTTGATTTCAATGTTGTTGGTTTGATTCTCAACTGCAAAAATGTGAAGGATTGTAGTATCATAGACATAATTCACATTTTTCCCTTTGATGTTTGTTGAAGAGGATTCCCCTTTTTCATAATTGGGTAGAGGATTTTTAAATGCTCCATGATCAACATTTGTTTGAGGTCTTTCTACCGATATGTCCTTTCTATCTATCAAGTCTTGCACCAAGTTTTTAAATTGCATATAATCATTTGTTTTATGACCCTTGTTTCTATGAAAATCATAGTAATATGCATCGTTCCACCATGATGGTTTGACTCTTGGTTCCCAATCTTGTGCCTCTGGTAATGTTATGAGTTTGTTTGCTAGAAGTTCTTTTAACACTGATTCAAGTGACTTCCCCAAAGGTGTAAATTTTCTACAATTTAATGGTGTTCGATATGGTGTTTAATTTGGTTTAAATTAATTATTGTTTTGATTGGTTTTGGGTGTAAGACCTGATAAATTGAAGACTAATTTTACTATGTATCAGTTGTGCTATCATTACCAACATTTTTATTTCTTGTCCAAAATTTTGATTTTTCATGGTTGTTATAATGATTAGAAGAGTTTACAACATTTGTTCCTTCATTATAAATTTTTAACACTCCTCTTTTAACCAAGGCTTCCTCAACCTTAAGTCCGTTTTCAATCATCTTTTCAAAGTTGGGTGGACATTGCAATTGGAGTCTATAACTCATCTCACTATTAAGACTGTCAATAAAAATCTCCATCTTTTCTTTCTCAGGTATAGGATGGGCATATCTAGCAAATAATCGTCTCCATCTTTGTAGAAATGTAAGGAATGACTCACCATTTTTCTTTTTTGTGTTACAATGGTCTTTCATGGTTATTTCATGTTGAATGTTGTATGAATATTGGGTGATAAAATTATTTACCAACTCTTCAAATAATCTAAACCTAGTGGGAGTTTTGAAAACCATTCCATGCATTGACCACCCAAACTTCTTGGAAATAATCTCATTAAATAAGTCTCTTCATGTGCAAATTCGAAGCTCATGGTGCGAAATTCTCTTACATGATCTAGAGGATCAAATTTTCCATTGTATTTGTCATATTTTGGAGGATCACAGTTTGATGGAAATGGTATCATGTTCAGAATTTTGTCAAAGGGATAAGGACAAATGTCTTGCAGAAAATATATTTTGGTTGTTCCTCTTTGCATGTCTTGGATTTTTTGTTGAAGGTTTTGGATTTGTTGAGTTAAAGCATTCATTGGATCTATGATTTTTTGAGTCAACTTTTGTTTTCTTGGTAGTTCCTTTCAATTGGTTTACATCAAAGTCATTGGGAAATTTTACACCTTGATTTGCCAACATCAAAAAGTATTTCTCTCCATCTTTTTCTAGAATCTTTTCCATGAATTTATGAAATTTAGGGTCTTGTTGAGCTTGTTGAATGTCCTCATCAGTTATCTCATCTATTTTAGGTTGGTGAAATTTATGAAAGGGATTTTATTCTCCTTCTGACATGGTGGTTTGGCTTTCAATTTCTTTCTCTTTGAGTTTTTGTTTTTGAGCTCTTGTTAAAACAGACATGCAAGTGTTAAAGATTTTCTATACTTTGATCATTGTTTTAGGAGTGCCAATGAAGTAACTAAGTCAAATAGGATGATAGATCCTATTGATGAGACTATGGTCAAAATTTGATGTGCAACGTTTGTTTCATGATGAAGGATGATAGATCTTGATGATGAAACTCAACTAAACAAATCAGAGATGAGATTTGATGATTAGGCACTTTAAGATGTTTGATCCAAGTTTAGTTAAAGGAATTTCACTTGAAAAGGCCAGTTTCTTCAAGTTTAAACCAATGTTGTAATGAGGAATGATCTCTACTCTAGAAAAGGTCCCTAAATATGATTCTAATTGTCTAACAGACATTCAATTTGTCTCTCTATTTGTGAATGAGATGGATGTGCTAAAACAGGTTGCAAATGCGCTAAAACATGGGACAAATGCGCAAGAACAAAGCTTGGATGCACTAGATTGCCTAAATGTGATTCTAATTGTTAGATAGAAGGTCAATTTAGCCCTCTGTTTGTGAGTCAGATGGATGCGCTAAAATATGGGATAGGTGTGCCAAAATATGAGCTAAATGTGCTAGAAAAGAACCCAGATGCCCCAAAATATGATATAAATACACTGAAACAGGAAGCTTATGTGCCAAAATATGAACTAAATGCACTAGAAAAGAACTCATATGCGCTAGAATATGAGCTAAATGTGTTGAAACAAGAAGCTTATGTGCTAAACTAGAAATGGTCACTGTTTTGAAAGTTTGCCTGATTTTCTTGTTTTCAACTCAATGAATTGGGTGTTTTTAATGGATGATCTCTTGAACAATAAGTTTACTTGGTTTTATCTTTTTTGAATCATGTTAATTAAGTGTTTTTAATGGATGATCTCTTGAAAAATGATTTCAAACACAACAACAAGTAGTAAAATAGTTGTTTCACCCTACGATCTAAACATCAAGTGTATGTTCAAGGATTTGGTCAGATCCCTTTTAATTTCCATTGGTATTGAACATAAGCGAACAAATCAATCAAACTCTCCTAATGTCAAGGGTCATTAATAACATCAGAACCCACATCTTAGAACTACGTTAGCTCACACAACCTTGTCACCCCCTAGAGGGCGCCCATGTTTTTTCCTTTTCCAGGTCTTAACCAAAGTCGAATCCTCCACTTTTGGCCAATAATCCCTAGTAGTTATATGGTGAGTATCTTTGAGGAAGATTCTTCCCTCCCCTTGCACTGTGAATATTATAATGTTTGAGAACTGATTCAGCTGGCTACTACACTTAAAGTTCTTAGTAAGGGTTTCTGTTTGGTGTGGAAAATGATAAACTCCCTCAGGAGACCTCCCAACCTTTAGAACAAAGGATTTGGGGATGGTTATCAATGCACACTACCACTGAGTGTGATTTTCATCACAATCATGTTTGATTATAGTGGGTGGAATACTTGGCTTTAGTCATTCTGCCTTAGGTCATTCCCGTAGGGTGAGTACTTTTTCCCACTACGACATGCCTTCTAAAGGTGCTATTGCAATAAAATGAAAGAGTGAGTCTGGCATTATGGTCACCCAATAAAGGGGAGAGCATAGGCCTATCACTTTACAATCACAACATACATGGTGTTCATTAACCTTGTAATTAAACTAGATGCCTAATTTAATCAAAGGAAAACAACTCCAGACCCTGCAAACACCATTAGTAGTCTTAGATAATGTCTTTGACAGTGTATAAAACACCTGCAAAACAAAAAGACATAGATTAGTTCCTAGAATTTTGAATTCCTGCAAATAAGAGTGTATGTCCTAAAACAAAGACCATATGCGCTAAAAGATTAAGTATATGCACCAAAATACTCAGTATGTGCATTATTCTAGAAAATAAGAAAAGGGAAGGAAAAATCTTGTATATGCACCAGAAGAGTAGGTATATGCACTCAAACAAAGCTTGGATGGCCAAAAGAATAGGTATATGCGCTAGAATAGAGCTTGGATGCACCAAAAGTCTCCACCTATGCACTGGAAGATGTTTCGGGTGCGCTACATCAAGATTCATGATCAAACCTATTCACAAAAACTTGCTAGAAAATGTTAAAAATAGGGCTAGGCCCCACGGTGGGCACCAATTTATATTTGTATGAATAATGTGTGTGCATATGCAAATAATACCACACACCAATGAAACATTATATTAGAGAATTCAAATGATAATCAAATAAAAAAAACAAACTCCCCAATGGCGTCTCATTATCCTCTATCTCCAAGGATTCTTTAAGTCATTTTTTCTCTCAGATTGTTTGTGCACATGACTTTCCAAATGACAACTTGAAGAATGAGATGCTGGAAATGTAAGAAATACTTCCTACACTACATGATAGATTTCTAAACAAGTTGAAAATGATTTTGCAAAGATTAATGATGCTACTATGATATTTATAATGAAATGATATGATGAAACTACAAATATTAAGATGCAGCTAATGGTAATTCCATGATTAATCTACTTGATTTTAAAATGAAAACACGGAAATGCTAATGCTAAGATGACAATGCTCTCTAAAATTATATAGAGTGTAATTATGCTCGGCTCTCTATCTGCTTTTGTTGTAATTGAGGGTCTACTTATAGAATTTCCAAGGCATGAGCTTAGGTGGCAAGAGTCAACGGTCTGGATTTGATTTGGAGAGATGGACGGTTGAGAATGAAGAGGTTAGAGAGAATCAAGGAGTGTGTTCCCTTTAGAAGAACAAATTCCAAGTGTGAAGAGGAATCAAATGAAGATGAAGGCCAAGTGTCTCATATTTGGTAGAATTTGTTGAGGAAAAATGCCAAATTAAATATTAGAAATATTTAATTTCATGACACACATGATGAGGTGGAAGATGAGAAGTTAGTAGAAATGTGCCTAAATTCAAATATAAAATTTGATGTTAATGAGAGGAGATTAATTAAATAGAACAAACTAATTAAATTTGTTCATTTAATTAAGATGTGAAGAAAATGATTTAAGATAAGAAGAATTAGAGAAAATGAACTATATAAATATTTTTTTCAATTTATTTATAAGTAGAAGAATTTAAAGATTTATTAATTAAATAACATGTATTTAATTAATTTCTCTAGACCAAATTTGAGTGTATACAATGGTCATGTCAAGTAAAACATCGTACAATAATATTTTTGGTGAATTGTTATTCTAGTCCTAATTAACTTAATAACTACTAAAATTAAAATTATAATAATAGTTTCATAATTACTTCTAACAATGTATGTATAACCATACAATTCTAGAGCCCATTTTGATTTGTAAATTCTAGAGCCCATTTTGATTTGTTAACTCTAGAGCCTATCTTCATTCATTAGTTTCATATCCATAAATAAATACAAAAATTAATTATCCCAATATGCATTACTACTACTTTTTGGTTTTCAATCTTATTTTAGAGAAGAATCGCCATTGTTGGTTTTTAAATCTTCTTAATTATGATGACCATTTCTAGTTTTCAAAATATTTTTTATGTTTAATTATGAAGATAAGAGATTATAATTTTTTTATATGGAATAAATACCTCTCATAGTATATAGTGCTCAGTTTTTTAGTTCTACCTTCATCTCATCCTTTGATGTTGGATTTTGGTACACTCTCAATCTATATCCATTGACCAAAAGTGCTCTCCTATTTCCATATATATGAAGCAAATATATTTGATCCATTACTAAATATTTGAACTATCTTAGAAGGCCCTATCCATCTTGTATGGATATTATCTTTGAAGTCTTGGTATTTACAATAATATGGAAAATTCCAATTTCCTAGTGCAAACTAATTGTCAAATATGTGTTTGTCATGTTATAATTTTCTCCATTGTTTAATAACCTCTATGTGCTAGGTACCTCAATCCTGATCTCATCCAACCTTTTAATTTTCAATATCCTCTAATGATGAGCTCCAATCAAATCAATTCCTAATTCTACTATAATTATCAAGGTTTCCAACTCATATTTTATATTAAGTATTGGATTCTTACCATATACTAGCTCATAAGAGGTGAAAGTGATCATAGTTATCCAAGTGGGGTTGTAGGACCACACTAATTTTGATAACTAATCTTCCCAATCTAATATTTAATTTTTTATGGTCTTTTTCAAAATAAATTCCAACTCTATATTAGTAACCTCCACCTATCCATTAGTTTGTGAGTGGTATGTAGATGGATTTCTATAACTAATTTCATACTTTTTCTATAAGTAATTATCCATATCTACAAAACATAATGACTAAATCAATATGGAAAATAGGTTCTCATTAGGAAAAGTATGGTCTACTACTTCCCTATTATTCTATAAATCCTATTGCACAAACGGTTGTCATTGCACCAAGATCGACCTATTAATGCTCGTTACAACCACTAGAGTTAATGAGTCCATGAGAGGTAGTTAAGCCATGTCATGAACTCAAGCGCTACGCTGCACAACACAAGGAGACCAAGGGTGGACACCTTACAACAATCCCCCCCAATGCAAGCAAGGGGTTTGAACCCATGACCCAAGATTTGATACCAATGTTGCATAGACGGTTGTCGTTGCTCCAAAAGATCAATCTATTAATGCTCGATACAACCACCAGTGTTAATGAATCCATGAGAGGCAGTTAAACCATGTCACAAACCTGAGTGCTACGTTGCACAACACAAGGATACCAAGGGAACACACCTTGTAACAAATCCAACCTTCACAAAAAAATAGCAATCACTTTAGGGTATGTGAATCAAATTGGGGGACAAAAAAGTGGCCAAATTAGTCATTTTTGGGAAAAATTTATCATGTTGTTAATGTCAACCTAACGGCTACTTTTCAAAAAAAAAACCAGAGATCCTAGACCTCGTGGCATACCTCATGGAAGAGCTCCTCAGAATAATCATCATTTTTGATCCCGAGGTCCCACTAGGTAAAACAAAAATAGGTTGTTCAGAAGAAGACAAAGATTTTATGTGGCCAAACTCGGTTCCAGTGCAACCGCATAGGGTCTCCATGAAAAATGGTCAACCAATTGTTGATATCTATGAAGGGACACATTGTTCAATAGAGATTTCAAGAGCAAACCATATGAGAAAAACACAACTTTTTTGCAACAGTCTTATTAGGAGGTAGAGGTTGTGCTCAAATCTACTAGAAATAAGCAATCCAATGATTTGCATGTTAGGGATGTAGGGTTTAAAGACACAAGACAACACACAAAGGATCTTGTAAGTCACAATATTGTTTCACATGGGACTTCCTTCAATCCAAGGTCAAAAGATGCTAATACAAGG
Organism: Sequoia sempervirens; assembly: GCA_007258455.2. Lineage (NCBI taxonomy): Eukaryota > Viridiplantae > Streptophyta > Pinopsida > Cupressales > Cupressaceae > Sequoia > Sequoia sempervirens. The sequence continues at coordinate 250,113,843 of VDFB02270651.1, read as the reverse complement.
GTCGAAGATAGGGTTTTGGAGCATCGATAAAAATATAAAGATCAAAATGGGTCTCTTTGAAATGACTGGCATTTTGATCAAGATCCTCAAAATAGGGAAAGTCGACCACTGCAAATACAAGCACAAAACGATTTCCCCAAAACTGGGAACCCTTCAAAGAAGAAAGGCAAGAAAAAGAAGACAAAAACCACAAAGAAAACGGTCTTGTAGTGGAAACACAAGGATGCCTCAAACGACAAGGTCTCGGGCCAGCAAACCCTCACATCTCAAGGCCAACAGGGAATGCAAAGTCCAGAATGGAAACTGTCGATTCAAGAAAATGAAGTGGGGGAACATACAAGCAAGCAACAAGACAACAAAATATAAGGATTTATCAAAAACGAAAATGGTTGTTGGGATAACTTTTTCAGAGGATCTTCTTTAGGATCAAATATGTGATTTACGCCATCCAGCCCTAGTCTATAAGTTCTGGGACAAAATTCTTGAGATATAATTACTTAGAGATTTACTTTTTGAAGAATGGGAAGGGGTTTCAAAAAATTTCTATTTAGATGAGGGGATCTTTATTGTGTTATTTCATAATAGAGAACAAAGAGATGCAATTTTTAAAATTAAGTCTTGGATTTATGAAGGCTTTGGCTTATGTATGAACCCATGGATGCCAAATTTTAAGCCTAGCCTTTTTCTAGCTAAATTCATGCCAGCATGGGTGCAATTACACTCCTTGCCTCTTGAATACATAGAACTAAATCTCATAGAATTCATGGAAAACCAAATAGGAATATTCCTTAAGCATGATAAGGAGTTTTTCGCTAACCCTTCTCTTCCAGTTAGGGTATGATTATTACTAGATACTACAAATCCCTTTCCTAATCAGATTAATATCAAATCAAAGTTTGGTATGTGGGAGAAGTAGATCATCATTGAAAACAGTCAAAATTCTTGTTATGTATGCCATTCTCTAGAGCATATGGCTAATGAGTGTCATATCATTAGCAAACCAACTAAAGTGAATGAACTTCAAGAGCTTACATATGTATTAAAGGAGAGAAAATTGGGTAATTAAAATCGGGAAAATAAAACCTTACCCATCAAGAGTGCAAATAACATCTTAGGAGACTCTACCCTTGAATCTGACAAGAGAAAAACTCATCATTAGCTAGTTCAAGAAACATCAAAAATATTTGCACCTGCATAAGGGAGGAATGATCATTTGCATTGCATTAATCCTTATCTTTCTAAAGGAAATAAGGGTAACCACTTGGATAAATTGAAGCCTGTACAAGGGAGGAATGATTATTCACATTGCATTAATCCTTATCTTTCTAAAGGAAATTAGGGTAACCACTTGGATAAATTGAAGGGTGTTATGTGTGACTTATCATTTGTGATAATCAATCAATGGCTAATAAGCTCTACTTTGTCATTCAAGAACTTGGAAGTAAGCTATCCATTTCGTAATGTGATTTTATCTGTTTAGAGGAATCCTCTTCAGATCACTTCCATTGGGCCTATTTCACATGCATTGAATTAGGAGTCATCTATCAATGAACTTGGATGTTTTTGCAAGCTCCAAGAACATGGCATATTTAAGGAAAACAATGAGCTTGAGCAGCTAATTTTCCAAGATGATAGGTTAGAGGATATTGCACATAAATTGTTGGAATCTATAGGTTTTGAACTTATTGATGAGATAGCAGATGAACTCTTAAATGAATATGTTGAAAAAAGGTCAGAATTAATACCTGTAGATTATTCTTTTTCTGAGGATTGTATGGGAAGAAATAAGGAAATGGAAATAGATTCGGGTGTTGGATTTGACTACTCTCGGGAATTATCACTAGCTCAAACACCCATCTCCCAAGTGTTACCCAAAAGAACCCCAACCAAAAGGGGGAGACAATCTAAGGATGATAAGCTAAGAGAGGAAATTGAAGTGGGTATGCAAGCTACTCTAGATGGTGGTTTCTCAATCAATAAAAGACCGAGGAGGGCATGTTGCTCTCCTTGCATGCAATGAAGATTATCTCATGGACTATTAGGGGAATTAATGCCCTTGACAAAAGAGCCTAGATCAAGCGTCAAATTGATGCTAGTGGTGCTGATATTTTCCTCATTCAAGAATCTAAATTTTCCAAGGAAATGTTTGAAACAATAGTTTCCAAATGGGGTAGATGGAAAGCTATGGAAACACCTACTCAAGGAGCATCTGGTGGAATAGTTTCTCTATGGAATACAACAACAGTCACAGTGGATTATGTGGATGCAAATAACAATTGGAAACTTTTAAATGTTCAGAGTTTTGACTTACAATTCAAGATCTTTTATGTTTATGGCCCTACATCTACATAGGGAAAAAAGATGTTATGGGATACTTTGACTTCTTTAATTCAAAGTTTAAGTGATCAAAAATTGATTATTGTTGGGGATTTTAATGTAGTAGTGTCCCTAAATGAAAAACAAAGAGGGATCTGCTCACCTCATAAAAAAATGTCTAATTTTGGAGGTTTTATATTAGACAATGCACTCAGGGATATTTTGACAGAAAAGGGGAGATTCACTTTGACAAACCGAAGGAGAGATTTCTCTCAAAGAGTAGTCTAGCTAGACAAGTTTCTAGTTTCTCAAGAATGGGTAGTTGCATCAACTAATTTTTCTTCACAAATCCTCCCCTTCATTGGTTTAGATCATTATGCTATAATGTTAACTATCACACGTCCAACAGGGATATCGACACACAATCCATCTTTTAAGTTTGAGAAAATGTGGTTGAGAGATCCATTATTTTTTCCCTTATTAAAGCAATGGTGGGTAAGTGCACCACCCCAACAAGGTACAAAAATGTTTCATTTATTTAAAAAGATACACTATGTTAAGGGAAAAATCAAAGAATGGAATGTGAATGTCTTTAAAAATATCTTTGCACAAAAGGAAGAGGTAGCCCAGTAGCTGGCGGACATACATGAATATATTATTCAGAACAATATGGATGCTACCATATATGATAAACGAAAGGAACTACAGCAAATGTGGGAAGAATTGGGTAAAAGGGAAGAATTATATTGGTATAAAAAGTCACGAGAACTATGGTTAAAGGAGGAAGATCAAAACACAAAAAAAACCTTTCATCTGAACAACAAAAAAGAGCTGCTAAAACTATTTTTTCAATATAGGAAGCAAGCTCAGGGAATCAAATAAACAATGTAGAAGAAATCCAAAGTGAGGGAGTAAAGTTCTTCAAAGACCTCCTTGCTCCTAAAAAATGTGCTACCATTGCTATTCAAGAAGAGCAAGAATTATTATTAGCAATTCCAACTCTCATTTCTCAAAATGATAATGAAGCATTGCTCAAGCCATTCACATTATCAAAATTAAAAGGAGTAGTATTTTCAATTTCTCCGGACAAGGTTCTGGGACCTAATGGATTCACGACATTATTCTTCCAAAAGTGTTGGGATTTTGTGGAGCATGATCTTCTTATGGCCATTGAGGAAACATGTAGATCAGGTACAATTCTAAAGCATTTTAATGTTACAAATATAGCTATACTCCCAAAAGTAAAGGAACCTAAAACTTTTGTAGATTTTAGACCTATTTCGCTTTGCAACACAGTATATAAGATCATTACAAAAGCAATATATTTAAGATTGCAGTTGTTTATCTCAAAAATCATCTCTTCAAAACAAGGAGGTTTTGTTCTAGGAAGAGAAACTGTAGAAGGGGCGTTGGTAGCACATGAGGTTCTATACTCTATCAAGTCAAATCACTTGTCATCTTTCATAGTTAAATTGGATATGATGAAAGCTTACGATAGAGTAGATTGGGAATTTCTTATTAAGGTGCTAGAAAAATTTGGCTTTTCAAAGAAATGGTGCAAGTGGATCCTTTCATGCCTTTCAGGTGCACATTTCTTAATAATAATTAATGGTTCTCCCTATGGATTTTTTAAAGCAACTCAATGGGTGAGACAAGGGGATCCCTTGTCACCTTTCCTTTTCATAATTATGGTAGAGGCTTTGAGTAGGAATATAAAGGAAAAAAATTCTAAGGGCTTATGACAAGGAATCATCATCCCTAAAACATATTTCTTAGCTACCCATAATCTATTTGTAGATGACACATTATTATATGGGAAGGCATATGTCTCAAAATAAAATAAAATAAAAGAGGTATTGGATAAATATTCTTTGGTATCAGAGCAAAAGATAAATGCACAAAAATAAAAAATATGTGTTTAACTCAAAAGTTGCGATAAAAAGGAAAATTATCAAAATTCTGGGATTTCAAAAGACAGAATTACCTTGTAAGTATTTAGGTATTCCTTTTTTTATGGGGTCTAATAAACCATCTTATTGGACTAAATTCATTGATAGAACTAAGCAAAGAATTTGTACTTGGCATTTTCGGGAAAAATTCTTTTGATAAAATCAGTCCTTTCTGCAATACCTAATTAGTTCATTTCAGTGTTAAGGGCTCCCAACACAATAGTTGAACAGATTCAAAAGATCATAAGAGGCTTTCTGTGGAAAGGGAATATGAATGACGCCAAAAAAATTCCATTAGTCTCTTTAGATAGTATGGTTTTAGAAAAACACAAAGGAGGAGTGGGATTGCATTACATATCCAAATGCAATTAGGCTTTTGGGGAGAAATTAATATGGAAAATGTACTCTAAGCTAAAAATCCAAATGGTATTCTTTGATAAGAGAAAAGTACCTTGATAGCCAAAACCCTAAGAGAATCTTCACAACCTCTAACCCACTTGAAGACTCAACAATGTGGAACTTTATGCTCTCATGTATAAAAGTAGTAACATCATATATTTCTTGGGAGGTCATTAAAGGTGAAGAAGTTAACTTTTGAAGTGACTCCTGGAACAAGCATCCCCCATTGAGTAATAATCAAGATCCACAATCAGCCATTCTAGTCATATCTCAGGTATGGGCAACAAGACTAATAGATTACGTTAGTTCTATTGAACCCTCATCAGGGAGGGCATCATGGAAAGATTTTTCCTCTATACAGATATCACAAGAACAAAAAGATATATTGTCAAAAATTCTAGAAAGCAGAACAATATTCATAATAGGGAAATATGATCGAGTAATATGGGCACCATCTAAAAATGGATCTTATTCAGTAAAGCAGGGTTATAAAGCAATTCTCAATAGAGGTGATTCTATTTAGTCTCAGATTGCATTCTCCTTTTGTTGGAATAGTACCGTTCTTCCAAAAGTGGGTATTTTTGTAGTGATGATAAAGAGAGCCCTAACAAGTGATCAGCTAGTTAAATTGGGTATTGCAAAGCCTTTCAAGTGTGTGCTATATGATCAAAATTTTGAAAATCATGATCATTTGCTTTTGCAATGTTCCTTTGCATAGTCTTGTTGGGTATTTGTCTTGGGAAAAATGAATTATAACATGCCTCTTCCAAACACAATTTGGGATCTTTTTTCTGCCTAGCCTGTGCTTTACAAAACTTCTTTCTTTGTATCTATTTGGAAGAATATCCCAACATTGGTTGTATGGGCCATTTGGTGGGAGAGAAATAAATGTATATTTAGAAAAAATGCCACCTATATGCATTATGTTCATGCTTTGATTGAAAAATCTATCTCAGAGGTCAATTCATGGGTTCAAAATCATAAAAATGTTGGATCAATGTTTTCAGCATGGGATAATAATATTTTGAAAAATTGGAAGCATATAATTCTCGCATTTAAAGGAAGTTTGAAATAGCCACATAATGCAAAGGTAGATAGGAGTTCAACTAAATGGTCACCGCCTTCTCAAGGTTTCCTAAAATTGAATTTCAATGGGGCATCCAAAGGTAATCCTAGTGTCTCAAGAGAAAGATTTTGCATTAGGGATGAAAGAGGGACTCTCAAGGTAGCTAGATCAATATCCTTACCACTTGGGATGAATAATATGGCAGAATCACTCTCTCTTCTTCATGGGTTTCTTCTTGCAAGGTAATTACAAATCAAAGCAATACACATTGAAGATGACTCATTGATAATAGTAAATGCTTGTAAATAAAGGTCATGTTTTAACTGGGCCTTGAGATATGTTTTACAAGTTGTTTGGAAACTACTCGATGAATTTGAAGACTTCAAGATTTCTCATACCTATAGAGAAGGAAATGTTTTAGCAAACCACCTCGCTAATTTAGGATGTGACAAAAAGATCTTTTATACACAAGATAATAATAGCAATCATGATTTCTCCAATATTCGCGAGCTTGCATAATTAAGAAATGTAATAGAAGAAGATTATATTTCTTCATGATAAGCTAATTCTTCCTAAGAATAGGCAAACTAATCATTCAAATAATACTGTTGTTAACAACAATGCAACCACCGTGGACAATTCATGGAAAGCCAATAGTGAGTTGGAATTAAAGCATATGTTAGAGAACAAAGGTAGTGATAATGGCTTATTAACTCACATGGGTGTTCACATTAGTCTCAAAGGACATTCATATACCACTTGATGATGTTGGCATCTGACCATATATTCTAGCTTGGTCACATCACTTCATTTATGTTAGTTGCCTTAATTTTTTTATATCATAAAGGTACATTTCAATCATGTTTTGATGTGCAAACATTGCCACTAAATACTTCGACTTCCATTTTACATGAGGTAAAATTTAAGGGAGCAGGGTTGTTTTAATTATCTAGTCCTTCACACCTTTCTTCATAATGATAATACATCATTTCATAGACATAAGTCAGTTTTAAAAAGGCAGTTATCAGATTGATCTTTGCAAAAGAATTGTGCAATAAGAAGAAGGTAGCTGAAAGCATAGTCATCTACAATATATTGGAAGTGGTAATAAATTGTTGAAGTAGTAGCAAAATGGTGCTCCGTCCTTGGAATTGTAGAGTATACTTTCTTGTCATGTTATGGGAGAAACCAATTGAAGAATACATCACTCAGGATGCTCTAAAAATAATGTTTAGGATGGATTCTGCAAGGATGGAGGAATGCATTCAAATTATTTTGGGTATTGAAGTTACCATTCCATGAGCTCGACGCCTCCTCTTTCCATCTTAGGTGATATCTATATTTCTCTCAAATGCACTAGACTTAATTCAGTCCTTGAGTGAAATTGAAGACCTTGCTAGGAAATTCATTAGGCTTCAATTCCTATTAGATAATATTGTCCTTCGAGTAGTTCAACAATATAATTTCTACAATGGACAAGGGTTTATTGGTGGCTTATTTGCTAGAGATTTCGTGCAAAGGAACTGGGGTTTCGAGGAGATTTTTGACACATTAGGCTTGCAATATAGTACAAGAACGATAATATTTTGTTACCAGCCTTGAGAAAGAACTGACAAAATGTTTGTTTAGTAATGGAATTGGAGATTAAAGAAAAATACTATGCTTTGGCTTTCCTTCGAGCACATGTCTTGTACTTAGCAAGTCATGGTTTGCAATTGGATTTATAGTTGAGGGTAAACTCGCCAGCTCAGATTCTAGACCGTGTTCAAAATGTTCAAGATCAATCTGCAAATTGACCTTAGATGAATTCAAAAATTGCTAATGCAAGATGGCCTTCCCGCATGTAGTTTCATAGAGTACAAGATGGAGGAAGAAGAATTTATGAAAGAGGTTTACAACTAGTAGAGGGATTGGATAAAAATTTAGCAAATGGGGTTTCTAGAAAAGTGTAATGTTAATAATCTTGTGGATTTTTTGTCTGACAATTATAGGGTTTTATGGGTTTTGTAAAGGGATTAAATATAATAGCTCATCATATTTGTAAGGGTTTGAATATGGTCATTTTGGGGGTAGAATTATGTTTAGTGTTGATCATAGAAGAGTCTGTATGGGGTTAGTTAATGTAAGCATCTAGGAAGAAGAATTCTGAATTTTCAATTATCAACATGTTTAGTTCAAATTATGAAATTGGGTTCTGCAAACATGTAATCATGTAATTGTTATACTACTTGAGCTATAAATAGAGGTTTTCTTATTGTTTCTTTCTTACTGGTATGCTCCCTAGAACCAGATTTTTTACTATCTTATTTATATATATAATATATTATAGTGGCTTGCCACTTTCGCTTAAAAAACAAAATAAAATAATATGATCATGTATAATGCTCTATAAAATGTGATCACATTTCATGTTTTATAAAACATAGTTGCATTTTATAAATTTAGAAAGAAAAAATGTTTCTCATTCACAACTAAAGCCAAGGTGGGAGGATAACATATTTTGGAAGAAAAATACCATCATGTTTTGTAAAATATAACCCTATCCCAAGTTTTTTAGCCATGCCACATTGAAGGAGAGGTGAATATGAAATGATCTCATGTTTTTTAATCAAAATAATATTAGCACTTTTAGAAATTTGACTATTTTAGAGTATATTTCTTCAGATCCTATAAATACTAACCCTAAACCTAATATTTATGAATATTTTTTTAGATATGCCCACATCAGTCCAATCTCCTCCTAAACTTTTGATGAACCTTAGGGAAAGTAAAGAGGAATTATTATTACATTAAATGGAACAAAATAATATTAAAATTACAAAATTAGTTTGATCATCATTAAAGGAATCCATAATAAACCCACACCATGTATAACTAGTTTCATCATAGGAAGTAATGATGAGGAAAGTTGACTTTGTCACAAGTTGAATTGATCAATGGAAAAGTCAGATTGATTCTTGTTACCAATTTTATGTGCCAAAATTATCTTGCAATAAAGTGAAGAAAAATGTATAACAAAAGCCCAAATTTGTGATATTTTCTTCAATCCCATTCACCCCTTCTAGTGTCTTCAAGGATATTTCCTATTCATTGATGCAATCCCCTTTATGTAAAAAATAATTTTTAAGACAGGTGATAGATGGTGTTTGACCAACCTCCTAATAACCATAGGGTGCCAATATACTTATTTAGAAATATTTATTGTGAGTTTTTCCTTTATGAAATTACCAATTATTTTGATATGATGGATTTTTATGGTTGAGGTAAAGGCTCTTCCCAAGATAGACCACGATGTCATTGAATAGAAAACCTTCAATGAAAACCAGTAGCCCAAAAAATCTATATATTATGTGATGATGTCATTAGTCGTCAAGGAGACTATGAAGTGTAGACTCTCCATGTTATTGCTAGTTTAAAAGAAACCCTTATATAGCATGCAACATATATTTCCTATCCGTATGGTTCATTACATGATATAGTAGAAATACCATTGAGTTGTAGTGCTTCTAACTCCCACCTATACTATATTTGTTATCATCTATGCTCTAGATGAGACCATGATCAATTGTGTAGAGGATGTCACATCCCACAGGTACTCATTGTCATTATAAATGTGCTGAGACTATAGAGGATGATCAAGCAATATTATGTGGTAAACCAAATAGTATGGTTATCAATTATGACATTACAAAAAATGGCAATCATGTATATGTATTTTAATACGAGTTTATAACATATTTTACATTTTATGCTTATAATTTTAACATGTAAATTGATTTGTAATGATAGAATCAAGTATTAATTCTATAGAAACTTAATTTTGACTAACGCATTTCATCCAAAATGAGTCATTTTCCATCATTTGACCTAACTAATTCATCTTCAAGATTTAACTAAATAATTTCATTATTTGATTGAATTAACGATCATTTTCACTTCATCGTGGTAATTAAATTATTTTTATAATTATTTAGTTATCTTTTAATTTTGAATTTCCTCTTAATTCTACTTTGATTAAATAATTTTGAATTATTTAATTAAATTATCTATTTCATCATTATTCATTTATATTAATTAAATAATTAATTAATTTAATTAATTTACTAATTATTCTCCCATTCTAAAGTTTAATTAAATAATTTATTATTATTTAATTAAATATCCATTTCCCATCTCCAAAATTAAATAATTATTTTAATTATTTGGTTAATCCATTTATCTCTCAACATTATCCTTTTCCCAAAATAAATATAATCATTTATTTTATTTATTAATTTTAACCTTACATGTTAAATAATAATTAAATTTATTTCATTATTAAATACTCATGTAAATTCCACCTCACCTATTGACTAAGACTTACTCTCAATCCACTCATCAATCAGATCCACATCACTCCCACTCACTTTGAGTCCACTAAGTTATCAATTCAGTCCACTAATCATCAATCTTAGTTAACACTCCAATCAATCCTCTTAACTAATCCATATAATCAATTACCTAAAATCATGTGGTCGCTTAACTAACCCTCAATTCCTCTCATCGATCCTAAACCATTGATATTTGTAGTCTCTCTTTTGATCTTGATTATCGATCGATGTCACTAAAAATCTATAAATTGAACCATCCTATCATTCATTCCTCATCCTAGATTGTGTAGAGAAACTATACTCAAATTGTTACAATAATTTATTGCTATTGTACTACTAAAATTTGAGATCAAAGGACTACCTACACCATTATCCAATTTGAATCGAGGAGAACAATGGAGCTATGCTAGAGTAGATTATGTGTTTCAATGTGTGCAAGGTTTGCATTTTGTTTGATTCAGTTGCTCTATTTTCTTTATTGATGTTATCTTTTGGTTGTGATTCTTGTTGATTATTGCTTATCTTTCAGTTTCACAGTTTAATTTCTAGGTCATACAAATACTGTGTATTTATCATATATTTTATGATCAACATCATAAGTTGGTAGTTCATTAAACATCCCACTTCACAACTTTACAATATCATCTATTTTAGAGTTAAAATTGTAGACACCTAAAAATGACCTAGGCCTGCGAGTTTCATTTTTACCACTTTCATCCTAGTATAATTATGACATTTAATTATGTCCTTGGTCCACATTCGACTATTGATTAAATAATTCATAATTATTTAATTAATTCATGTCCTTTTATTCTTCATGATTATTAAATAAATAAATTTCATTTATTTATTAAATAATGCCATTAATTGTCTGTCTTCCTTAATTAAATAAATTTAATTTATTTAATCACCTTCACTGCTTATTCTTCCCGACATTAAATAAATGAATTTCATTTATTTATTTGATATGTCACTAATTGTCACAATTAAATAAATTTATTAATTTATTTAATTATTTAGTCTTTATCTTCTAAATTAAATAATTATCTTTAATTATTTAATTACTAATTTCACTTTTCTCTCATTTTAAATAAATGAAAATATTTAAAATGATTTCATTTTATTAACTTTCTTTTTAGTAAATAATCCAAAAAGATTATTTACTTGTCACACAAAATCATCATTTTGAATTAATTAAATTCAAAAAGATATTCTTCCAAAAATCAAGTAATCCAAGTGATTTGATTTTTCAAATCTTCAGTCCAAATCTTATCTTCTTGATTTTTCGAAAATCTTTATTTCTTTAATTAATTTCCTCATTTATTCTCCACCGTCGATCCGATTATTTGAGATATTATCTTGACCGTTCGATTAATGAATTTTCCCTAACCCTAATTAGGGATTCTCAGATTTAATCTGGACCTCTCATTCTAAGTCTTTCTTGGAATTCGATCTTGCCCATCCATTCGAAATGACATTTTCTATAAAATGTCATTTTCCTCTCACTTTTCGATTACGCACTGACATATTACATTTTTAGGCATTTGCACACTTAGATTTCATAGCAATTTCAACATTTATTATCTTTATTTGATCAAGTCTTAGCATATTTTGGCATTTTTAATCATAGTCATAGGCATAGGCATTTAGACATTGCATAAATTCTTCAAAGCTTGGTGTAGGACTTAGACATTTGCAGATTGCTCGTACAACGAATCTGAGGGAAAAACTTTATCCAGCAAACTAGAAGGTGTAACGAAGGTGAACCATGGAAGATGAAGATTTATGGTAACATTGTTCCTTTTATTTTCATTTTATTTCCTTTGTGCTTTGTTATTTCATTGGATTTTGATGTTTACTATTTAATAAGCTAACAATCTAATTTTTTATTGATATATTTGGTGAACCCGACATTTTGTAGAGAAATTTGTGTGTGTTCTTGTTTGTTTTCACTGTTTTGCAGGTTACAGTCAAAAAGTCATACAAAATCCCGTCACCTTCATTTGAGTACAGAAAAATGGGCGAATAAAATATTTTAAAACAGTTTCTGGGTTTTGTAGATCTCGGTCTCAGCTTTCCAGAATTTTAAACTATTTCAAATTTCATTAAGATTTGAGAAAGTTATGGCTATTTTAGTGATCACTATTTTTTTTAATTTCGTTTTTAAAACCCGCGTTTTCTTTTGCATATAACATTCCTTTTATGCAAAATTGTGAGAAATTATTTCTGGGTTTTGAAGGTTTGATTTTCAGCTTTCCATGGATATCTACCACTTAAAATCTTGTTAAGTTTGGAGGAAGTTATCACTATTTTAAGTTTGCTATTTTCATTTAAGTTTTTATTTTTTATTTTTTTTACTAATCTTTGTTGGTAGCATGTGGCGTTGGAGTTTTTCGTGGGTCAAAGATATTTATTCAAACTATGACATGTGGTATCACAGCTACGTTTGTCGAAGATTTATCTCTTAAACCACATGCTTGCATTTTTTAATTTAGGAACATTTCCTTTGGTGCCTTAAAATGAATTTTGTTTGCAAGTGTCTGATTATGTTTGAACAAATGGTAGGCGAGTATGCTTTCACCTTGTGAAAACTCGGTGATCAGAAAACCAGACCCATTTTTATCTATTTTTACCCTTCACAATTTGGTATATCGGAGTATCCTCTCCCCTTACGCATTCATGCGATCCTGGGTGTAAGAGAAACGGTTACTGATTCTAGAACTTGAGCCTGTTCTGGTGGGAAAAAGTACTCACCCCAGGATGACTCAGACCGGTAGCACCCTCACACTGAGGGACTTCCAGCTGGTATATAAAAGTGGGTTCTTAGGGAAAGCCCAAGAATCACAAGCGTGGTTCCGACAAGATGGATCCGAAAGGGGACTCTCGCCACATAGATCATGCCCCATGAACAGAATGCCCGAATTAAAAACCTCTTGTTTTAGTGTCCAACCATTCTATTGGCCGTTGCTTGGTATAGTGCAGGGTACAGTATCATGCCCGAAGACACTCACTACTGATCCCCGTGAGTAGAGATAGCAGTTCTTGGGAAGTCACTACCAAAGAATTCGAACTTGGTGTGCTCGAATGACGTTAATGAGCCCCGTGGAGGGGAGCCAATACCACCAAAATTCTAAGCTATCCACTCTCGAGAAGGAAATGTGTTTATCACCAATCCGAGGTATATCGGTGGGCTATACCAAGTATACAAACCCTTGGCCTTTTGGCCTTTTAGGATTGTACTTGTCTCATGTGTGCTTGCTTACACCAAAACATCATGTTTGTCAAGTGTTTTCTAGATTTTCAAACATTATACACAACATTCACAAATCTGGACAAAAACAGTCGACCTTGGACAACTCAAACTTTTCAACAAGACATTAGAAAACAATCTCAGTCCTCATTTTGAACTTAGACTTGGCATTGTCCATCATAGTCCTCATTTGGCATCTAGACTTGGCATTGGTCATTTTCCTTAGTCAACATCTTCATTGTCATCTTGGCATTTGACATCCTTTTCTTGACAATTTTATCACCTTGCATTAGTCATTTCCCTTGGAAAAACGTCATTATCACTTTGCATTTAACATCATGACATCCACCACCTTGTCTTCCCTTCACCAACATTTGATAGGCTTGCTAGTAAAGTTGAATACCAATTACTCTGTAGAGGTCAATACCAACAAGCCTTAGACATTAGGAGACAATTCCTCCAAATCGACAATCCATGAGTCCTAGTCCTCCATCCATCTACCCTCACTACCAAAATTCACTTAATACCATTCATGACATTAGTCCACAACAAACATCCATTACTCACCCTTATCCTAACTTTGACAAGGGAAGCCAACTGTCCACTAGTCCATTCCAAACCTCCATGTCATATTCTGACCCTTCACCTATCAATCCCGTCCAAGTCTACATGCCTTATCAACCATCTACCAACTCATGTCAAGTCCTCACATCATACCATATCGATCCCGTCCAAGTCTCCACGTCCCATTTTAGTCAACCTTACTCCAATCCAGTCCAAGTCCCTATCTCATATCCTATGTCATTACCAACTAATATAGTCAAAGTCTCCATGTCACATCCTATGCCGCCACATCCTAATCTAGTCCAAGACTCCATGTCCTATCCTTGTACCTCACATGCTACTCCAGTCCAAGTCCTCATGTCATATTCTAGTCCTTCATATACTAGTCCAGTCCAAGTTCCCACATCCTATCCTAGTCCTTTGGTCATTAATCATTTTCAAGTCACCCCCTCACAAGCCACATCAACATGTCCACCTATATCACAACAAGAACATAGGATCCCAAGTCCACCTTGGCAACAAAATCAAGCGCCTTTAAGTCTTAAGGCCACCTTTGACAAGGGGAACACCAATCCAGTTCATGCACCCTTACCACCATCTAATCAAATGCCTATCCATAAGCCACCATTTCTGATTCCTAATTCATTGGCCTCTTTGCCTTCTAACCAATCAAAATCTTCATTACCCCCACCATCATCTAATCCTCCATCAAATCAATAAGATACATGTACTGTCTGCAGAAACTGAGGTGCTCATCCTCGTCGTCCCATGCCTCACAGTCTTTGTACGGCCTCCAAATAAATGACACCATCGTGTCAATCCTGTGTCGCCACCAGCCTGTCTCACCCATCCGAGTCTGCTGTAGGGCACCCGCATAGTAGTAGGCATAGGGCATCCCCTCAGCCAACTGTGGTCTCTCAATGGGAGGGCGAAATATGGCAATGTGCTCCCAAGCCCAGATCATTATCAGTGTGGTCCCGCAGGAGATGCTCTCTCCTCTCATATAGGCAACATCGTGTAGCTGATGGTAAAGTGTCCCTAGCAAACAGGGACCCCAAGCATAAACCATCCTATCCCATCTCATGCCAACCAGGATGTCACCCCAACCAATAGGAGATCCATGTCCCTGGCGGTCAGGAATCAGGATCCCTCCAATCAGAGTCGCAAGGAATGCATCAAAGCGACCATAGTGCTCGGCCATAAACTCCCACCTGATCTCGTAACCATGGATGCCTAGTCCTACACCCTGATCTCGATAATAAGCTCGGAAGGTCTGCTCACCATGACGAGGGTCGTAGAAAATCTGCTCCCCTCGGATCGGCACTCGCAATATCCGATAGACATCCTCTAGGGTGATCGTGGCCTCACCTGTCGGTAGGTGGAACGAACAAGTCTCCGAATGCCACCGCTCGCACAGCGCAGTCAGTAATCCCCTATTCGCCCGAATGGTGGGCATATAGGTAGCATAGAATAGCCCCAGATGCATCAATCGTCGCCGCTCTCGCGGGCCCAATTGATCGGCAAACCGAAAGGTGGTCGGTCTGCTCTCTCTCGTATAGATAGGGGCAAGCTACCTCTGCAAAAAGATGAACAATACATCAGTACTTTTTGGACAACTTTCAACATCATTAAAAGCATCTAAGGTTACACAAATATCAAAATCACCTGTGGTCAAGGTAAATTGCAAATGGGTCGCATTCAAGAAATTGTGTCTCAAAAAGTCAATTGCATCGTACCGTACATCAAATGCGGTCCAAAATATCAAATGCGTTGCATGTTCCCGCTTGCGTTGTGAAATTTGACGAATGCGTCGGATTAAGGCAATTGCGTTGCATAAACACTATTGCGTCGATCAAAATAGTGACTATGTTGCGATTTGGCAATTGCGGCATTCAAACATTCAATTGTGACTCAGGAAGTCAAATGCATTGCAGTATTTGTCAAATGCAGCGCAAACCACCGGTCTACCTTAATTTGTCTATGCACTTGCATCGCGACGCATCAAATGCGTCGAACGTGCAGACGATTGCGGCTTACGCAAATGCAGTTGCGTCGCGGCACAAATATTGTTGGTCCTAAAAAACTAAAAATGACACGAAAAACGAGAAAATTACAAAGTGGGACAAGGGTACATACCACTGGCTTTGAGCCCTCTGGCCGTCTGTAGGTCTGCACGATCTCTCCGCGATGCTCTGACATTGGAATCACCATCCTCGCTGTTGTGCTTTTCGCTCTAATCTCTCGAAATTCGTGAGGTAAATAGTAAAAGTGAATTGACTTTTACCCCTTTGTCAACCTATTTATAAGGTTAAAATGACATTTTTCAAACAAGGTCAATACTAGAGGCTCATTTGACCACCTTTGACTTCCTCGTTAGTTGCTTTAAAGATGTCCGAATCTGAAACTGACTGCGCCGTTGTTTTTCTGGTCATTAAATTCATTTATCGGGACCCTTTACAAATTTTTCTGTCGCCGACCCAAAATTTGAAAAATTTTCCGAGGGGGCAATGATACTCCGTACCTTTACTGGGGCATATCTTTGACTTATTTTCTTTGTCACAATGCAACAAGCGACATTATGACAAAGAGGGGCAAAATGTAGACACCTAAATATGACCTAAGCTTGCAAACTTCATTTTTACCACTTTCGTCCTAGCATAATTATGACATTTAATTATGTCCTTGGTCCACATTCAACTATTGATTAAATAATTCATAATTATTTAATTAATTCATGTCATTTATTCTTCATGATTATTAAATAAATAAATTTTATTTATTTATTAAATACGTCATTAATTGTCTAAGTCTTCCCTTAATTAAATAAATTTCTTAATTTATTTAATTTCCCTTTCGCATTTAATTTTTCCGATTATTAAATAAATGAATTACATTTATTTATTTAATATGTCACTAATTGTCTTAATTAAATAAATTGATTAATTTATTTAGTTAATTAGTCTTATCTGCTAAATTAAATAATTAAATTTAATTATTTAATTGCCAATTTGATATTCCTCTCATTTTAAATAAATTAAATTATTTAAAATATCATCGCAATCTTAACTGTCAGTCCATTTTGATAAATAATCTGAAAAAGATTATTTATTATCTCACAAAATCATTATTTTGAATTAATTTAATTCAAAATAGTAACTAATCTTCCAAAAATCAAGTAATCGGGCAGATTCTTGATTTTCCAAATCGAATCTTCAGTCCAAATCTTATCTTCTTGATTTTTCGAATCTCATGAATCAGACAATCTTATCTTCTTGATTTTTCAAAAATCTTCATTTCTTTAATTAATTTATCTCATTTATTCTCCACCTTTGATCCGATTATCTGAGATATTATTCTGACCGTTCGATTAAGGATTTTTCCCTAACCCTGATTAGGGATTCTCATATTTAATCTGGACCTCTCATTTTAGGTTCTCATCATCAATTAATCTCGTCCGTCCACTCAAAAGGATATTTTCTATAAAATGTCATCTTCCTCTCACTTTTCGATTACACGCTGGCATTTTATATTTACGCACACACATATTATAGGCATTATACTTTTGCACTTACACTCTTAGGCTTCTCATTAGAATTATTATTTTCATGTGATCAAATCTTAGACATTGTCATAGTCAGGCATTTAGATGTTTTTACACAAATCCTTCAAGGCTTGTTGTAGGACTTAGACATTTTCAGATTGCTCGCATAGTGAATCTGAGGGAAACATCATCCAGCAAGTAAGAAGGTACTATGGAGGTAATCATGGGAATTGCGATTTACAGGTATAATTGTTCTATTGTTTAATTTCCTTTGTGCTCTATAGAACTTTTGGTTTATTATCATTTATGATTTACATTCATTTGATTGATCTAATCTAAAACCTTAGAATTTACCCTCAGTTACAAAAATTATAATAAATCACAATAAAATAGTAGTTGGTTTATTTTTAGAGTAATGTTGAATAGGTGGGAATTATAGCACCATCTTGCATGCCCATTCATATTTTCAGTTGTAACATTTCCTTTATTGAGGTACATTGTAGCACATTTTAATTTGTTATTCTATAAAATATAATGTTATTGTAGGAATATTCACTATCACTAAGAGGGGAGTTGAATTAGTGATGTACAAAAATAAAGCAATTAAATAACTTTAAACATTTGAAAAGAACAAACTTCAATGCAAACAGATAAAGATCACCATGATACCAAATTTATAAGTGGAAAACCCTAGAAAGGAAAAAACCACTATGTGAGTTGGACCAATACAAACCTCACAACTTGTTCACTATTAGGTCTCACTGACCAAAATTTCACTGATTACAATAGAGAACCAAATCCACCATTAGGTCTCACAAACCAAACTCTCATTGAGTACAGTAGAGCGCCAACTCCATTAAATCTCACTAATCAAACTCTCACTGAGTACAATATGCTTAGGAGCACCAAATCCACAAATCAACTTCAATACAAATAAGGACAAAAATATAGAGTACTACTCTATTTACTATACATTCCAGACTTTGTTTCACATACAAATATTCAATACTTGTCTCACCTTGCATATATGAATAACATTTTTGTTTACAAGACTCCTCTCATCTTAGCAAACACAAACTAGATTTGATCTAATGCATCTATGAATAAAGAAACCTTGACCTCTGCTCACTCCATGACTGCAACCTTCTTTGTATGAACATATAGAAGACACAAATAATGGCACTCAACCTTTGACAACTCACATTGACATCAATCATAGCACTATTAACCAACTTGACCTATACTATCCTTTATTCAAAAATAAAACCAAGTCATAGACTCATTCCAGATCACATTTATCAATGTATAGAAAATAAAACACAAACTCTGCACACCTTGACTGCTAACATTCTTTCAATGCACATATAGAGCATTAGTCACCTATGATCTCTTTCACTCACTGATTAGTGTAAATATAATACATTTTTTAAGACATTTTGACTATTATCCTTTACACAATCATATGATAATCAATCTTAGAAATTTTTATATTTAGTGCACCATCAATCACCTGTGATCACATCCAGATCAGACTAAATAGTGTAGAGAAAAACACAACACATAGATACACTCCCACAAAGGCACCATATATATTTGTTATTCAAAACTCCTTTTCACCATGCATTTTCTGAACACAATCATGGTATTTTTTTCTCCAACATTCTCTCACAAAGTCCAATCCCTCATCAGAACCTTCTCAATGCACTAGTAAACCCCTCAAATCCATCACTTTCCAAGGTAGTTACTAAAATAGTGTAGACTAATCCATGGGAAATGACACCCAAATGCCCATCAAAGTAGTAGCCTCCTAAAGTAACCATTCATGAATTTAAATCTAGGCCTTTGATCTTTATCACCTAAATTAAATTGTAACCATTGATGTTATACTGAGTGATAAAGCATAAACCCTTCACCCATCTAACTGGTTAAGCAAGAGATAGGGCTGGTTATCCAATAAGAACGACCCCCTCAAGTCATTACTTAAGTTATCCTTGACCGGTTATACCAAGTCACAAAGCAAACACAAAGTAGGTTCTTCATTAACTTTGCAAAATAAACCTCATTTAGGGTTTTAGAACAAACTTTTAAATAATGAAGGAAACCCTAATCATCAAATTCAAAACCTCTATGAGCTTGAGATTACCACCAATTTAATATGCTCTCTATAAGTCTCAATGCCATCTTCCAATTCCAAATTTGTGAATTAAACAATGAAAACCCTAACTTTGTCATGAACAAAGAACACCAATGAACCATGAATACCATTTTGATGTCAATGTCAAGCACTCTGTGCTTTGTCTTGAGGCAACACTGAAATAACTCTGTGACACATGAACCATGAAATGAAGGAACAAGTATTAACAATCAACTTTGCATTTTGCAACAACACAATCATGAAATGAAGGAACAATGACAAATCACAAGTATCTTTGCATGTTGCATAAAAAACCAATGAGGAACAATGACAATTCAATCACCAAACACCATCAACCTTTCCTTTGTAACATCATGGAAAGTTATTCCTTTGCTTAAACATGAAATGACATTCCTTACACCATGACAAGTTTTTCCTTTGCTTAAACATGAAATGACATACCTTTGATCAATGAAAAACCATGCCAACAAACTCCATTTACCTTTGACATCAATGATAAACAACATCAATAGTTATTATTTATGTCTATTTGAGTTTCTCAGTTAAATATATTATTATTTTTGTAGCAAATAATTTTGGCTATCACATCTCTTGGTCTATGAGAAAAAATGGATGTCAATATTGCTACAAAAATTTCATTCTTGATCTATCTAACACACGTACAAGTATGAATGTATACATTTAATTATCATTAGTTGTCTTAGTTGACATAATTAGGTATTTAAAAATAATTAATATATACTATTTTTGTTATGGTATAGATTGATGCAAGAACTCCTATACAAGGATAGACCTCTCTTAATGATGTTGAGCATCACAAGAAGGAACAAATAGACTACAAGTTTGTTGTAAATTTGTTTATTATTTTTTTATTATTTAAAAATAATAATTTTTATTTATGTAGTTTAGCATAATATCTAATTTTATAATTTTCATATACAAGTTGAGTTACAAAATTGTCATGGGTGCATGAGATTAGAACAATTCAATACAAAAACCAATTCAAAGGATTGAGGTTTACTTTTTGGTCAAACAAAGAGAGGCATAATGTTTCATTAATTTTCTTTGCTAATTAAATGAAGAAATTTTGTTTTAATTTATGACACATTCATAAAAAATTGTATGGCTATATAGCAATGATTTTTTTGGTCTAAGAGACAATATTGGTCTTGTGACACTATATTTGACATTTTAATAAAAATATGTACATCTTCATAACCTTATCATGATATTTATATATAGTACATATTTGTAGCTTAAATAGATTTAATATTTTGTACATATTATATCTCTTGGTATTTCCCTCTATCTCCCTCTCTCCTTTGTCACTATCAATTTCATATGTATATGGTGTAAATAAGGGCTGATTATAAAATATGACATGATATCATACAAGTGTCATGTGTTTTGTGTGAACCATGCATGACACTCATATGACCATGTGTCTAGTCTCCTTATTCATAACTCATGGTTAGTTAAATTCAATATTGTGCATGATCATGACTTCTATATGAAGTTTATAATGAAATATATGTCATTGAATTATATAGGTTTTGTTTGAATTTTTCAATCACATATATGTTACTTTTTTGTATGGGTTTTCTTTGAAGGTTGATGTAACCTCTTACGGTGTCCCTAGTGTTATTTTTGATACATTATGGTTGAGTGACATTGAATCCTATACATGGTTAAATTGTGTGGATTTTGCATCAAGTGTCTAATAATGATCATTTCATCAAGTTTTATGGGTTTTATTTGAATGTTTCATCATGCATCATAGTTGAGTGACAATGATTCTTATAAATGATGATTATATATATTTTTCATGAAGGGTATAATGACATATATGTCATTGATTACTATAGATTTTTTTCAAGTTTCTAATGACATATATTTCATAGAACTTTATAATTGACTTTGTTGACAACCAATCTTGTATTGAGCTAGTTATGTCTCTTTATAGTGCTCTAGTTATGCATATTAATAATTGATCTAAGATAATTTATTTAGGGCCCTATGTTATGCCTTCATCTAGTGATGCAGGAGCATCCAGTGGTGTAAGGGCAATCTTGCATCACCCAAAAATAGTTAAATTTCAAGTTTCTCAGTTTTTAGATGTTTTTACATTTTTGGATACCCTTTTTGTCATAATGAAATTCTCAATTTACGGTTTTTATTTTCTGTTTCTGGGTTGAAAGATATTGCAGTTTTAGTTTCCCAGATTTGCACCTGAAAATCTTCCAAGTGGGATTTGAGGCACTTAGAGCTCCCGGATTGGCCCCAAAATTTGTCGAAATTGGCATAGCCAATTTTGAGCACGTTCTTGACTTCGAGACCTTTCCAACGGTTCAAACGGTTCGCGAATCGGAGTCCCGGATCAAAAGTTATGGCCCCGGAAAGTTGGCGCACTTTCTAGAAGATACCATTACAAATGCTCTTTTGAAATTTGAACTTCATGTTGTAAATTTTTGGTGCCAAACCGCCTAAACTCGCCTAAACTCAATTTGAATGTTGTTTTGGCTCCTATTTATGGGCGGGTTTTCTAATTTTTGGGTAACTTTTTGGGGACAAGCTCG
>VDFB02270651.1:250062068-250091637 GCA_007258455.2 Sequoia sempervirens | reverse complement strand
CGGATCAGCCCCAAAACTTGCTGAAATCAATGCAACAAATTTTGAGCACGTTCTTGACTTTGAGACCTTTCCAACGATTCAAACGGTCCGCGAATCGGAGTCCCAGATCAAAAGTTATGGCTCCGGGAAGTTGGCGCACTTTCTAGAAGATACCATTGCAAATGCTCTTTTGAAATTTGAACTTCATGTTGTAAATTTTCGGCGCCAAACTGCCTAAACTCAAATTTGAATGTTGTTTTGGCTCCAAACTAATGAGGAGCTCTATTTATGGGCGGGTTTTCTAATTTTTGGGTAACTTTTTGGGGACAAGCTCGCATATTGCGAAAGGGTTATTATGTAGCTTTCTGTAGCTTGCATGTGTTGTAGAACTTGGGGATTTGAGATCCTCTGCATGTAAGACACTCCATTTTCTGAATAATAAAATTATTCTCTTGTTTGTGGGTTATTTTCTGTGTCTCAGGTTGCGCCCTCATCTAGTGATCATATAAATGATGCACTTGTGTTTTATTGTTACTCATTATTTTTTTCAAATATTTGTGCATTTATTGAGCCTCATGCTGCAATCAGGGACATCTTGTTCTAAATATTCTTAATCATTTTCCCTTGCCTACACATATTCCCTTTATTATTTATTAACTTTTTATTTCCCATTTATTAAAACCCAAGTCATATTTCTTTGGCTATCTAGTGACTAGCTACCAACCTCTCTATCTTAGTACACTATTTGTATGTGGTTGTGCATGTTATTTATGTTCTATAAATGAATGGAAAAAGGCATAAGCTTTCCTTTGTTTTTTACCATATAGCTATTTGGATTGGTATATTTAGTGCAACCATGTATTTGACACTTATTCTAAGGTGTTGAATAGTCATAGGTTTATGATTAGTACATGAGAACCTATATGTATTGAGGTGGTTGGATTATTGTGTATGTAGTAGCTCATTATTTAAATATATATCTAACAACTCATTTTTCATATGTGTATGTCCCAACTCATTATTTGATTGTGTATGTGATATTCATTATTTGAAAATGTATGTGACCATGTAGGTCAAAATGTTTAGGAACCCTAAGAAAAAATGGGACCTCCTCTAGCATTCATCTACCCACCCAAATGTTTTAACATAGTCAATTTGGTTCCATGAGGCAAAGAATGTAAAATATCCTCTTGATAACATTACACAAAATACCATCGAGACAATTGGCTAGAAAACATTCATTATTGGAATGGTCAAATGTTGAGTTGAATTTTTTTGAGAGACACTATTATGGAGGGGTCCCACATCTACCTATTGGTCCAAACAAATTATTCTTAGGTTCCACAAACTTTAGAAATTGCTCCATTAAAGTTTGGTATTTTTTTCTCTTAAGTATCATATGAGACTTTTTCATAAATATGTATCCAAAAAGGATTAGAACCCCTCAAAAATAAAATAGACCCTCCTCTAGCATTTGATCACCCCATCCTAACATGTTGGAATAGTTAGTTTACTTCCATGAGGTGAAGAAAATAAAATATTTCTCTCAAAAATATTATATTGAAGGAGATTGAGGAATTTTAAAAGAATGTATTCATTTTTGGCATAGTCAAACAATTTTTGAGTTTAAAAAACTAGGGGATATTATTATGGAGGGACCCTAGATATAGCTATAGATCTATATGGAACATTCCTAGGCCCAATCAACTCTAAGAACTACTACATCAAAGTTTAGATTTTTTTCTCTTAGGTTTCTTATGAGACTTTGATATAACTACGTAGCTTCAAAGGATTGGGAGGCCTCAAACATAACATTTTATTAGGGTCAATTAAATCCCACAAGGTGAAGAACATAAAGTATGAATATTGATAAAATTGCAATAGACACCATTGAAGAAATATACAAGAATGCATAATTTATTGTTAGCATAGTCAAATTCACAAGAGATTTTATTGTGGAGGGACTCAACATGAATTTTTAGGTCTATATGGAACATTATTGGGCCTCATGAACTTTGATAAGTGTTTCATCAAAGTATGATAATTTTTTCTCTTACGTGTCTTGAGAGAGTTTTTCAAAACCATGTAGCCCAAAATGATTAAGAAACTTGGGGAATGAAGTGGAGTCTCCTTTAAAATTCATTCACCCACACCAACATGTCTTCAAAGTCAGATTGGTCTCATGACATGATGAAGAATACAAAATATTATTGTTGGCAATATTAAATTGAATACAAAGGAGTTGTTTTACAATAATGTATTCATTGTTATCATCATGAAATGGTTTGGAGATGATAAAAAATAAGATAGGTTGTTGTAGAGGGACCCCACATGTTCTTAAGATACTTTTTTGAAACCGTCTAGCCCAGAAGGATTAAGACCCCTATGGAAGAAAATGGGATTCCAATTCATTCAACTAAGCATCTCAAAATTTTGGCATAATTAGTTCAATAACATGAGGTGATGAATACAAAACATGTCTCTTTAAAAATATTATTTTGAACACAAATGAGACATTTTGCAAGAATGCATTTATTTTTGGCATATCAAATAATTTTGAGTTGACAAAAATTGAGAGAGGCTATTGTGGAGGGACCCTACATACAATTGTATGTCTAGATAGAACATTCCTAGACCCCCTAAACTCTAAGAAATGCTCTCTCAAAGTTTTTGGTAAATTTTTCTCTTGCATCTTAAGGGAATTTACTAGAACTATGTAGCCCTTAAGGATCAAGACCCCTAGGGAACAAAATGAGGTATCCTATAATTCACTCACCTACCTTGATATGTTGAAAAAATTAGTTTGGTCCCACAACTTAAAGAACATAAAATATGGCTCTTGGAAACATTATATTAAATTTTTATCTCCAAGTCAGAGCTCATCTTGTTCCAAAATTCTTCCTTTGGTTGTATCTTGCATGTTGCTCCTCTTTTTTTATGGCATGTTTGGAGGGAGAAGAATTCAAGGCTTTTAAAAAATGTTTCAAACTCCTTTGAGTCAATGATCTGAAAACTTAAAATTGTTATCTTTGAGATTGTGATGAATGAGGTTATTAAGCTTTCACAAAATAATATTATCTTTTTATACTTTGAATGCAATAATTATTAAGGTGTGGAATTTTCTTAGAATCCCTCCTTCTCAAGTGCAATTTTTACTTCCAAAAATAGTATTTAAGGAAAGACAAGGTGGATTCCTCCCCCAAACCATTTGGTGAAGCTATTTAAATTTGACAGTGAGTCTCAGTGTAAACTAAGTACCTTGGGTACTATATGTGTTCTTCATAATTTTTAAGGGAAGATTATGTTGATTGCCTCTATGAAGATTTAGGATGGTACTAATAATGAGGAAAAAATATCAACCCTCAAACTAGTTCTTCAGATTTCCTTCGATAAGAAGATTCAAATTATTTTTATTGAGGGTGATTCAATGTTGATTAATACCATAAAAAATAAATGTTTCAACTCTAAGAAGCTTTCATATTTAATGAATGAAATTTAGATTCTTTTAGAGAATTTTTAATATTTTAAATGTTACCCTTCCTCTAGGGAGGCTAATAAACTTGTTGATGGATTGAAAAATTGGGCTATTGATAGTATTGTCCCTCTTCATTTGAGTGATTCCTTATTAGATTGGAGTAAGGTATCTTTGTTAGGAAACATGGTTATGCGATATAAGCTATGTCTTTGGCTATGTGTTGATTTTGAAATTTTCTGGGCTTCTTGAGTTGGATCTTCTCTTGTGTGATCTCCACTGTGTGGTGGTTCTCATTGGTGACATAGAATCTTAGGTGGATTTGATGGCCTGGTCTTGTTTTATAGATGACACTTTAATGCATCTTTTGGAATTTTATTTGGTGATGATTCTTGGCGAGGGCTGTATTTTCAAGTGCACCCGCTTCCCTTATGGATTGATTTGACACTTTTGTACTAGGATTCATCAAGTTTTTACATTTCATTTGTGTTGCATCTTCTACTTGTCAAAAAAATAAAAGTAACTTAATGCTTTGTCACCATGATAGAAACACAAGATACAAATGCACACTAAGCTGCTGCTCTATTTCTCAATCACTGAGAATACCAAAAACAAATATAGAATAACAAAATGGAATAGATTAGAGACACACAGCTGGGCATACAAACTTGCTTCTTCTATTAATAAAAAAAAAAACCATTAAAAAATGATTAAAAAATTGAAATTTCTACAAACTACTAACTAACAAACTTAACTTGTAGAAATCTGGAGCTACACCCACAAAACAGAAACAATCAGGAGCTTCTTAGAGCTCTCTATATTTCCTAATTGAGTGGAGCTATCTACTGCTCCTAGAAAACACTGACCAATCTGGAGTTATCTATTGCTCTTGGAAAACAATGAATAGTCTAGAGCTATCTGTTGTTCCTTGCACAAAACATTCTTTGTTGCTATTGCAACTTCACCTTTTACAAATCACTTGCAAAATTCTTTTGCCAATTTTCTACAGATCTCTAAACTAATTGTTACATTCCTTCTATTTGTCCTCATTCAAAAAATTCCCTCTCAAAATTTAAACTTACCTACCATAATTAATTATAGAAATTCAAAATTTCCTTCCACAATAAATTATGTGCAGTCAGGAGCAGGATAGAGATGAAAATCCCCCCCCCCCCCACAAAAAAAAATTATCGTTGAAAGCTCCTGACAGGTAGGTGAACAACTGGGAGTTTACGTGAGAAAGGATCAGTTAGAAAATTAAATATTTCCAACACTTCCCCTTTGACTGAGCCGTCAAACAACATCATTCTTCATTCAAATCAACAACACCTAAATTTCTTCTTAGCTGTTCAAAGCAATCTTTGCTCAAAGGTTTGGTGAAAATATTTGCAAGCTACTACTTAGACCTACAAAATTTCATCTCGATTTCACCCTTTTCAACCAATTCTCTTATGAAATGATACCTGATTTCAATATGCTTGCTTCTTCCATGAAACACTGGATTCTTTGTCAAAACAATCGATGAAATATTGTCACAAAATATAGTTGTTCCATCCTTTTGTTCTTCCTTCAAATCTGCTAAGGTCCTCCTTAGCCAAATAGCTTGGCATGCTGCTGCATTTGCTGCTATATACTTAGCCTCAACTATAGATAGAGAAACTATGGGTTGTTTCTTGTAAGCCCATGAAATGACTCCTGATACCAAATGAAACACATATCTAGATGTGCTCTTTCTATCATCCACACTCCCTCCCCAACACTGTCTATGTAACCAACCAACCCAAAACCATTTGTTGCACCATACAAGATGCCATATCCTTTGTTTCCATTCACATACCTCATGATTCTTTTACCCGCTTGTTAGCTCTAAAAAACACAGGTAAAATACCTCAAGAGTTTGCCAATCTCTTGCTACGTTTTAGGGTAATAGACAAGGCCAAATGGTTTAGACCTTCTACTCTTCAGGTGCTGCTAGACCTAGGCGGGTGTACCTATATGAGTGAGGGTGACTTGATTTGTGCTTATCTCTATTGAAGTGTTTTTTCCCACAATGGCAGATGGGAATGGACAAATAAACTTGATTTGGTATAAATTGTATAGCAATATTAAAACTAAAACCTAATATGTTCAGTTAACAGATGTAAAAAATGAATGAAACCAAATGATGAAAATGTAGAGACTAGTGCCTTATTGGGTATGCGGAGTCAAATGAAATCTAAATGAGTAACTTCTTTATGGAAAAAATTCAAATTGTTTGGCATATATTTTAGTTTATAACTTGTATAAACATGCAAGACTATGACTACCAAGTTCTTCTTAATGATCCAGATGAACTTCCCTGATTACTATTATCAATTAAAAGGATTTAATCTTTTCTTGAAAGAACCGATTAATCAACCACACAGATACAACAAATGTACACTGATAAACTAAATATAAACTTGTTATATCAATTTAAATAACCAGAAAGAACCAACCATGGAGAATACTTTAGTAATAATTTTAATGAACACAACAGACAATTGACACCAGAAATATGCCACCACATTAAATGATTTTCATTAAGATCTCCATAATCTTAAGTATGCATTATAGTATCATATCTGTGAAAAATTGTATTCTACTATATCCTTTTCCTATTCTCTTCTATATCATATCCTCTATTTCACTACCAAAACAAATATTTATACATCAAAACTCGAAAGGACATGTCCTTTCAGAAATATCATATGTTTAAACAACAACAAATTACAAGATAATCAAGCTCTGTTAAGCCATAAATGAGTTTTAGATAGGTGATCCAAATAATCCCAGCGTTCGTACATATCTGCATCTCCAACTGTGTTCCGGATTGTGATCTCCATCTTTATCACCTTCTCATTTTGCTCGCTCGCCTCCTCCAATGTTTTTTCTTCCGCAGTAGCTATCTTCAGGATTTCATGTAATATTGACTCACTCTCACCTTTCCATCTGGTCATTTCTTTTAGTTCTCCTCTATCATTAGAGAATGTAGTCAATGTTTTCTTGGCGGAATTTATCAATCCCTGTGCACCCCCTTGCAGTTCTTCATAGAAGTTTCCATGTTTATTCATAAAATGATTTGCAGCTTCAATATCTACACTATTAGAAACATCTCTCTGGTTTATTTCTTGAAACTTCTCCATAATCCATCCATCCATCCTTTCATATTCTTTTAATGCAGCAACGGTATGTGAATATTTTCCCCAGAGTTTATTCAACCAAGATGTTAAACTGGCTTGCCTTTTCTTGATTATTGCTACAAGTGCATCATATTTTCCTTGGGAGTAAGCACTTGATCCTTCCCAATGAGCTTTTGACTGAGAGCTTTCACCTTGAGTAAGCAACTTGGTTGACTTCATTGTAACACCTAAAAAATCTTTAAGGAGATCATTTTCTCTCAACATCCTTTCATTATTTGTTTTGTACATCTCTCTCTCCTTAATCAGCATATGGATTTGGGCTTTATTTAGTTTTGCAACATTAATTCCAATTTCTGTTGTAGCCACGGGATCAACCTCTCCAACTTTTAAATTCATGACGTGCCCGAATTCCTTTTCAGTGTCAATAACTAATGATTTCCTATGGGGTGGATATAAGGCCCAAATCATTAATGATCCTTCATTTGTATTGTATTTAGATCATGCATACACTTTTGCTACCTTTTCTTGGCTAAGCTTGTGTGTAGCATAACTGTCCTTTAAGAAACTATCAAAGATTAGTGCATAATTGAGATCAAGCCCAGGAAAGATCATGACACTGACATTTTCTAACATTTTCCTCCCCTTTTCAGGGGTCATACCCGTCATCTCCTCATTCACACACCTCCTTAAATCGTCTAGAAATTGCTGTTCATTACCTGCAGTAATATTATCAACCTTTTCCCTTATTTCTTTGACATTTTTTTTATACAAAAATGCTTTAAACTCTGGGGAGTTAAAAAATTCATCATCTCACACAAATGATCTATATTCTACATGCCTTGCATCTGCCTCTTCATTCTCTTCAGTACTCAATTCTCTGGTAGGGCAAGTATAATGTTGAGTTCTTAATCTAGATATTTTACTTGGTTGACTTTGTGGCATATTATCCTCAGATGCCTCCTCCACAGAAGACAACAACTCTGCATCCTGCAACCTTTGATTATATCTTTCAGCCACCATCTATGCTTCTTTCTCATCCAAATTTTGGATCATATGATCAAAGTGATAGGGAACATGTTGATACCCTCCAAAGTTTATCCTTATTTTAGCAGAATTAATATACCCTTCTGGGTTGAAGTTCTTTCTAGGTGGTCCTCTCTTCATATTGTACTGCAGCAGTTTATCAAGGATCAAATTGTATCCTTCCTTGGCCAACACAGTAAAATCACCAAAGCATAATGTACTAGGCATGAAAGCCTACTTCCCAAAGGAACTAAGTTTCATAACACTAGAATAATCCATCTGTTTGACAATTTCCAAATATGCAATTATGTTCGAGACTGTCTTTTGCAAAATGAATGGGGCATTTTCAAATCCATAAACTCTAATCATAGTAGCTCCCTCCAAGCAATACCAATCCCCCCAATTATGATCAATTGGCCCATTGAAATCCTTTGGCCGAAGAAATCTCTTTATCTCTTCAAATAAAGGATAATCACATGGATGATTGTACAATTTGTACATCTTTACAAAATATTCCTCGAATTGAACAAAACTAGAATTGGAAAACCTACTGTCCCAAACAACAGTCCATAATTGAAAAGGCAATACTACACCTTCCTTGTCAAATTGAAAAATTCTCATCTCTTGGGGCAACAATCCCAATTCCTATCCAAAATTTAACACTATATGCATCAACAATGAATAATGCCTCAGATGAACAATAGATGCTCCACCCTTTATTTCCATCAATCTCGAATCAAGTTCCTTAAAAATGTATGAGGCATAGTCAAATGGCCTAGAGTTGTGGTACTGGATATCTGCTAAGATTAGCATAGGAACAATTGACATATATTTCGGGATATCCATTCCCAATACCTGGCCCATTGAGAAATAAGTATATTTTATATAAGGTTCAAATAGATCAACATGAAAAGGAGGTCCATCACTATCCTATAAAGGAACTAGTTTTCCACCTTGTCTAATCTTGTGAATTGGAAACCTCCAACTCTTATAAATCGTGTCCATTCTATAGAACTACTTTTCCAATTCTTCACAGATCATCTTTTTATTGCAAACCCCTTCCAAATTGAAAACCTCCCCTAATTGCATCTTCTGATAAATGTATTTGTGGTTTCCCAGACGAGTCACATATAGCTTTGAGTTTTTAATTATAATGATCAGCTAACAATTTTATCAATTCTACATTTACAAATACATTAGGGCACACCGGTTTTCCCAAATTGAGCTTCCATGGGTTGCATACTGGTTCAAAATGATTTCTTCGATGATAGTGAAAATTAAACAATTCATACCCCCTTATTGGAGTCCAAATATCTCCTATAAATTTACATTTATCATCCAATTTATCTATTTCTTCCCTAAGCTGAGCAGATCATCTGGCTTTAGGTCCAGAGCCAGGTAACTGGTCAATGAGGTCTTGATTTAATCTTCGTTCAGTGCCCTCATGTTCTATTTCAGTTTTTTGTTTCTTTCCCTTAGGTTGACTACTTTCACCATGTTTTCTATTTTTTAATTTTCCTGAGCTAGGGGACTCCATTCTTCAAAGATAAAAAAGTTAAAATTAGAGGAGCTAAGGTGCAATCACTTACTGTATTTTGCTCAAAACCTTCAGACTGAAAGAATGTCCTGGTTCTTCGTCCGTCTTGCTGAGTCTTCTGCTATCAATTCAACACTAATGTTTCCATTTGAATTATTCTTATTATGCTCCATCACGCCATTAATGTGTTAGCTCGAACACGAGTGCAGTAAGTCCTTTTACGAAAATTACACTGTCACATCATATAGTGTTGTCGGTGAGACATTTTCAAATCTTGGGTGATAGCTTTTAACAACGTTCATTAAACCATTCTTGAAAACATCCTGTAGTCTCCCCAATACTTTGAGTCTTACCGACTATTGCAAACTGTATATCGTTCTAATGTCCCATAGTCTCATAGAAATTTGGAGTTTCACCGATAGTTATCCTTTAGTCTTATGTATCGTTGTGACAATTTTGAGTCGGGGAGATGTTACATAGATTATATTGTGTCTTACTGAGATACACCCTGTGGTATTTTTCTAGTCGTTGAGACACAATTACTTTCTTGCCGATGAAACAATACTTCGGCGTGACTCTCATATTTTTCCCTGATGAAATTAGTCTCACCGATAATTAATTAATACTGCCGAGTCCTCTACCCACATAATCCTATCGGCCTGACATATGGGTCAGCAGGACTACATGACTTCATCCTGATAGTCATTTGATAGAATCACTTTATGATTTTTCGACAAAACCGGATGCAATCAATAAGACTTCATTCCGATGAATTTTAGTCTGGCCGATATGTCTTTCTATGCGCTAGTCGGTGAGACATAAATGAGTTCGTTATGACTCATTCCGATAACAACTTTCTTGCCGATATGATCTATCTGTCGCCAAGACAATGAATTACATCCTATTGATATGTGTCTCTAGATGAAATCACATCGGTATGACACTCTTGAACTCTTGTCGATAGACTACAAAAGATACACATTAGTAAAAATGCTTCATGGATCGAGGAGACCCTCACCATCTCTTGCTGATATGAATTATACAATGAAATATTTAGGGCTAGATGAGTTCTATGGGACCACATGACAAAGTATGAGAAAAAATATTATGAAGAGAGGATTTTGTGCTTATGGTAAGGACTAATTTGGAAACTCATGTGTATAAATAACTATAAAATTTTCAAAATTTTACAGTTCTAACAGTGCCTCCATCTGGGGATGAATGATTGTGAGATTATTGCAAGGATCTAGATTTCTGGGTGAGCAAACCAAACTCAAGGTGATGGATCAATGAGAAAAATGGAATGAATGGAAATGGAAATGAATATGATCTTATACTACTGTACATGGAAATAATTATTTTTAAAAGAAGGAATATCAAGATTGTCAATGTACTGGAAATTCCTGTTCCTTTTATTTCCTAGACTACTGTGCATGGAAGAGAAAGTTTTGGGAGGACTGTCAAGAGTTGTCCATGCACTGGAAACCCTTAATCCATGCACTGGAAACCCTTTATCATCTATATTGCTTAGGAGAAAAAATGCTTCAAGAATTTCCCATGTACCAGAAACTCCTACTCCTCACCAGTCATGTTTTGTAGATAATATGAATCTTCACCTTTCTTACCAACAACCACAAAAGGTCCCAACCACAAAACTTCAAATTTCCCTTGCTTTCCCTTCTCTTGACACCTTACGTTCCACATCAGTACTAGATAATTCTCCTCAAATTTTCTATCCTTTTCTTATTTATCAAAGAAATACTTCATCTATGCCTGCAACTTCATGTTATGGTTTTGAGCTATTCCCCTTATCTCATCAAGTTCAGCCAGCTACTCCATTCTCTCCTCCATAGGTTCTATAATATCTATGTCTTCTTGAAGGATAAACTTATAAATTGGTAACAGATTTTGTAAAGGCATCCTTGCTTGTGTTCCATATACTAGTTCAAATGGGGATTTTCCAATTGCCTTTTTTATAGTGATCCTATCAGCCCAGACAACTAGTTTCAATTTTGAATCCTAGGCTTTCTTGTTTTGCCCTAACATCCTCCTTATAATCTTAAGAAGACTTTTATTGCTGGAATCTTCTTGACCATTAGCTCGGGGATGGTATGAAGCAGCATAAGAAATGGTAATGCCATATGTGCTGCAATTTTTTTTGAATTCATCAGATCTGAAACACATCCTGTTATTTGTAATCAGTCTTAGTGGCATACCAAATCTAGTAATGATGTTATCCATTAGAAAATTTGTCACAAGTTTACTTGTAGCTTGCTTGGTTGGGACTTCTTCTACCCACTTGGTAAAATAGTCAATAGCTACTAGTATCCACTTATGTCCTCCACTCAATTTTTGTTGTATCTCCCCAATGAAATCAATGCCCCACTGATGAAAAGGGGCTTAAACCTGCAATGGCCTAAGTGGTAAAGCTCCCTGATACTTCATTTTCCCAGAGAATTTCTAGAAGGCCTCACATTTTCTTACATGTGCAAAGGAGTCATTAAAAAATTTTGGCCAATATTAACCTTCCCTAAGAATTTTGTGTAGTTTTCTTTGCAGAATAATGGCCTCCACAGACCCCTTCACACATTTCTCTTAAGACATGCTTAGCTTGTGACTCATCCAAACATAACAACAATATTCCATCCTTGTTTTTCCAAAACAACTCACCCTCCATAAATACATACTTAGATGCTTGCAACTTTAAAGTTCTTTTCTGACTATCACTCAATCCTTCTGGACATTTCATGTGTCTGAGGTAATGCATGATATCTGCATACCAAGGAGTATGCTCAATACTTGCAATTGCATTCTCTTCCTCTTCTATATTACAAATCTGACTTTCTTTGATATTTGCTTCTAACATTAACCTAGCCAAACCTTGACCTCTCACAAGTTTAGTGATTTTTTATTTCCATATCAAACTCCTGGATCTTATTAATCCACCTGCATCTCTTTCCTGTTACCTCAGACTATGTCAAAATATCCTTTATAGCTACATGAGCAATGTAAGCAATCACCTTAGCTCCAACAAGATATGGCCTGAAAGCTTTTGTGGCTTTTACCAATGCAAATGCTTGTTTTTCCATTATATCATACTTCAAATCTGACCCTTGCAATGAATTATTGAAAAAAGACACAGGTTGTTCATGACCCTCCTCATTTTTATGTAACATGACAATAGCTATAGTATGTAATGAAGCAAATGAAAATATTTGAAAGGGTTTTGAAAAATATGGAGACTTAAGGACATGGGCTTCTTTGATGGTCTTTTGATTGATATAAAAGCATCTAATGCTTCTATAGTCCAATCTATTTTATAGTGCTCAGATTCTTTAACTTTAACCTGGTTGTAACCTGAAAACCCATCCATCATAGATAACAACTCGCACCCTGTCACCTTATGTAGTATAGCTTCCATGTTAGGAAAAGGGTAATTATCCTTAAGAGATGCCACATTCAAATTCCTGAAATCCACACATAGTCTGATATCTTTGTTTTTCTTCCTCACAGGAACTAGGTTTGAGACCCATGTTGAGTGCCTGATTGGTTTTATGATACCACCCTCTCTCAATTTTGCCAATTCTTCCTGCATTTTTTGTTCCAATGTTGGATTAATGGGTCTTTGCATCTGGCATCACTGGTATTTCGTGTTGAAACAAATCTTCCCTATATGCCTTTAGATCTTCATAAGACCATGTAAACGCATGTTTATATTTTCTCAGTAATGCTATCAACGTTCTTCTGATTGTCGGGTTTATTTTCCTCCCTATATACGCCTTTCTTGGTGCCATCTCAGTCCCCAAGTTGATCTCTTCAATATCCTCCCTCTTAACTGGTGTTTGCTTCATGAGGGACCGATCACTTCCATCATACACCCTCTCCAATTCCACTAGCCCTTTAGGAAGCTTATTTGTTTTAAGTTCTAAGATCTCCTTGCCAAATACTGTTTGCGTCCCATCTACTTCCTCAACAAATGCATTGAAATCAATTTCTTGGGCTTCATATTGATCTATACAGTGAAGAAATTTCAAAAGTTTAGTATCATCATTAAAAATATGCCAACTATATATATTATTAGGCACAACAGGGCTCATTTTGAACTGAATTTGTGATACTCCAGCCAGTGTAATGTCATCCCTTCTTAGAGCTACATTTACCAAAAAATCTGCCATTATGTTATTCGACCTATCAATCCACTCAATTGAGAAGGCATCAAACAACTCAATTGTGTCCCACACAACATTCCTATATTGCTTCAGTCTTTTATGTTTTGCTGCATATTTTAATTTAACTTGTGAAACAACTAGCTCAGAATCCCCTAGAATAGCTAACAACTTGATTTTGTGTTTTACATCTATATCCAGGCTTGTTAATAAGTCTTCATACTTTTCCACATTGTTTGTACATTCAAATACTAGCAAAAAGGAATACTTAAACGTAATTCCTTCAGGTGAAACAAACACTATTCTTGCTCCATTACTTTCTTGGCTACATGCTCCATCAAAATACATTTTCCACACACCGTTGTAGTCTTGTGCAACATGTTTTTCAATTGGATCAGTGTTGACTAAATCCGGCTGCGCTGGTTCTATCTTAAAATTGTCAAGATCCACATCACAAAAAAGAATTGATCTAATCTTGAGGTACACAATCAACAACTTGGTTCATCCTTGGCTCCCTATATAATTTAGCTTCCTGGCTGGTCATTGGAATTGTTTCATAAGACAAATAAAATTGGACATTTCCTCCAACCGCTACTATCCACTGCCATGATAAAAGCATCCCAAACTGAGGAGGGGTGTCAATTACTATTATATCTATATTATAGGCCACCTGAGGATAGGCGGCTAGTTTGACTTCAACATCTTTCATAATACCCACCACAGGAACATGTCTGTTATCCATGGCATAGCACTTCCCTCCATTAGTATCCACCCACATGCCAAGTTGTTTCATAACTCCAACTGGCATAATATTTATGGCAGCACCAAAGTCTATCATGCAATTCCTCAGCAATTTGTTATTTATGAGTAATGTAGTGAAAAAAGGATCAACTTGTGGGGGATTTAATAATGCATTATTAAGGAAAACTTCTGGGATATTTACTTTCTCTTGCTTATAAATTATTTTAGCGGCCATCTTACTTTCAAAACTTATATGTTTTTAATTTCCATTTGTTATTAATTGAACAACACTATCTCTATATTCCTTAATTTTCATCATCTCAAGTAGTGGAACAAACATTTTTACCTGGGATAAAGCCTGAGTGAAGTCAAAAGAGGAACCCTCCGCCTTAATCATTTTCTTTTGTTCTGATGTTTCTCCTTTGTTCTCTTCCTTTTCTCTTTTACTTGATTGATTAGTCTTTTTCATTTCTTTGTGTAACTCTTTAACTTCTTCCTTTTGCGCAAGCGTCTGCTCATTTTTATCATGTTGTTTATTTTCTATTTTCTTTGAAATTCCTTGTGTCACCTTTTG
This sequence comes from Sequoia sempervirens, assembly GCA_007258455.2. Classification (NCBI taxonomy): domain Eukaryota; kingdom Viridiplantae; phylum Streptophyta; class Pinopsida; order Cupressales; family Cupressaceae; genus Sequoia; species Sequoia sempervirens. The sequence goes on along the minus strand of VDFB02270651.1, from coordinate 250,076,984 downwards.
ATCTTTCATAAATATTCCCCTAGGGACACCTTCCTTTTCATTTATTTTCCTATTTCTTAACTAGTACTTGCTCTTTGCTTCTTCAACTATAGCAATGGTTAATCTCTCTATCTCCTCTTTGGTGAGTTTCCTCATATTGCACTAAGTAGGCATCTCAACATAATGTGGTTCTGTATAATCTTCTTTAGAGTCAGAAAGAACCTGCTGTTTAGCCATGTGGACATTTTACCCTTGATTTGGAACATCGTTCTCATAACCTTCATCCTCTGAAGATGAGTACTTCTCCTCAACATGGTGAAAATTATTTAAAGTCAAATACACTGTATGCTCTTCTCCACTGTTGCCCATTAGCATTCCTTCCTCATTAGAATTTAATTACATTCTAGCATTCTAGCATAGTATTTTATCAATTTCGTAATCTTTCATTTTAGCAATCATGTTTAGCATAAGCATAATCATGTCTTAGCATAGCATTGCATGCATTCATCTTTAATCTCATTCTCTAGGAAGACTGTTTGTTGAGCCTAGCCCAAGATCTGAGAGCCAGCTGGAATCAATGAAAACACTGGAGCTAGAGGACAATGGAACATCTTTGAAGCATAAACGGAGTTTGCAATTTCATTTCTTTATTTTATGTTTTAATTTAAAGTTTCATTGGTGTGTTTGATTTACTTTTAATTCATATTTATCACACTCAAAAATCAATCACACAGTATGCAAATATTTTCAATAGATTTGTATCATGCAATAGGATTATATGATAGATATAGGCTATGCGACTTTATGAGATAAAAAGGTAAAGACCATGCCAAATTTTTTTCATGAGAAAGTTTGAAGTGTACACTGAACCTTTGTCAAGATCAAGATAGTTTGGAAGATCAAGACAAAGATGGATTGGATGGAGGGATCGCTAGATTTCTCATGAAGGGGATGAGATGCCTTCCTCTGAATGGTGTCTATAGATGCTCAATTCTACTTATGACTAGATAAGCATGTGAATATTTTCAATATATTTGTATCATGCAATAGGATTATATGCTAGATATAGGTTATGTGACTTTATGAGATAAAAGGGTAAAGACCATGTCAAGATTTTTCTATGAGAAAGTTTGAAGTGTACACCGAACCTTTGTCAAGATCAAGATAGTTTGGAAGATCTAGATAAAGATGGATTGGATGGAGGGATCACTTGATTTATCATGAAGGGGATGAGATGCCTTCCTTTGAAATGGTCTATATAGATGCTCAATTCTACTTATGATGCCTATTTGCCAAGTTTTCATCATAGTACTTTCCCAAAGAACCACCAAAGTGGTTTTCACTAGAGGACAATTTTTTTCTTTACTATTTTCTTGATTTTTATTTTTTTGAGGATTTATGCTCATGTTGAGCCCCCTGGTGGTGTTGTTGTAGATGGAACTATCATGATGTTCCAATGATATCCTACCTAGAGGATTTTCTTTGCTAGGATATGGATGATTGAATGTAACCCTTGAGAGTCTTTATCTATCTTGTTGATACCGAAATTAACCTCATCTATGTGTGCACATTGTGATAGAGTACCCTTAGAGCCTTTATGATGAAGAGTTGTTGTGAGTAAACAAACCAATGCAAGAATTAGATATCGTGGATGGTGAAGTGGATGACGGAATGCATTGAGGGATATGAGATGGAGATGGATTAGTTGACAATTTGGAATCTTTGACTCTCTAAACTTGGGAAGATGAGAAATTATGGGTGGATACAAAGTTTCGAGTGGAATTAGGACCAACTTCTTGATATACTTTGTATGTCGTGCATAAAGCCTTCTTTTGTATTTGTGGAAATATTTGATGGATAGATTTCCCTTTTTGATTTTTCCCCATAGTTTCTTTGACTAATGGAGTATGATAGGGATGATTATATTTTGTATTCTTTGGTATACATTTTTATTTTCTTTTTCCATCTTGCTTTGCTACTTCTTTTTCTTTGACAATGCTTTCCTTTCTTTGATAGGAATCTTTCTTTTTGTGCTAGTCCCAATTTGTGAATGGAATGCTATGTGGATGTTGATTCATGATATGTCTAGTTGTAGAATTGGTAGTGGTTTCATCATAAGGACCCTTTGTGCCCTATATGTTGGTGTTTGCATAAGACAAAGTTCTCATCAGTATTATGGAGGTATTACTGACATGCTTTGATTTATTCTACTGCTAAAAAACCATTTCCATGTTGCTCAAGATTGTTTACTATCTTTTCTAATTTCAAGATGTCATTTTTAACAAGGCCTAATCCTTTGCCTTGATAATGTATCCATTGATAGATGGCTATTGAGTATGACTTGTCTTGGACACATGATGTTACTATTTCTTCTCACTACTCAAGGATGCTAAATAGGTATACTGATCTTGAGATATCTTGTTCATGTATACATGATCCTTTGTGTGGATAATGTTAGATATCTTCATACTCAATGTATTCAATCAGAATTTGAGATGTGTTAGTTTTTTATGTTGATTCAAGAGATGTCAATGTTTCACAGTTGTTGTGAGAATCGATAATTTCAAGAGTGGGAAACCCTTGTTTTGGATTAATATCATCTATATGTCGATCAAAAGAAAACATCTCATAGGTAGTATGTGGTATATATTTGAAGTTTTGAATGGATTGGGAGATGTTCATTAAATCATGATAATACTTTAGGGAAGTGGTTTCTTTGTATTGACTGATGGTAGAACAACTATCACTTACAGATTGTAAAATATTCCTTAAATCATGATAATGTTGTGAGGGTAAGAGCCCTTGACCTTGACTTGATTTGGAGCCACTTTCACTATACTCAAGATTATTTTCTTGACATGACTCTTGGGTTCGTATAGCATTGGTAAAAGACTCTTCACAAGCTTTATCTTTAGTAAGGGATGCTTCTTGTTGCATTGGAACTTCTTTGATGTGTCCAATCATAAAGTCATATGAGGGAGGGATATTACAATCTAATACATACTTGATGCCATTTCTATATGAAACATTGCTAGACACTGTTGATTGATCTTGACTTTGATTTAAGAAAGTGTCTTGATGCATGTTTCATTCCTCATGTTGTGATGAATGAGTAACACAAATGCTTCCTATTAAATTATTGTTGGTATGGTTTACACTATTGGAACTTGATGCCTTTCTAGAGTATTTTATCTTCTCGTGATCAGGAATAGGATTTTATAGATCACCAAATTGTCATTCCTTAATTTTTGATCCATATTGATTTCTCCTTGTTCAATAAGTCTTGAATAAGATGTTTGAGTCTAATTTTTTTTGTGGTTTATGTCCCTTATATTGGTGAAATTCATAATGATATTTGTTTCTCTACCACAAAGGTTTGATTTGAGGTTCTTGATAGTTTTTGAAATCCAAGAGTGTTATGAGATTTGACTGAGTCAACTTCTTCAACACCATTTCAATAGGCTTCCCTAAGGGAGTGAATTTTTTTCAAGGAGCATTACTTTATCTTTGTGGTAGGTAATTGTTTTGTCTTGCTGTTGGTCCTCGTGAAGGATTTGTATTGCTAACATTTTGTTTATTTTTATGTCTTGTGTTATGTTGTGTTTTTTGTGCATTTGAAGGTGCCTTAATAACAACCTTTGCATCTACCACACCGTCATTAGTAACATTCTTACCTTTGACCCAAAATCAGGGTTTGTCACTGAAACTATATGGTTGGTTTTGAGTTTGTGTGGTCCCCATAGCAATTAGGTCTCATTCAATGTTGATAAATTTTGATATTAGTTCCTCAAATAATGTTACATTACATTCTTAGTTGAAAGGCTAAATTAGTTTCCACATTTTTTGTAATGATTTCAACTTGTTGTCTCTCAAGAATGGACCATTTACTTTTTCTTTCTCTATGTCTCCATCGTTGTAAAAAGGTAGCAATTTTTTTACCTTTGTTTTGTTTTAGGGTGTAAGCTCTTCTAATGTTACATCAGCATCAATGTTATAAGAGACATGTGTGATGAATCAATCTATGATCTCTTGAAATGTCCTAATTCCTTGAGGGAGATGTGAAAACCATTCCATTGCTAATCAACCCAAGCTTCTTGGGAATATTCTAATGAGATATGAATCATTGTAGGAAACTTTCATCCAAGCAACATAAAAATATCTTATATGTTCCTTTGGATTTCCTCTTCCCTTATATTTGTCAAATTTTGGGATCTCAATGTTTGGAAGACAAGGTATCATCATGATTCTTCTATCAAATGGATAGGGACACAAGTCTTGGACTGCATATTATTTTTTTACTTTTGTTTGAATATCTTGTATATGTTGGGTCAACATTTGTAGTTGTTATGAAATGTCCATGTTTGTGTTAAACAATGGTGGAGCATATGTATGATCTTGATATGATAGTGTATTGTATGTGAGATATTGTGAATTATATGGTGGTGTGGGATGTGTGTTATATGCTCCCCCATATTGGTTTTGTGGTGTGGTATTTCCTTGAGATTGAATATATTGTTGACCTTGAGGATTAAAATATTGTTGACCTTGAGGACCAATATATTGTTGACCTTATTTTTGAGCAAGAATTTGATGTGTATGCACTTTTTGGGATTGTGCTTACTATTGAGCTTGTATTTGATCATGAGAAAAACCTTTTTGTTGACTCGTTTTGTTGTGAAACATTTCTTGGATTTGGAACAATGTTTTGATTGTGAACAATGTTTTTATTGGGAACAGTGGTTTGATTTGGAATAATATTTTGATTGAAAACCCTGTTTTGATTTTGGAATATTGTTGCCTTGATTTGGAACCATGTGACCTTGGTTTGAACCCATGTTTTGTTTTGGAAAATTGTTTTGGTTTGGAAACAAGTTTTGATTTAGAACTATGTTACCTTGATTTGGATCATTTATTTGATTTGGACCCATGTGACCTTGGTTTGAAACCATGTTACCTTGATTTTGAACAATGTTTTGATTTGGACCCATGTTTTGACCTTGATTTGGAACCATGTTACCTTGATTTTGAACAATATGACCTTGGTTTGGAACCATGTTAACCTTGATTTAAATATTTTTTTTGATTTGGAGCCATGTTTTGATTTGAAGCAATATTTTTATTTGAACCCATGTTTTGATTTGAAGCAATATTTTTATTTGAACCCACATTTTGACGTATGTTTTGATTTGATAAATTTGGTTGTTGAAAATTGATGTATGATGATGGTTGTAGATTTCATTGTGACATCAATTTTTGTTGGGGACTTTGTTGTTGTTTCAATTGTTTTAGAGTGGTATATTGTTGATGTTGCAAAGGTTGACCTCAATGTTGTGTTGGTGGTTCATTTTGACCTTGAATCAAGGGTTGGTGAATAGTAGATCATTGATTAATCCCATAACCTACAAAATTTTGATTTTATGTATTGAATGCAGGTGGAATTGAATCATTGTGAGATTTGAATTGGTATTATGTGGAACTTGAGTATTATGTAAAGGATTATCATGTTGATTTGAATGACTTGTTTGAGAAACCCCTTGAGTAGTTATATGCATTGTTGAAGTTTGATCTTAGGATTGTGTCATTTGTTCAAGAGGTTGTTCCTTCAATGTATTAAGATCAATTTTGATGGAAGTTTGACACCCATTTGTGCAAGTTTGAGCATGCATTGTGTTGGATCTTATTTCATTAATACTTCCATTACATGAAGTAAATCTTGGTTTCTCTGCAATTCTAATATGTCTCCTTTTGTGACTTCACATGATTTTTGTTCCTCCTCAATATAAATAGTTTCCACTTGAGGTTTGGTTGTAATTAGAGGAATCTCACTTGTTACTTGAGGTTTTGTTGTAGGAGGAAGCTCACTTGTTTGAGGCATCCCATATGGTTGATCACTAACATTTGAATTAGGATCCCTTGATTTGATGGGGTTAGACTCCATGATTTTCTTGTGACCATACAAGGTTTATTAATTATCCTAGGAAAAAAATTGATTTTTACATGTATTTGTGACCTCAAATATATTTTCAATGATGATATTTTGATTGGATTTGGATCAATGATGATGTGAATTATATGAGGGGTATGAAACTTTTGATTTAGAATACACTTAGGATTTTGATTGTTTGATTTGATTTTTTTGATGATTATGAATTCACTACTTTGAAACTAGACTCATGACTTCGAAGTTAGTTTATCCACAATGATGTTTTCTAACTCAACCTAAACTCCTTGAAAAGAGATCATTTTCAAGTATGAGGCCATATTATTTGATGTGATAAAGGTTTCAAACCTAAGTGATTTATGTCCAAATGTTTGAGTTTGTTTGATTTGATATGAGATGTTGTGATGTTTGATTGGATGGTTGATGTTTAATGTTTAATGAATATGATATACTTGTTCCAAATGACAACCTAAGATGATGTTTGACAATTTCCAAGTGATTTTTATAAAGAACCTTGTATAATGTTTCAATGTTTGATGGACAATAATTTTTTGGTCTAATGATAACTCAAAAATTGTTTTGATAAAAATAATATTTAGCATGATTTTCCTTCCTTGTTTGTTAGAATAATGTAACACAAGTGGTTTTGAATGTTATTTTTAGGTTCAATTCTTAAAATATGATTTAAGCATGAATTATTTTTACCACATAAAGATCTTGATTATGAGTTGTCTAGCACTAAGATGTCTACAATAAAGAATTTTTTTTCCCAAAAAAGCTCAATATTGTGAAAACCAAAATGATAAATTATAGTTCCCTAGGTTTACTTTGACACAATGCATAAAGATATAGACATTGATACTAGGAATCACACTAAGATATTATTTTTATAAAAATAAATAACCTAGATGCATGCAATAGTATAATGTCCTTCAAGTGCATACAATGTGTTCAAAGGGCTTGAAATCTTCTCATATCCATGTTTAATGTTTGTTTTGATTGTTTTGATGATCGAGCAATGTGTTCAACTGACTCAATAGGTAATGGGAAAATATTTCGTAAGATTTCTTCCATAAATCTCACTAGCAATAGATCGATAGAACAAAAAGAAAGAACAATCCTATTTAGTCAAGTAGGTTTATTTTATTAAGTGAGGTTTGCATGATAAAATACTACCTATAGAATGAGTAACTAGAGTATGCATGTGTACATGACACACCTCTTACCTTGAAAGGAAAAGTTCCTTACAAGGTTTTTGTCACCTCAACTATGATTAGTACATGGTGTGTAACTTCATGGAATTATGTCATTCCATTTCACCTCCTTAAGAAGATGTTAAATGGTCTTAGGCCTCTAAAGAAAATAGGTTTTTAATCAGTAGAACTAGGTGAACACTTCCAACCTCGCGGACATCGCATTGGGAAACCCACACAAGTCCAGAGTGTTACATGTAAAATTTGACCTACAACTTTCATTCTTAGCCAATTTATATAGTGCAACCTAAAACGTTGCTTTAGTTTTCCTTAAGTTCTCCATTGCAGGATGTGTCTCAAGGAAGGACAACTACTGAAAAGAAAAAAATGAAGGTGTTGTTCTATTTCTCTTCACCGAAGATCTCACAAAGCACAAGGGGAGAGGATACATAGCAACACCCTTATAGGGTTTAAAATGAACATATAATGAAAACTAGAAGTGTTTTTATTTACCCTATATCACACAAAGTGCAAGGTCTAGAGGATATGCACTTGCTAGTCTACCAAACATAGAAAACAAAGAGCACACTCTTGTTCTTTTTAGGTGTACCAAAGATAAATGTGAATAAATGCTAAAGAACCAATTGAAGTGTGATATTTGTAAGTTCTTTTTAATCCCAAATGAAGGTGAGGTTGTGTGGTTCAATTTTAAGCTTAAATTGATAAATAAAATTTTCTTTTTCCAATTCTTAAGGCACCAAATTTAAATGTGAGATTCTAATCTAGAGCATGAAAATAAGCTCTAAGGTCATCCTTTACATAAGTGTTGATAAAAACTTCGGAATTTGACGAATACTTCATGATCTAGTGTTAATGAACACTTTACTCCATGCTTGATACCTCACCTAATTTCTGTAAAATGTTATTCTTAACCAAAAAAAATAAAAAAAAATGGATTAGGGTTAGATGTAAAATCAAGTTGAAATTAAAATCAAAACCCTAAAATTTAACCCTATATTTTACCTAAAAATGGGTCGGACTATCAATTCAACTACGTCAAACTGTCAGACAATTTTATCGCTTTTCCCCTCTTCAAATGCGTCACTATTTATAGATGTGTCACTCTGGTAAAATGCAATTGTGTTGCCAAAATGCAACTACGTCACTTAGTAATAGAAATATAGAAATTAGCAATTTCGTCACAATTTGCAGTTCTACTCCAACCTTTGACCAACATATGCGTCACAATTTACAAATCCATCACTCTACCTCCTGTTCCTACAAATTCTGAGAAAAATCAAACAAAATTGTTAGCTATGGATGTGGGGTATCAATGGGTGTGCCATTTTGTGAATGTATAAAATTGATTGATCAAATGACAATAATTTAAACTAAAATAGTTAAGAAAATGATCAATTAACTACACAATCCAATGAGATTGTTTGCAAGAATCAATTAGAAATTGATTGATCAAATGACATCAAATGAACTAAAATAGCTAAGAAAATGATCAATTAACTACAAAATCAAATGAAATTGTTCACAAGACTCAATTAGAATTCAAAAGCATGAAAGAACAAGGTAATTCAAATTAAATTCTAACTAAGAGATGCAAACCTCAACCCCATTGTGGGATTATTCCCAAATTGGATGTGGAGTGATTCAATTCAAACAAAATCCATTGTTATACAAAGCAATTGATGAAGAAATGAACTCAAATGACTCACAAGTGCTCTAAAATTGGGCATTCAATTCAAGAGAGTAAGTTTACTCAAAGCTTGTGGATGATTTATTATGGAAAAATGCTTACTATTTATAAAATTTTGAAATCGAGATCAATGGTGAGGATCAAAACAGAAAATCAATGAATGAAATCAATTGAGAAGAATGGACATGGATCAAGGGTGAATCAGACGATTGACAATCCATGAGATGTGGATCAAGGATCAGATCAATGGTCTCAAATCGATGAGAGACTCAACCTATTCCCTATTTTTTAAGAATTATGTTGGAGAGATGTTGGAGATATTTACATTTGAGGGGAACATTTGAATTTGAAAAGGGAATATTCATTGCACAAGTGGGAGAATTTGGAGGATTTGGAAAGAAATTAGCTAATTAAACAATTAATAAAATCCATTTAATTGTGTAAATGAATGAAAAAAAGGCTTTAATTAAATAATCATGAATTATCTAATCAAAGTATGATTATGACACTTGCATTATTTAATCAAATAAGAATGGAATTAGTATGGAGAAAAGTGAATTAACTAAATAAAATTGATTTATTTAATTAATAGAGGAAAATATGAATTTAACTAAATAATTGATATTATTTAATTAAATGGATGAATTAGGTGAAATAGACTAGGAATGGTGTTAGTATGAGAAATCAAGTATGTGGTATCATAAGGATAGTTTTATATGTATACAGTCCCTTATGAGGTTGAACGTCAATGAGACCAATCATGGTTTGTAGAGGATCATCCTCACTATCGCTCTCATCATCATCAATCATGTCTTTTATCTTATCAACATTCATCACATCATTCTTATCTTCAATAGCTTTACAAAGGTGATTGAATGATTTGGCATTGGGTTCGTAAATATTTTCAAATTTTCTTTGGGTGGGGCAACAAACATATTCCCTTCATCATTAACACTGCCCAACTAGACGTGATTAGAATATATGAGGTCTTGCACTTGATGTTTAAGATGCATGCATTATTTTGTATCATGTCCAATTTTTGGTGATAATGACAAAATTCATTTCAGTTACATATGGTTTGGAGGTAAAGGCTTGGTTGTATCAATAGGTCTAATCATAGGTAAAGTGATTAAGTTCTTATTCAAGTGTTGCAACATAAATGAATGAAGGGAATCAGGGAGCAGGGTGAATTATCTATCCCTATCCCTAAATTGGTATGGGGTTATCTTTTTGGCATAAACTTGAGGCTCAACATGGAGGATTTTTTGAGGTGGATTTATTTTAATAAAACCCTTGGTTTTCTTCTTGAATTATTGAAAATTGTTGTGAGGTAGGGGTTCAAATTTCTTAGCATGATTCGAGGAATTTTTCTCTTCTTGTTGACTAACTGAATTTCGATAATCATGGAGAGCCACACACAAATGTGTAAAGGATGCAAAATTCAATATTCTAGAAGACTATCTCTTATGTCCTTGTGTAAGTTGTCAATGCAAATTCTTTGAAGATCCACATCGGGGAGGTTAATATTGATTTACGAGTAAACCAATTGATAACATGCTATAAAATATGTGACTTTTTCTCCTTGTTGTTGCTTACATCTCATTAAGTCAGGTAGATCCATCTTAGGACCAATGTGAACTTGGAAATGGTTAAGAAAGGCATCAACAAGATCATTGAATGAGCGAATTGAACTATTTGGTAATGAACAAAACCATTCCAAGATTTTTCCTTTCAAGGACCTAGGAAAGAGTTTATCCAAGAGCTTATCTTCAAAAATGAAGTCACTACATAAGGTTGTACACATTGATAAATGGTTACTAGGGTATCCTTTACCACATATTTCTCAAAGAGAGGTAATTCTATACCTTGTGGCACTTTTGTTTTCAATATCTCCAATGATAATGGGTTTCTTTTGACAAATTTTGAAGGTTGTCCATTTTGGTTTTGGTTCTATGTTGCTATTTATTGTTGAAGAGATGTGACATTTTGAAAAAGTTTCTTTATGATGGAATCATTGGTTGTATTTTGGGATGGAGGTGAATATGGTGGAGGTGTATATATGTTAGGTGGACAATATTGCAAGTTTTTGAGAGGTGATGGGTTTGTAGATATTATGTTTGAGCTCATAAAACTAAAGGGATTGCTAGTGGAAATACCCAAGGTTGGAGCTATACTATTGTTTGGTTGCATTGTTGTGGTAACAATTGAATTGGTATATGTGGGAATAAAGGTTATAGTTGTAGGGGAGGAATTTGATATCCTCCTTGGCTTTGCGTATATTTCAAAGCTTGAGCACAACTAGCCATTGTTGGAACATGATAATCAATAATATGGGCTAGGATATGCACAACCTATAATCCTTGGTCATTATCAAGAATTTTCCTCATGTTATCTATGATACAAATTGCAGTACCAACAATATATTCCATACTCACATAGTCTTGAAGTTTTTCTAAAGATTTGTCCAATTTTTTGAGCTTCTCTTAAGGAACATGGTCAACCATGGTTTCAACATCAGTAATGGTGGTTGACAGTAAGGTGGTCATGGGAAATATGGCATTAGGGATGGAGTCCAATGTGGGTTGGCTATTGTCAACACAATGTGTGAAGGATTTGGAAAACCTAAGATACATAGCAGATGTACCAACAACATGGGATGCCATGAGTCTTAAACTATATCTCACTAAAGTATTGGTAGTAGTACACTAGGTTGTGAAACTCATACAAATTTCACAATACAAAAAAGTGCACCCAAGATGAACACCAGGGTATGTGCAGGATCATGATGGCCCAAAAAGTGGCAATATGATGAGTATGTGGCTGAGGACTTTTGTTTTACCCAAAATTGATGAAATAAAAAGGGTTTTTAAAGGAGATTCTCAACTTTCCACCAATATAAATTATGCTTTACTTTGAATTTAATAAGTAATTATTATTCATTTTCTATTTGAATTACGATTAAAGTCCTGATTGATAGGCTGATGGAAAAACATCTATAGCTTTCAAACGGTATCACATTTTTTTAATCTAAAACATGCGTCACATTCTATGCTTCGCATACTATGGGATTAAAAAAAGAAAAATTGAATTTCATGAAGTTTTGACCAAGTTAAGGTGGTCAAACATACGAGTTTTCATATTTTTTAAAAGTTATAATAAAAAATTCATAATTAATTATTTACTTGGAAAAATTTTACAAAAAATATGCATCACATTGGGACATGAGTCCTCTACTTATATCTAAAATATTATAAAAACTATTATCATTTTATTGTGGTTAGGGTGGTCAAACAAACACCTACTTCTTATTTTTTCCCTGAAATTTATGTACTATTGCATTGAAATTTCAAATTTTCTCCAAATATATATATATATATTAAACAAACCTAGTAGTTTAGAAACTACATTCAATTTGTTGGAGATTCCATTCTTACATATTTTTGAAATAATATAGATAACTTGTTATTCAGTACTAGGTCAATTTTCCTATGCTTCTGAATTTTTTAAAAATTTCCACTTATAAGGAGCATGTTTTTTTCCATGATGATCCTGCATGTGAGATGGGGTTAGAAATCAAAATAGAGATAAATTCAAGTGATAAGCCCAGCGCACTCCTAGGCTATTCGGCCTCCGTCAGAGCGAGGAGAAAACAAACCATTTGAGGTTTCCAAAGAGGCCAGAGAAAGAAATAAAGCCAAAGTACTTTCCTTTGTAGTTGGTTACCTCTTGCTCTCCTAATTTCTCCTTTGCAAGCTATGCCCTCAGATTTTAGTATGTGCAAGTACATGCAAATGATAGAAGTAGAAGGAGTTGGAGAGAAGAATAGGCTGATAAAAAGCTGAAAATGGAGAAGGGTTGCTTTTAGGCAGTAAATTCCAGATAGACGGTTAAGAGATTAATCTTCTACGAAAGAAGATTCAAGATCAATGGATGGGGTATGAGAGGGTTAGTAAAATGGATGGTTGAGATTAAGTCAAGAAAGATGCAAGATCAATGGATGGTTAGGGTGATGCACTTAAATATACCAAAACACGCTGAAGAATCTATATTGTTGGCCCATTTGACTATGACGTCGACAACGCTATGATAGACATGCAAGACATGCAATCTATGACAGGAAATGAATGTTATGACCAGGGGATTTATGACAAAGGTATCTTTGACTAAAATGAATTTTCATCAGGCATTTTAAATTATTTATTCAAAAATTTTGGAAATGGACAAGTGGAAAATAAATTATTTATTCAAATTATTTATTTGGAAATAGAAGAAATGGACAAGTGGAGAATAAATAATTTATTCAAATTATTTATTTGGAGAAAATGAAAAGAGGAGCATTTAATTAAATTTATTAATTTAATTAAATGGAGAGATAGAAATTAGACTTTAAATAATTAATTTAGATTAATTATTTAATAGGGAAGGTGGCATGGGATAGTTAAATTATTTTAATAATTATTTTACAACTTTATAGGAAGAATCCAAAAGGACATGGGCAGGTAAATAGTGTTGGTAATTATTTAACTAGATGAAAGAAAGACTGATAAAATATTAAAGTGTTATTTAACTTCTATTGGAAGAAAGTTAGTGTTTATTTATTGGGTGGGACCAGATAAATATTAAGTGAATTAATTAAATAATTTATTAAAATTATTTAATTAATAGAGGAATATAATCAAACATAATTGAATAACTAAAATTATTATCGAAGGACGAGGATGAAGAAAAATGACACTCGAAGGCTTAGGACATTTTTATGTGTCTACACTGCACATACCCACCAATAGACTAAATAAATTCAGTAAACACCTAGAAATAGGAAGCAACAAATGGAAGCAAAAAACACAAACAATAACAAAGGTCTCATAAAAAGTTTGTTTAGCCAAGATAAGCAGGAAAGGGTCACCCAGGGGTGAATGGGTCCTACTCAAGGGTTTTGAGAAATGACAGTTTGGTTTTGAACTATGTTGCTTAAGGATCCTGAATCTATTTGCAAACAGTTGAAATAGTAAATGAAATTTCAAAATTTTCTTAATGTATTCCAATTTGATGTGAAATTCAAGTATGCAAGAATGTTAAAGATGCTTGAAAAAAATCAATGTTCAGATTTGAAATATGATAATTGACTGATTTAAAAAGCAGAGACCTAAAAATGATGACTTTTTAATACAAATTTTGATTCTAAACAATGCACTTTCTTTTTACCAAATGAACTAAATGTAAAATGCTTCAGAATATGTAATTTTTGAAAGTATAAAAGAGATATACAAATATAGGGAATCTGAGTAGATAGAGACAAAAAATTTTGCAAAAAATTATAGAAGCACCTACACAAGGATAGGGTCACCTAGGGGCGAATGAGTCTTTGTATACAGTTTTTAAAAATCAAAAATTGAGTGTATAGGTTACTATTTATGATTACTATTTTTGGTTTCAAAATGATTCTATAGTGACTATGTTTTCTAATTTTTTTTGATGAAATTCAAGTGTAATTGTATGAAAATGTATAAACAAAAGTGACAATTTTGAGTGCAATTTTGAATGAAATTATGATCTAAATGACTTAAACACAAACTAATGCAAAATGAATGCAATATTTTTAGATTTTTATGAGTTTTTAATCATGCAAGCATACAATATGCAACCCTAAACAAAGAATGCAAAAAAAAATGATGCAAAACCTAGATCTATGGTTTCAAAGATCTTCCAAATCAGAAAGTTATGATGCCAAACTTCTAGCTCACCAAAATGAAATGGTGGAAAAGGGGTTCCTAGGTCCTAAATGCAAAGAACCTAGGGTATAAGGGGCCTTTTCCAAGATTTCATTATCATACCAACCACAAAGCCAAGAGATTGAATTTCAACCTCAGTGGTGAGTTCTCACCTAAATAGTTTAGACCTTGAATCACTAACATTTTGTTCCTTCAACTAAAATGTATTACCAACAATATATTAGAATGTAAAATAACAGATATATAAATATATATATACAAAATCCAAAGATCCAAAGAAATCATTCAAATGAAAGCTAGATTTATCCCAGCCATGACAATTACATCATATATATATAATTAGTCAAAAGTAATGCATATCTT
>VDFB02270651.1:250039819-250062048 GCA_007258455.2 Sequoia sempervirens | reverse complement strand
CCATAAATGAGTTTTAGATAGGTGATCCAAATAATCCCAGCGTTCGTACATATCTGCATCTCCAACTGTGTTCCGGATTGTGATCTCCATCTTTATCACCTTCTCATTTTGCTCGCTCGCCTCCTCCAATGTTTTTTCTTCCGCAGTAGCTATCTTCAGGATTTCATGTAATATTGACTCACTCTCACCTTTCCATCTGGTCATTTCTTTTAGTTCTCCTCTATCATTAGAGAATGTAGTCAATGTTTTCTTGGCGGAATTTATCAATCCCTGTGCACCCCCTTGCAGTTCTTCATAGAAGTTTCCATGTTTATTCATAAAATGATTTGCAGCTTCAATATCTACACTATTAGAAACATCTCTCTGGTTTATTTCTTGAAACTTCTCCATAATCCATCCATCCATCCTTTCATATTCTTTTAATGCAGCAACGGTATGTGAATATTTTCCCCAGAGTTTATTCAACCAAGATGTTAAACTGGCTTGCCTTTTCTTGATTATTGCTACAAGTGCATCATATTTTCCTTGGGAGTAAGCACTTGATCCTTCCCAATGAGCTTTTGACTGAGAGCTTTCACCTTGAGTAAGCAACTTGGTTGACTTCATTGTAACACCTAAAAAATCTTTAAGGAGATCATTTTCTCTCAACATCCTTTCATTATTTGTTTTGTACATCTCTCTCTCCTTAATCAGCATATGGATTTGGGCTTTATTTAGTTTTGCAACATTAATTCCAATTTCTGTTGTAGCCACGGGATCAACCTCTCCAACTTTTAAATTCATGACGTGCCCGAATTCCTTTTCAGTGTCAATAACTAATGATTTCCTATGGGGTGGATATAAGGCCCAAATCATTAATGATCCTTCATTTGTATTGTATTTAGATCATGCATACACTTTTGCTACCTTTTCTTGGCTAAGCTTGTGTGTAGCATAACTGTCCTTTAAGAAACTATCAAAGATTAGTGCATAATTGAGATCAAGCCCAGGAAAGATCATGACACTGACATTTTCTAACATTTTCCTCCCCTTTTCAGGGGTCATACCCGTCATCTCCTCATTCACACACCTCCTTAAATCGTCTAGAAATTGCTGTTCATTACCTGCAGTAATATTATCAACCTTTTCCCTTATTTCTTTGACATTTTTTTTATACAAAAATGCTTTAAACTCTGGGGAGTTAAAAAATTCATCATCTCACACAAATGATCTATATTCTACATGCCTTGCATCTGCCTCTTCATTCTCTTCAGTACTCAATTCTCTGGTAGGGCAAGTATAATGTTGAGTTCTTAATCTAGATATTTTACTTGGTTGACTTTGTGGCATATTATCCTCAGATGCCTCCTCCACAGAAGACAACAACTCTGCATCCTGCAACCTTTGATTATATCTTTCAGCCACCATCTATGCTTCTTTCTCATCCAAATTTTGGATCATATGATCAAAGTGATAGGGAACATGTTGATACCCTCCAAAGTTTATCCTTATTTTAGCAGAATTAATATACCCTTCTGGGTTGAAGTTCTTTCTAGGTGGTCCTCTCTTCATATTGTACTGCAGCAGTTTATCAAGGATCAAATTGTATCCTTCCTTGGCCAACACAGTAAAATCACCAAAGCATAATGTACTAGGCATGAAAGCCTACTTCCCAAAGGAACTAAGTTTCATAACACTAGAATAATCCATCTGTTTGACAATTTCCAAATATGCAATTATGTTCGAGACTGTCTTTTGCAAAATGAATGGGGCATTTTCAAATCCATAAACTCTAATCATAGTAGCTCCCTCCAAGCAATACCAATCCCCCCAATTATGATCAATTGGCCCATTGAAATCCTTTGGCCGAAGAAATCTCTTTATCTCTTCAAATAAAGGATAATCACATGGATGATTGTACAATTTGTACATCTTTACAAAATATTCCTCGAATTGAACAAAACTAGAATTGGAAAACCTACTGTCCCAAACAACAGTCCATAATTGAAAAGGCAATACTACACCTTCCTTGTCAAATTGAAAAATTCTCATCTCTTGGGGCAACAATCCCAATTCCTATCCAAAATTTAACACTATATGCATCAACAATGAATAATGCCTCAGATGAACAATAGATGCTCCACCCTTTATTTCCATCAATCTCGAATCAAGTTCCTTAAAAATGTATGAGGCATAGTCAAATGGCCTAGAGTTGTGGTACTGGATATCTGCTAAGATTAGCATAGGAACAATTGACATATATTTCGGGATATCCATTCCCAATACCTGGCCCATTGAGAAATAAGTATATTTTATATAAGGTTCAAATAGATCAACATGAAAAGGAGGTCCATCACTATCCTATAAAGGAACTAGTTTTCCACCTTGTCTAATCTTGTGAATTGGAAACCTCCAACTCTTATAAATCGTGTCCATTCTATAGAACTACTTTTCCAATTCTTCACAGATCATCTTTTTATTGCAAACCCCTTCCAAATTGAAAACCTCCCCTAATTGCATCTTCTGATAAATGTATTTGTGGTTTCCCAGACGAGTCACATATAGCTTTGAGTTTTTAATTATAATGATCAGCTAACAATTTTATCAATTCTACATTTACAAATACATTAGGGCACACCGGTTTTCCCAAATTGAGCTTCCATGGGTTGCATACTGGTTCAAAATGATTTCTTCGATGATAGTGAAAATTAAACAATTCATACCCCCTTATTGGAGTCCAAATATCTCCTATAAATTTACATTTATCATCCAATTTATCTATTTCTTCCCTAAGCTGAGCAGATCATCTGGCTTTAGGTCCAGAGCCAGGTAACTGGTCAATGAGGTCTTGATTTAATCTTCGTTCAGTGCCCTCATGTTCTATTTCAGTTTTTTGTTTCTTTCCCTTAGGTTGACTACTTTCACCATGTTTTCTATTTTTTAATTTTCCTGAGCTAGGGGACTCCATTCTTCAAAGATAAAAAAGTTAAAATTAGAGGAGCTAAGGTGCAATCACTTACTGTATTTTGCTCAAAACCTTCAGACTGAAAGAATGTCCTGGTTCTTCGTCCGTCTTGCTGAGTCTTCTGCTATCAATTCAACACTAATGTTTCCATTTGAATTATTCTTATTATGCTCCATCACGCCATTAATGTGTTAGCTCGAACACGAGTGCAGTAAGTCCTTTTACGAAAATTACACTGTCACATCATATAGTGTTGTCGGTGAGACATTTTCAAATCTTGGGTGATAGCTTTTAACAACGTTCATTAAACCATTCTTGAAAACATCCTGTAGTCTCCCCAATACTTTGAGTCTTACCGACTATTGCAAACTGTATATCGTTCTAATGTCCCATAGTCTCATAGAAATTTGGAGTTTCACCGATAGTTATCCTTTAGTCTTATGTATCGTTGTGACAATTTTGAGTCGGGGAGATGTTACATAGATTATATTGTGTCTTACTGAGATACACCCTGTGGTATTTTTCTAGTCGTTGAGACACAATTACTTTCTTGCCGATGAAACAATACTTCGGCGTGACTCTCATATTTTTCCCTGATGAAATTAGTCTCACCGATAATTAATTAATACTGCCGAGTCCTCTACCCACATAATCCTATCGGCCTGACATATGGGTCAGCAGGACTACATGACTTCATCCTGATAGTCATTTGATAGAATCACTTTATGATTTTTCGACAAAACCGGATGCAATCAATAAGACTTCATTCCGATGAATTTTAGTCTGGCCGATATGTCTTTCTATGCGCTAGTCGGTGAGACATAAATGAGTTCGTTATGACTCATTCCGATAACAACTTTCTTGCCGATATGATCTATCTGTCGCCAAGACAATGAATTACATCCTATTGATATGTGTCTCTAGATGAAATCACATCGGTATGACACTCTTGAACTCTTGTCGATAGACTACAAAAGATACACATTAGTAAAAATGCTTCATGGATCGAGGAGACCCTCACCATCTCTTGCTGATATGAATTATACAATGAAATATTTAGGGCTAGATGAGTTCTATGGGACCACATGACAAAGTATGAGAAAAAATATTATGAAGAGAGGATTTTGTGCTTATGGTAAGGACTAATTTGGAAACTCATGTGTATAAATAACTATAAAATTTTCAAAATTTTACAGTTCTAACAGTGCCTCCATCTGGGGATGAATGATTGTGAGATTATTGCAAGGATCTAGATTTCTGGGTGAGCAAACCAAACTCAAGGTGATGGATCAATGAGAAAAATGGAATGAATGGAAATGGAAATGAATATGATCTTATACTACTGTACATGGAAATAATTATTTTTAAAAGAAGGAATATCAAGATTGTCAATGTACTGGAAATTCCTGTTCCTTTTATTTCCTAGACTACTGTGCATGGAAGAGAAAGTTTTGGGAGGACTGTCAAGAGTTGTCCATGCACTGGAAACCCTTAATCCATGCACTGGAAACCCTTTATCATCTATATTGCTTAGGAGAAAAAATGCTTCAAGAATTTCCCATGTACCAGAAACTCC
This sequence comes from Sequoia sempervirens, assembly GCA_007258455.2. NCBI lineage: Eukaryota > Viridiplantae > Streptophyta > Pinopsida > Cupressales > Cupressaceae > Sequoia > Sequoia sempervirens. Next base: position 250,057,528 of record VDFB02270651.1, on the reverse strand, counting down.
TACTCCTCACCAGTCATGTTTTGTAGATAATATGAATCTTCACCTTTCTTACCAACAACCACAAAAGGTCCCAACCACAAAACTTCAAATTTCCCTTGCTTTCCCTTCTCTTGACACCTTACGTTCCACATCAGTACTAGATAATTCTCCTCAAATTTTCTATCCTTTTCTTATTTATCAAAGAAATACTTCATCTATGCCTGCAACTTCATGTTATGGTTTTGAGCTATTCCCCTTATCTCATCAAGTTCAGCCAGCTACTCCATTCTCTCCTCCATAGGTTCTATAATATCTATGTCTTCTTGAAGGATAAACTTATAAATTGGTAACAGATTTTGTAAAGGCATCCTTGCTTGTGTTCCATATACTAGTTCAAATGGGGATTTTCCAATTGCCTTTTTTATAGTGATCCTATCAGCCCAGACAACTAGTTTCAATTTTGAATCCTAGGCTTTCTTGTTTTGCCCTAACATCCTCCTTATAATCTTAAGAAGACTTTTATTGCTGGAATCTTCTTGACCATTAGCTCGGGGATGGTATGAAGCAGCATAAGAAATGGTAATGCCATATGTGCTGCAATTTTTTTTGAATTCATCAGATCTGAAACACATCCTGTTATTTGTAATCAGTCTTAGTGGCATACCAAATCTAGTAATGATGTTATCCATTAGAAAATTTGTCACAAGTTTACTTGTAGCTTGCTTGGTTGGGACTTCTTCTACCCACTTGGTAAAATAGTCAATAGCTACTAGTATCCACTTATGTCCTCCACTCAATTTTTGTTGTATCTCCCCAATGAAATCAATGCCCCACTGATGAAAAGGGGCTTAAACCTGCAATGGCCTAAGTGGTAAAGCTCCCTGATACTTCATTTTCCCAGAGAATTTCTAGAAGGCCTCACATTTTCTTACATGTGCAAAGGAGTCATTAAAAAATTTTGGCCAATATTAACCTTCCCTAAGAATTTTGTGTAGTTTTCTTTGCAGAATAATGGCCTCCACAGACCCCTTCACACATTTCTCTTAAGACATGCTTAGCTTGTGACTCATCCAAACATAACAACAATATTCCATCCTTGTTTTTCCAAAACAACTCACCCTCCATAAATACATACTTAGATGCTTGCAACTTTAAAGTTCTTTTCTGACTATCACTCAATCCTTCTGGACATTTCATGTGTCTGAGGTAATGCATGATATCTGCATACCAAGGAGTATGCTCAATACTTGCAATTGCATTCTCTTCCTCTTCTATATTACAAATCTGACTTTCTTTGATATTTGCTTCTAACATTAACCTAGCCAAACCTTGACCTCTCACAAGTTTAGTGATTTTTTATTTCCATATCAAACTCCTGGATCTTATTAATCCACCTGCATCTCTTTCCTGTTACCTCAGACTATGTCAAAATATCCTTTATAGCTACATGAGCAATGTAAGCAATCACCTTAGCTCCAACAAGATATGGCCTGAAAGCTTTTGTGGCTTTTACCAATGCAAATGCTTGTTTTTCCATTATATCATACTTCAAATCTGACCCTTGCAATGAATTATTGAAAAAAGACACAGGTTGTTCATGACCCTCCTCATTTTTATGTAACATGACAATAGCTATAGTATGTAATGAAGCAAATGAAAATATTTGAAAGGGTTTTGAAAAATATGGAGACTTAAGGACATGGGCTTCTTTGATGGTCTTTTGATTGATATAAAAGCATCTAATGCTTCTATAGTCCAATCTATTTTATAGTGCTCAGATTCTTTAACTTTAACCTGGTTGTAACCTGAAAACCCATCCATCATAGATAACAACTCGCACCCTGTCACCTTATGTAGTATAGCTTCCATGTTAGGAAAAGGGTAATTATCCTTAAGAGATGCCACATTCAAATTCCTGAAATCCACACATAGTCTGATATCTTTGTTTTTCTTCCTCACAGGAACTAGGTTTGAGACCCATGTTGAGTGCCTGATTGGTTTTATGATACCACCCTCTCTCAATTTTGCCAATTCTTCCTGCATTTTTTGTTCCAATGTTGGATTAATGGGTCTTTGCATCTGGCATCACTGGTATTTCGTGTTGAAACAAATCTTCCCTATATGCCTTTAGATCTTCATAAGACCATGTAAACGCATGTTTATATTTTCTCAGTAATGCTATCAACGTTCTTCTGATTGTCGGGTTTATTTTCCTCCCTATATACGCCTTTCTTGGTGCCATCTCAGTCCCCAAGTTGATCTCTTCAATATCCTCCCTCTTAACTGGTGTTTGCTTCATGAGGGACCGATCACTTCCATCATACACCCTCTCCAATTCCACTAGCCCTTTAGGAAGCTTATTTGTTTTAAGTTCTAAGATCTCCTTGCCAAATACTGTTTGCGTCCCATCTACTTCCTCAACAAATGCATTGAAATCAATTTCTTGGGCTTCATATTGATCTATACAGTGAAGAAATTTCAAAAGTTTAGTATCATCATTAAAAATATGCCAACTATATATATTATTAGGCACAACAGGGCTCATTTTGAACTGAATTTGTGATACTCCAGCCAGTGTAATGTCATCCCTTCTTAGAGCTACATTTACCAAAAAATCTGCCATTATGTTATTCGACCTATCAATCCACTCAATTGAGAAGGCATCAAACAACTCAATTGTGTCCCACACAACATTCCTATATTGCTTCAGTCTTTTATGTTTTGCTGCATATTTTAATTTAACTTGTGAAACAACTAGCTCAGAATCCCCTAGAATAGCTAACAACTTGATTTTGTGTTTTACATCTATATCCAGGCTTGTTAATAAGTCTTCATACTTTTCCACATTGTTTGTACATTCAAATACTAGCAAAAAGGAATACTTAAACGTAATTCCTTCAGGTGAAACAAACACTATTCTTGCTCCATTACTTTCTTGGCTACATGCTCCATCAAAATACATTTTCCACACACCGTTGTAGTCTTGTGCAACATGTTTTTCAATTGGATCAGTGTTGACTAAATCCGGCTGCGCTGGTTCTATCTTAAAATTGTCAAGATCCACATCACAAAAAAGAATTGATCTAATCTTGAGGTACACAATCAACAACTTGGTTCATCCTTGGCTCCCTATATAATTTAGCTTCCTGGCTGGTCATTGGAATTGTTTCATAAGACAAATAAAATTGGACATTTCCTCCAACCGCTACTATCCACTGCCATGATAAAAGCATCCCAAACTGAGGAGGGGTGTCAATTACTATTATATCTATATTATAGGCCACCTGAGGATAGGCGGCTAGTTTGACTTCAACATCTTTCATAATACCCACCACAGGAACATGTCTGTTATCCATGGCATAGCACTTCCCTCCATTAGTATCCACCCACATGCCAAGTTGTTTCATAACTCCAACTGGCATAATATTTATGGCAGCACCAAAGTCTATCATGCAATTCCTCAGCAATTTGTTATTTATGAGTAATGTAGTGAAAAAAGGATCAACTTGTGGGGGATTTAATAATGCATTATTAAGGAAAACTTCTGGGATATTTACTTTCTCTTGCTTATAAATTATTTTAGCGGCCATCTTACTTTCAAAACTTATATGTTTTTAATTTCCATTTGTTATTAATTGAACAACACTATCTCTATATTCCTTAATTTTCATCATCTCAAGTAGTGGAACAAACATTTTTACCTGGGATAAAGCCTGAGTGAAGTCAAAAGAGGAACCCTCCGCCTTAATCATTTTCTTTTGTTCTGATGTTTCTCCTTTGTTCTCTTCCTTTTCTCTTTTACTTGATTGATTAGTCTTTTTCATTTCTTTGTGTAACTCTTTAACTTCTTCCTTTTGCGCAAGCGTCTGCTCATTTTTATCATGTTGTTTATTTTCTATTTTCTTTGAAATTCCTTGTGTCACCTTTTGATCTTTCATAAATATTCCCCTAGGGACACCTTCCTTTTCATTTATTTTCCTATTTCTTAACTAGTACTTGCTCTTTGCTTCTTCAACTATAGCAATGGTTAATCTCTCTATCTCCTCTTTGGTGAGTTTCCTCATATTGCACTAAGTAGGCATCTCAACATAATGTGGTTCTGTATAATCTTCTTTAGAGTCAGAAAGAACCTGCTGTTTAGCCATGTGGACATTTTACCCTTGATTTGGAACATCGTTCTCATAACCTTCATCCTCTGAAGATGAGTACTTCTCCTCAACATGGTGAAAATTATTTAAAGTCAAATACACTGTATGCTCTTCTCCACTGTTGCCCATTAGCATTCCTTCCTCTTGCATTCTTTGGGCTACAACATAGTAATCTGGGGAATGTGGCTTATCACAAATTTCATAATAATAATTGTTATTAACCATATATGTTCCCTTATTCCTTAATGGATAGAAAGTTTCTTTGTTTCTAGGCCTATCTATTAGAAGTTTTCCATCCTTCCAATTTGTATTATAGGGCATGTCATGTAACCTAGGCCCCTCATTTTTGTATTTGTTCTCTTGTTTGTATTTATAATTATTGGTTTGTTGAGGAACCATAGGGTTTTCTCTTTTATTGATTATCCCAACAACCTTCCTATTGTTTTCAATTGTTAATGCTATCTTTTTGGCTTCATCTAAATCTCTTGGGAACCTATTTCTTAGTTTATACCCTATTTTTGGATCGAATACATTCAAATAAACACTCAATGCTATAGAGTTTGGAAAATTTGATCCAGGAGGTATCTTATTTTGAAATTTGTTGAATCTCCGGTTAAAATCATAAATTGAGTCATTCTAATTTTTTTGAATCCACATTAATTCATGGAGAGCAACATCTAGTGCACTTAGATTCCCATATTTCTTGAGGAACAGATCCTGAAATTCTAGGATGGAATTGATAGAAGTTGTTGGTAGGTTGTTGAACCAATTCCTAGCTTCTTCAGTAAGCGACATCATGAATAGCCTCATATGTAAATCCTCATATGGCACATCCAAATCTTGGATGAAAGCATTGAAACTCCTTAAATGATCTTCAACAGTAATTGCACTACTCCCAGTAAACTTAGGAAAAAGACGTCTCCAACTGCCATCCATTGGGTAAGGGTATAATTGAAACCCTGTCAAATCAAATTGTCTGATCATTGTTGTGTATTGATGAGGGGGAGGGTTAGATGGGTACTGATACTGGTACATTGGATTATTATATTGTGTATGATGATGTGGCACATAATGCTGACCATGAGGTGGTTGTGTATTTGTATATTTTGAGGGAATATGCGGTGGATGGTTTGGCTATTTGTATTGATTCCCTATATGATTGTGAGGAACCTTTGATGGATCAGAAGGCCCTGCATTATTATTACCCTGCTTATGAGGTGGTACATACTTTGGGAAACCAGCTGTCCGAACAGTAATTTGGGCTTTCTGCAATTTGATGTCTCTGATTGCTTGTATAATTTGGGCTTTCTCTTGTTCAACTTTTAGTTCTTCTAGCTCCTTTTTATGAAACTGAAACTGTGCTTTTACTTCTTCATGAGTTGAGTATTCAAAATTTTCTTGAGGAGTTACATGATCAATAAACTCATTTTATTTATCCTCCATTTTTTGATCATATTCCTGTTGGTACCTAATTCATTCAACTTCAATTTTAGCCTCAAATTTAGCCTATTTTTGAGGATCATAAAAAGGATTTCTTTGTTCTTTAGGGGTGCAAGGTTCTACACTTGAATTATCTCTCCATGTATCATAGCAATCATATGTTTTACAATCTGGTCTTGATGCTTTGTCTTTGTTCATCATGCACATGTCCTCATTTATCCTTTTACCCTTATCAACCTTATCATCCTTTTGTGTCCACTTACTATTGCCAACATGACCTCTTGTAGGACCTCCATTATATTGGGATCTTCTACCATTCATGCTTGAATAGATGTTATGTTGATGCAATATTCTTATTAGAGTCGCCACTCACTTTCTTAAAAGTGAGAAAGTGTTTTGTTGTTTTTTATTCCTAGCGGAGTCTATATAGGATTTCTGACTCTATGACTAAGGCCCTGATTCTGAGTTGATTCCCCAGTAGAGTCACCAATTTGTTAGCTCTAAAAAATGTAGGTAAAATACCTCAAGAGTTTTCCAATCTTTTGATACTTTTTAGGGTAACATATAAGGCCAAATGGTTTATACCTTCTACTCTTCAGGTGTTGCTAGACCTAGGTGGGTGTACCTATATGAGTGAGCTAGACTTGATTTGTGCTTATCTCTTTTGAAATGATTTTCCCACAATGGAAGATGGGAATGGACAAATAAAACTTGATTTGGTATAAATTGTATAGCAATATTAAAACTAAAACCTAATATGTTCAGTTAACAGATGTAAAAAATGAATGAAACTGTTAGAACTGAAAAATTCTGAAAAGTTTTGTAAGTTATTCATACCCATGAGTTTCCAAATGAGTCTTTCCCATAAGCACAAAAACCTCTCTTCATAACATTTTGCGCATATTTTTCCATGTGGTCCCATAGAATCCATCGAGTCATGAATATTTCACTATATAATCCATATCGACAAGAGAAGGTCAGGGTCTCCCCGATCTATAATGCATTTTCACTAATATATACTTGTTGCAGTGTATCAACAAGACTTCAGAGATGTCACATCGATCATAATTTATATGCAAGCACCTATCAATAGGACATATTTATTGTCTTAGTGACAGAAGGATCACATTGGCAAGAAAGCTATCGTCGGGATAAACTCGCACTGAGTGCATTATGTCTTACCAACCGACGCATGAGGAAACACTTCGGCCAAACCAAAAATCTTCAGAGTGAAGTTATACCGAATGTATTATGTCTCACCGACTAGCGCACAAAATGACCTATCGGCCACACTAAAGGTTATCGAAATAAAGTCTCAGCGAATGCACCCAGTGTCGCCGACAAAGCATTAAGGGATTCAATCAAATGATTATCGCGGTAAAGTTATATAGTCCTACTGACTCATATGTCACGCAAAAATATTGTTTCATCGGTGAGAAAGTGATTGTGTCTCAGTGACTAGAATGTATCATGAGGTATCTCGGTAGGACACAATGTAGTCTATGAAACATCTCCCTGACTTAGAATTGTCACAGTGATACATAAGACTAAAGTGATAACTATCGGTGAGACTCCAAATGTCAGTGAGACCTGGAGGTTTCGAGGAGAACTAAAGGAAGTAACCAGATGGAAAGGTGAGAATGAGTCGATACTACATGAAATTCTGAAGGTTGCTATTGCTGAAAACACGACATTGGAGGATGTGAGCGAGCAAAATGAAAAGATGATAAAGATGGAGATCTCAATCCGGAACACAGTTGGAGATGCAAATACGCACAAATTCCAAGATTATTTGGATCACCTATCTAAAGTTCATTTATGGCTAAACAGAGCCTAATTATCTTTAATCTATTTATTATGTAATATGTGACATTTCTGAAAGGACACATCCTTTCATGTATTTGATGTATAAATATTTGTTTTGATAGCGAAACAGAGAGATATAGGATAGAAGATCAAATAGAATAGATATAGTAGAATATAATGTTTCACAAATATGAGACTATGATGCATGTTTGAAATTATGGAGATATCAATGAGAATCATTTAATGTGTTGGTGTACTTCTGGTATCAATTGTTTGTTGTGTTCATCAAAATTATTACTGTAGTTGTCTCCAAGGTTAATGTTTTTTGGTTATTTAAATTGATATAACAAGTTTATGATCAATTTATTAGTACACATTTGTTGTATCTATGTGGTTAATTAACTGGTTCTTTCAAAGAGAGATTAAATCCTTTTAGTTGATCATAGTAATCAGGGAAATTCATCTGGATCATTAAGAAGAACTTGGTAGTCGTATTCTTGCATGTTTATACAAGTTATAAACTAAATTATATGCCAAACAATTTGAATGTTCTCCAGAAGGAATTTATTCATTTAGATTTCATTTGACTCTGCATACCCAATAATGCACTAATCTCTACATTTTTATCATTTAGTTTCATTCATTTTTACATCTGTTAATTGAACATATTAGGTTTTAGTTTCAATATTACAAATCAAGTTGTATCTGTCCACTCCCATCTGCCATTGTGGGAAAAACACTTCAAAGGAAATAATCACAAGTCAAGTCTACCTCACTCATATAGGTACACCCACCTAGGTCTAGTAGCACCTGAAGAGTAGAAGGTCTAAACCATTTAACCTTGTCTATTACCCTAAAACATACCAAGAGATTGGCAACCTCTTGAGGTATTCTTACCCACATTTTTGAGAGCTAACAAATTGGCAACTCCACTGGGGAATAACTTCAGAAAATTTGATTCCAGCCTTTCCAATTAAAAGAGTCAATATAAATTTCACATTTGGAGTGAGGAGATTCCACTGGGGAAAATAAAAAATAATTTCAAAAGAATCATTTTCCTACTTTTGGAAAAGTAGGTGGCGAATCTGGTAAAAACCTGATGATGAATGGATAGAAAATTTGTGTATGGAACAAAAGAATATTTTGAAAGGTAGCAGATGATAAGAGGAATTAAAGAATTGAAAAAACAATAGCTATAAGTGAAGAAAGAAACACTGCAAATTAAGAAATAAACACTACAATTGGACCAGCAACTGTTATAATTAAGAGAATTCTGTAATAAGAATGAATACACAAATGCAGGAAGGCACTGGACCCCTCAAGCACCTGATAATACAATTGGAAATTTTCACAATGGAGGAAATGCATATCATGCACAACAAAATATATATTCACCACAATCACCTGATGGTCAACAATATGTGCCACATTCTCATACACAATACAATAATCTGTTGTACTAGTATCAACATCTGCCTAATCCTCCCCCTCAACAATTCACAACAATAATCAAGCAATTTGATCTAATGGGGTTTCAATTGTACCCTTACCCTATGGATGGCAGTTGGAGAAGCCTTGTTCCTAAGTTTGCAGGGAGTAGTACAATTACTGCTGAAGATCATTTGAGGAATTTTAATGCTTTCATCCAAGATTTGGATATACCTTATGAGGATTTACATATGAGGATATTCCTAATGTCACTCATTCATGAAGCTAGGGATTGGTTTAATAGCGTACCAATAGCTTCTATTGATTCTCTCCAAGGATTTCAGGATCAATTTCTTGAGAAATATGGAAATTTTTCTACACCAAATTGGGCTTCCCATGGGTTATTAGAGATTTAAGAAAATTAGAACTTGCAGTAATATGTATGCCAGAATCAACAATTTGAAAAATAAGAAGATGAGTATGTACATACTCAAAGCTAGGACTCCATCATAGAATCATGATGTGGAATTTATCCATTAGATACATTTCTTGAAGTAAGGAGATGTGAAGGAGAATCTGGACACTCTTTGTTTAGTAGAATGGCAGATCAATGGACTGATATTGTAGATAAGAAAAGGTATGAAGACAATGGTGACATCATCGATGAAGACAAGGACATTGATCAAACAATGCAGCCAATAGAAGATGAGACAAGTGCAAGTCAGAATAATTCCTATGACAGTTTGAATGAGGAAGATGATGTAGAAATTCTCTCTTGCATAACAGATTGTGATAGTGTATGTTATGAAGGATCTATTGAATATTTAGATGTTGATCTACAACAAGATGATTCTTGCAGTTCTGGTGATGATCGAGAAGAAGAAGTAATGGAAAATGTGGATCCATTTGACAATGAACAAATAATACCTCCAGCTGTAGTTGAAAGCCATGAAGACACATTTGATGAAGAAGAGGTTTGTACATCTGAAAATGGTTTAATTTTTTTTTCAAATCCATTGTATGATGAAAAGATAGAAGATGATCAAATGAGATTTTTCCAAGGTATGCCTGAAAGCCAATTTTATATGTTTTCAAATCCACTTTATGTTGAAGAGGGAGTGTTTCTTGATAATCAAAGTGATGCACCAAGTTGTGAGAAAAATGAATATGAGATCAACATATCTGAGCCACCATTTTTTGATGATGAGAAGAATAAAGAACACAACTGCAGTATGGTGGATGATGAAGCATATTCACTCAACAGTGAGCAAATCTCAGATCTACTGGAAATGGAGTATATAAAATATACACATCAAGATTCAAAAAATTTATTTCCAACATTAATTGATTCAAATTTGCTTGATGATGGTTGTGTGGATCAAAATTTTGTGTCATTTCCAATTAGTGATATGGAGGAAGTAAAAAACATCTTAGATTTGATTGTTTTAAAAAATGTTGAAGTGGAGGAATTTTCAGATTTACAAAAAAGGCATTCTGATGGTAAATTTTTAATATAGCTAAGAGAACATTTTACAAAAAATGATAATGAAGCATATAAACTGCAGAATGGTGGAAGGAATTTAGGTCAAGCTGAGCACAATAATTTTCTGAAATTTTTTAATGATAGTGGCAGGGTTGATTGCATAAGTGTTCTAAAAAAGAATTTGATGAAAACAAAACAAAGCAAGGTATTTGACAGGGGAAAATAAAGACAATTATTTTGGTGGCCTTGTCCCATTAGTTGTGGTGAAGATTTTTCAGAAAACCATAATAGTTCATGACAAAAAGAAATTTGAATCTACTGCTCTAGGGACAAATGCTTTTGGTCTGCTCTTCCAGTGATCTGGATTCTTGTAATGATTTCACAACCATTCATCCCCAGACGGAGCCACTGTTAGAACTGAAAAATTCTAATTTTTTTTTCAAGTTATTCATACCCATGAGTTTCCAAATGAGTCTTTGCCATAAGCACAAAAATCTCTCTTCATAACATTTTTCCCATATTTTTCCATGTGGTCCCATATAATCCATCGAGTCATGAATATTTCACTATATAATCCATATCGGCAAGAGAAGGTTAGGGTCTCCCTGATCTATAATGCATTTTCACTAATATATAATTGTTGTAGTCTATCGGAAAGACTTCAGAGATGTCACACCGATCGAAATTTATATGCAAGCACCTATCAGTAGGACACATTTATTATCTCGACAACAAAAGGATCACATTGGCAAGAAAGCTATCATCGGGATAAACTCTCACCGAGTGTATTATGTCTTACCGACTGATGCATGAGGAAACACTTTGACCAAACCAACCAAAAGTCTTCAGAGTGAAGTTATATCGAATGTATTATGTCTCACTGACTAGCGCACAAAATGATGTATCAGCCAGACTAAAGGTTATTGGAATAAAGTCTTAGTGAATGCACCCAGTCTCACCGACAAAGCATAAAGGGATTCAATCAAATGATTATCGGGGTAAAGTTATATAGTCTTGCTGACTCATATGTCATGCCGAAATATTGTTTCATCGGTGAGAAAGTGATTGTGTCTCAGCGACCAGAATGTATCATGGGGTATCTTGGTAAGACACAATGTAGTCTATGAAACATCTCCCTGATTAGAATTGTCACAATGATACATAAGACTAAAGCGATAACTATCAGTGAGACTCCAAATGTCAGTGAGACTCCAAATGTCAGTGAGGTTTTGAGAACTAAAGGAAGTAACCAGATGGAAAGGTGAGAATGAGTCAATACTACATGAAATCCTGAAGGTTGCTATTGCTAAAAACACAACATTGGAGGATGCGAGTGAGCATAATGAAAAGATGATAAAGATGGAGATCTCAATCCAGAATGCAATTGGAGATGCGGATACACACAAACACCGGGATTATTTGGATCACCTGTCTAAAGTTCATTTATGGCTAAACAGAGCTTGATTATCTTTAATCTATTTGTTATGTAATATGTGACATTTCTTAAAGGACGCGTCCTTTCATGTATTTGATGTATAAATATTTGTTTTGATAGCGAAACAGAGAGATATAGGATTGAAGATCAAATAGAATAGATATAGTAGAATACAATGTTTCACAACTATGAGACTATGATGCATGTTTGAAATTATGGAGGTATCAATGAGAATCATTTAATGTGCTGGCGTACTTTTGGTATCAATTGTTTGTTGTGTTCATCGAAAGTATTACTGTAGTTTTCTCCAAGGTTAATGTTTTCTAGTTATTTAAATTGATATAAAAAGTTTATGATCAATTTATTAGTACACATTTCCTGTATCTATGTGGTTAATTAACTGGTTCTTTCAAAGAGAGATTAAATCCTTTTAGTTGATCATAGTAATCAGGGAAATTCATCTGGATCATTAAGAAGAACTTGGTAGTCGTATTCTTGCATGTTTATACAAGTTATAAACTAAATTATATGCCAAACAATTTGAATGTTCTCCAGAAGGAAGTTATTCATTTAGATTTCATTTGACTCCACATACCCAATAAGGCACTAGTCTCTGCATTTTTATCATTTAGTTTCATTCATTTTTACATCTGTTAACTGAACATATTAGGTTTTAGTTTCAATATTACAAATCAAGTTGTATCTGTCCACTCCCATCTGCCATTGTGGGAAAAACACTTCAAAGGAAATAATCACAAGTCAAGTCTGCCTCACTCATATAGGTACACCCACCTAGGTCTAGCAGCACCTGAAGAGTAGAAGGTCTAAACCATTTGACCTTGTCTGTTACCCTAAAATGTACCAAGAGATTGGCAACCTCTTGAGGTATTCTTACCTGCATTTTTGAGAGCTAACAGAAACCAAATGATGAAAATGTAGAGACTAGTACCTTATTGGGTATGCAGAGTCAAATGAAATCTAAATGGGTAACTTCTTTCTAGAAAACATTCAAATTGTTTGGCATATATTTTAGTTTATAACTTGTATAAACATGCAAGACTATGACTACCATGTTCTTCTTAATGATCCGGATGAACTTCCTTGATTACTATGAATAATTAAAAGGATTTAAACTTTTCTTGAAAGAACCAATTAATCAACCACACAGATACAACAAATGAGCACTGATAAACTGAATATAACCTTGTTATATCAATTTAAATAACCAGAAAGCATCAACCCTGGAGACAACTTTAGTAATACTTTCAATGAACACAAAAAACAATTGACACCAGAAATACGCCACCACATTAAATTATTTTCATTGATATCTCCATAATCTTAAGTATGCATTATAGTCTCATATCTGTGAAACATTGTATTCTACTATATTCTTTTCCTACTCTATCTTATCTTCTATATTGTATCCTCTATTTCACTAATGAAACATATATTTATACATCAAAACTCGAAAGGACACGTCCTTTCAAAAATATCTTATGTTTAAACAACAACATATTATAAGATAATCAAGCTTTGTTAAGCCATAAATGAGTTTTAGATAGGTGATGCAAATAATCCCGGTGTTCGTACGTATCTGCATCTCCAACTGCGTTTCAGATTGTGCTCTCCATGTTTATCACCTTCACATTTTGCTCGCTCGCCTCCTCCAATGTTGTGTCTTCGACATTAGCTATCTTCAAGATTTCATGTAATATTGACTCACTCTCACCTTTCCATCTGGTCATTTCTTTTAGTTCTCCTCTATCATCAGAGAATGTAGTCAATGTTTTCTTGGCGGCATTTATCAATCCCTGTGCATCCCCTTGCAATTCTTCATAGAAGTTTTGATGTTTATTCATAAAATGATTCTTATCTTCAATTGCTACACTATTAGAAACATCTCTTTGGTTTATTTCTTGAAACTTCTCCATATTTTGTCCATCCATCCTGTCATGTTCTTTTTAATGCAGCAACGGTATGTGAATATTTTCCCCAGAGTTTATTCAACCAAGATGTTAAACTAGCCTTCCTTTTCTTGATTATTGCTAAAAGTGCATCATATTTTCCTTGGGAGTAAGCACTTGATCCTTCCCAATGATCTTTTGACTGATAGCTTTCACCTTGAGTAAGCAGCTTGGTTGAATTCATTGTAACACCTAACAAATCTTTTAGGCGATAATTTTCTCTCAACATCCTTTCGTTTATTTGTTTTGTACATCTCTCTCTCTCCTTAATTAGCATATGGATTTGGGATTTGTTTAGTTTTGCAACATTAATTCTAATTTCTATTGTAGCCACATGATCAGCCTCTCCAACCTTTAAATTCATGACATTCCCGAATGCCTTTTCAGTGTCAATAACTATTGATTTCCTATGGGGTGGATATAAGGCCCAAATCATTAATGATCCTTCATCTATATTTTATTTAGATCCTACATACACTTTTGTTACCTTTTCTTGGCTAAGCTTGTGTGTAGCATTATTGTCCTTTAAGAAACTATTAAAGATTAGTGCAGAATTGAGATCAAGCCTAGGAAAGATCATGACACCGACATATTCCAACATTTTCCTCCCTTTTTTAGGGGTCATACCCATCATCTCCTCATCCACACACCTCCTTAAATCATCCAACAATTGCTCTTCATTACCTGCAGTAATATGATCTTCCTCCTCCCTTATTTATTTTCCCTTTTGTTTATACAAAAATGCTTTAAACTCTAGGGAATTTACAAATTCATCATTTAACACAAATGATCTGTATTCTACACGCCTTGCATCTACTTCTTCATTCTCTTCAATACTCAATTCTCTGGTAGGGAAAATATAATGTTGAGTTCTTAATCTAGATATTTTACTTGGTTGACCTTGTGGCATATTATCTTCCGATGCCTCCTCCCCATAAGACAACAACTCTGCATCCTGCAACCTTTGATTATATCTTTCAACCACCATCTCTGCTTCTTCCTCATCCAAATTATAGACCATATCATCAAAGTGATAGGGCACATTTTGACACCCTCCAAATTTTATCCTTATTTTAATAGAATTAATATACCCTTCTGGGTCAAAGTTCTTTCTGGGTGGTCCTCTCTTCATATTGTACTGCAACAGTTTATCAAGGATCAAATTGTATCCTTCTTTGGCCAACACAGTAAAATCACCAAAGCATAATGTAGTAGGCATGAAAGCTTGCTTCCCGAAGGAACTAAGATTCATAACACTGGAATAATCCATATGTCTTACAATCTCCAAATATGCAATTCTATTCGGGACTATCTTTGGAAAAATGAATGGGGAATCTTCAAACCCATAAACTCTAATCATAGTAGCTCCCTCCAAGCAATACCAATCTCCCCAATTATGATCAATTGGCCCATTGAAATCCTTTGGACGAAGAAATATTTTTATCTCTTCGGATAAAGAATAATCACATGGATGATGGTATAATTTGTACAATGTTTTTACAAAATATTCCTCAAAATGAAAAAAACTAGAATTGGAAAACCTACCATCCTAGACAACAATCCATAATTGAACAGGCAATATTGCACCTTCCTTGTCAAATTGAAAAATTCTCATCTTCTAGGGCCACGATCCCAACTCTTGTCCAAAATATAACACTATATGCATCAACAATGAATAATCCATGAGATGAACGATAGATGCTCCACCCTTTATTGCCATCAATCCTAAATCAATCTCCTTAAAAATGTATGAGGCATAGTCTAATGGCCAAGAGTTGTGGTACTGGATATTTGCTGATATTAGCATAGGAACAATTGACATATATTCTAGGACATCCATTCCCAATACCTGGCCCACTAAGAAATAAGTGTATTTTATATAAGGTTCAAATAGATCAACATGAAAAGGAGGTCCATCACTATCCTAGAAAGGAACTAGTTTGCCACCTTGTCTAATCCTGTGAGTTGGCAACCTCCAACCCTTATAAATCATGTTCATTCTCCCGAACTCCTTTTCCAATTCTTCACAAATAATATTTTCATTGCAAACCCCTTCCAAATTGAAAACCTCCCCTATTGCATCCTTTGATAAATGTATTTGTGGTTTCCCGGATGGGTCACATATAGCTTTGAGTTTTGAATTGTAATGATTAGCTAAGAATTTTATCAATTCTGCATTTACAAATACATTAGGGCACACCAGTTTTCCCAAATTAAGCTTCCATGGGTTGCATACTGGTTCAAAATGATTTCTCTGATGATAGTGAAAATTAAATAGTTCATACCCCCTTATTGGAGTCCAAACATTTCCTATGAATTTACATTTATCATCCAGTTTATCTATTTCTGCCCTAAGCTAAGCAAATCGTCTGGCTTTAGGTCTAGAGCCAGGTAACTGGCCAATGAGGTCTTGATTTAATCTTCATTCAGTGCCCTCATGTTCTATTTCAGTTTTTGTTTCTTTCCCTTAGGTTGATTGCTTTCACCATGTTTTCTACTTTTTAATTTTCCTGAGCTAGGGGACTCCATTCTTCAAAGTTACAGAAGTTAAAATTAGAGGAGCTAAGGTGCAATCACTTACTGTATTTTTCTCAAAAAACTTCAGACAGAAAGGATGCCCTGGTTCTTCATTCACCTTGCTAATTCTTCTGCTATCAATTCAACACTAATGTTTCCAATTGAATTCTCCTTATTATGCTCTATCGTGCCATTAATGTGTTAGATGAAACACGAGTGTAATAAGTCCTTTTTTGAAAATTACACTGTCACATCATATAGTGTTGTTAGTGAGACATTTTCAAATCTTGGGCGATAGATTTTAGCAATGTTCATTAAACCATTCATCAAAACATCTTGTAGTCTCCACGATACTTTGAGTCTTATCAACTATTGCAAACTATATATCATTATAATGTCCCACAGTCTCATCAAAATTTGGAGTCTCATCGATAGTTATCCTTTAGTCTTGTGTATCGCTGTGACAATTTTGGGTCGGGGAGATGTTCCATAGATTAAATCATGTCTTACCGAGATACACCCCGTGATATTTTTCTAGTCGTTGAGACACAATGAATTTCTCTCCAATGAAACAATACTTCAGTGTGACTCATATTTCTCCCCAATGAAATTAGTCTCACCAATAATTAATTAATACTGCCAAGTCCTCTACCCACATAGTCCTATCGGCGTGACATAAGGGTCGGTAGGATTACATGACTTCATCCCGATAGTCATTTGATAGAATGCCTTTATGCTTTTTTGACAAGACCAGATGCATTCAATAAGACTTCATTTCGATGAATCTTAGTCTGGCCAATACGTCTTTTTTTGCATTGGTCTGTGAGACATATATGAGTTCGTTATGACTCATTTCAATAACAACTTTCTTGTCAATATGATCTTTCTGTTGCCGAGACAATGAATTACATCCTGTCGATATGTGTCTGTAGATGAAATCACATTGGTATGATACTCCTGAACTCTTGCTGATAGACTACAAAAGATACACATTAGTAACAAATGCTTCATGGATTGGGGAGACCCTCACCATCTCTTGCCGATATGAATTATACAATGAAATATTCAGGGCTAGATGAATTCTATGGGACCACATGGCAAAGTATGAGCAAAATATTATGAAGAGAGGATTTTTGTGCTTATGGTAAGGACTAGTTTGGAAATTCATGTGTATAAATAACTATAAAATTTTCAAAATTTTACAGTTCTAACAAAGTCCACCCTCTTTAAAAGTGGATTACGTGATTAGCATGCATCTACCTTGTGACCGAAAGAAGCTCGACTTCCTTTGAGATTTCACCATTGCTCCACGAGTCATTGGTGAGCCCTGCTTGATGAATGTGAGGTGCCACCTCCCCTCACCCATTGAGGTAACACATGGCACTCCAATGAAGTGCATGTTAACTCTTTGGATGAGGTCCCAACACTGTCAGCGATCTTTGCAAAGTCTCTAAACTTTGCTCCATAGGAACTAAGTGGAGGAGACCCCGAGGAGTCTCCTTCCTT
>VDFB02270651.1:249998636-250039719 GCA_007258455.2 Sequoia sempervirens | reverse complement strand
CGAAACTCATCCGGCATCCGAAAACTTCTTGGAACCTTCTCCTATCCCCTTATACTCTAGGAATCAATGCATAGCACGCGGCTTCAATGCTTCACATACCTTCTAAAAATTTTCCAGCTGTCTACATAACAAATTCTAGCACTAGTGCATACTTTTTCTTCGGTCTCCTTCATGGGTTTCAACTTGTGACGAAACCCATCCTTTGTCAAGGAATAAGTGTTTGCATAGCCATCATGTATAGCTCGCCTATCGAACTGCCACGACCTCCCCAACAACATGTGACATGCATCCATGGGGATGATATCACAGAGTACCTCATCATGGTAGCTCTCGATCTTGAACTTTACTAGGCACTGCTCATTGACCAAAACTTTGTGGTTTTTTTGCAACTAGGCAATCCAATACGGATGTGGGTGTCTTTTCCTCTTCAGCTTCAACTTTGTGACCATCTCTTCTGACACCAGATTATCAGTGCTCCCACCATCAATAATGACATCACAAAATTTTCCTTCACACTTGCACCTTGTGCGAAATAGATTCTTCCCTCTGTTTGGTTCCTTTTCCTCGGTCACGGGCTCTCCTAATCACTAGGGCTTCTCCCCTTCGCATCATCTGAATGTTCAGATTGGGCCTCCTCATCTGCATGCGCAACCCTTCCATGACCTTCTAGCCTTTTGTCTGCCCTTCCTTGGTGTTGTGGACATTCATAGGCTCGATGCCCTTCTTCACCACACTGGAAACATGTTGCTTTGAAACCACCTCTTCCAGATCCTTGTCCATATTTCCCTCATCCTCTACCTCTTTGATCACCACTGTTTTGATCACGAGGGTGGTAGAAGTTGTCATTTCTTTGGCTTCGGCTGGTACTCACATCTTCACTTTTCTTTTCATCATCATTTCGGCTTCCTAAAGGTCTTCCACTGCCCCTTCCGCTTTGACCTCCTCATCCTTTTTGTTTGCCATCAAATCTTTTGTTCAGCTTCTCTTCCACCTTCAGAGCAAACTGATACACATCCTCAATGGTGGTCATTCTGATTAGGCTTAACTCCTCCTGAATGCTCGGTCGTAACCCATTAAGATATCGGACTACCTTCTCCTTATTGGCCTTTGTGTGGCCCGTTCTGATGATTATCTTGTGAAAATCTTCAGTATATTCTTTCACAAATTTGCTTCCTTGCTTCAACCCTTGCAATTTCTTCAATAGATCTAACTCGTAGTCCACTGGTATGAACTACTTCTTCAGTTTCTCTACCATGCGATCCAATCTAGTGATATTTCCTTTTCCTCTTTGATTTCTTTCCAACTAGAACTCTTTCCACCAAATACTGGCATGGCCCTTTAGATTCATTTTCGCAAACTTAACCCGATCTGGGTCCTCTATTTCCTCATACTCAAAATATTCTTCTAGCTCATTGATCTAGTCGATCAACTCTTCCGGGTTTAGACTTCTAGAATAACTGGGGACTTCTGCTCTGGGTCTTTTCCTGATCTTCGAAATGGCCCTTATTAGCCACATTTGGTCTTGATCAATTGCTTCTTCTTCCTCTTCTACATCTGAACCTTCTTCCTCTCCTTCATCCTCACTTTCCTCCCTCGGGTTTAACCCTCTTCTCAGCTGCTCTTGTAACGCATCAATCTATCTCTGAAGGGTTGCCAGTGCATCTCTTCCACCGGCATTTCTGCGCCTCAGCAGGCTACAGCACCACCACGCTACCGGGAATCACTCTTGGAGGCATATTTCTTGACCTCGACCTGACCCACGGTCCTGAAATCACCCGAGCGCACTCCGCGATCGTGATCTGTCACCGCATCTCAAAACCGGCTCACGATTACCACTTGACGGCTGAGACTTAGAAAATAACCCTGGCAGAGAATAATTTTATTGATGGAGCTTCTTACATGCAGAGGATCTCAAATCCCCAAGTTCTACAACACATGCAAGTTACAGAAAGCTACAGAATAACCCTTTCGCAATATGCGAGCTTGTCCCCAAAAAGTTACCCAAAAATTAGAAACCCGCCAATAAATAGAGCTCCTCATTAGTTTGGAGCCAAAAATTACAACTTGAAGTTCAAATTTCAAAAGTACAATTGCAATTGTATCTTCTAGAAAGTGCGCCAACTTCCCGGGGCCATAACTTTTGATCCAGGACTCCGATTTGCAAACCATTTGAACCGTTGGAAAGGTCTCGAAGTAAAAAACATGCTCAAAATCTGCTACGCCAATTTTTGCAAGTTTCAGGGCTGTTCTGGGAACTCTAAGTGCCTCAAATCTAACTCAGAAGATTTTCAGGTGCAAATCTGGGAAACTAAAACTGCAATATCTTTCAACCCATGAATAGAAAATAAAAACCGTAAATTGGGAATTTCATTATGACAAAAAGGGTATCCAAAAATATAAAAACATCTAAAAACTGAGAAACTTGAAATTTAACTATTTTTGGGTGATGCAAGATTGCCCTTACACCACTGGATGCTCCTGCATCACTTTTTCATAGTTAATACCAACCTATTGTCTTAACTATCAATGGTCTTTAAATTTCTTTCCTTTCCTTTTAAACTTGATGGAATCAGCATGTGCTCTTCCTACGGTTGGCCTAAAACTATTGCTTCAACAGTTCTATTCATCTTACTTTTCCTTTTTAATTATTTGGTAGCGGTCAACAACGAATTTTAATTGACCTTGCTAATATTAATTTGTGCAAGATTATGACCAACTATATGTTAGCTATTTGAGTCATTAGATTGTTTGACTAGGTCATTCTGGCAGTGATTTTATCTATTGAATTTCTCAATTCATATTGAACATTTCAATTCTTATTGAATGGTTATGGCATTTCATTTGATAGGATAGTTGCAATTGCAACATGAGATAAATTTGTTACACTCAAATCGCATTTTTCATTTTCTTGACATGTTTCCTGGCCCTTTTCAACAAATCTAATTCACCCGCACCCTATTTTCCCTTCATCCCATGTGATGAATTCCTTGTGAGGACTTCTCTCAAATAGATCTAAGCCTATTTTGTGCCTCCTCTCATTGCGCCATCATTGTTCCTACAACAGGCTCTAAGAGTTGGAGATTTAATTAAAACAGTATTATATATTGTATTTGATAATGTATTCCATGATCTCTATTTTTGACAAGTTAAGATATGCATTACTTTTGACTAATTTTATATATATGATGTAATTGTCATGGCTGGGGTAAATCCTGCTTTCGTTTGAATGATTTCTTTGGATCTTTGGATTTTGTATATATATATATATCTGTTATTTTATATTCTAATATATTGTTGGTAATACATTTTAGTTGAAGGAACAAAATGTTAGTGACTCAAGGTCTAAACTATTTAGGTGAGAATTCACCACTGAGGTTCAAAGTCAATCTCTTTGCTTTGTGGTTGGTATTCTAATGAAATCTTAGAAAATTCCCCTTATACCCTAGGTTGTTTGTATTTAGTACCTAGGAACCCCTTTTCCACCATTTCATTTTGGTGAACTAGAAGTTTGGCATTGTAACTTTCTAATTTGGAAGATCTTTGAAACCATAGATCTAGGTTTTGCATCATTGTTTTTTGCATTCTTTGTTTAGGGTTGCATATTGTATGTCTGCATCATTAAAAACTCATAAAAATCTAAAAATATTGCATACATTTTGCATTAGTTTGTGTTTAGGTCATTTAGATCATAATTTCATTCAAAATTGCACTCAAAATTGTCACTTTTGTTTATACATTTTCATACAATTACACTTGAATTTCATAAAAAAAAAATTAGAAAACATAGTCACTATAGAATCATTCTGAAACCAAAAATAGTAATCATAAATAGTAACCTATACACTCAATTTTTGAATTTTCAAAACCCTATACAAAGACTCATTTGCCCCTAGGTGACCCTATCCTTGTGTAGGTGCTTCTATAATTTTTTGCACACATTTATGTCTCTATCTACTCAGATTCCCTATATTTGTATATCTCTTTTATAGTTTCAAAAAATTGCATATTCTGAAGCATTTTACATTTAGTTCATTTGGTAAAAAGAAAGTGCATTGTTTAGAATCAAAATTTGCATTAAAAAGTCATCATTTTTAGGTCTCTGCATTTTTAAATCAGTCAATTATCATATTTCAAATCTGAACATTGATTTTTTTTCAAGCATCTTTAACATTCTTGCATACTTGAATTTCACGTCAAATTGGAATACATTAACAAAATTTTGAAATCTCATTTACTATTTCAACTATTTGCAAATAGATTCAGAATCCTTAAGCAACATAGTTCAAAACCAAACTGTCATTTCTCAAAACCCTTGAGTAGGACCCATTCACCCCTGGGCGACCCTTTCCTGCTTATCTTGGCTAAACAAACTTTTTATGAGACCTTTGTTATTTTTTTGTTGTTTGCTTCCATTTGTTGCTTCCTGTTTCTAGGTGTTTACTACATTTATTTAGTGTATTGGTGTTCATCTTGGGTGCACTTTTTTGTATTGTGAAATTTGTATGAGTTTCACAACTTGGTGTACTACTACCAATACTTCAATGAGATATAATTCAAGACTCATGGCATCCCATGTTGTTGGTACATCTGCTATGTATCTTAGGTTTTCCAAATCCTTCACACATTGTGTTGAAAATAGCCACCCCACATTAGAATCCATCCCTAATGCCACATTTCCCATGACCACCTTACTGTCAACCACCATTACTGATGTTGAAACCATGGTTGACCATGTTCCTTAAGAGAAGCTAAAAAAATTGGACAAATCTTTAGAAAAACTTCAAGACTATGTGAGTATGGAATATATTGTTGGTACTGCAATTTGTATCATAGATAACATGAGGAAAATTATTGATAATGACCAAGGATTATAGGTTGTGCATATCCTAGCCCATATTATTGATGATTATGTTCCAATAATGGCTAGTTGTGCTCAATCTTTGAAATATACTCAAATCCAAGGAGGATATCAAATTCCTCCCCTACAACTATAACCTTTATTCCCACATATACCAATTCAATTGTTACCAGAACAATGCAACCAAACAATAGTATAGCTCTAACCTTGGGTATTTCCACTGGCAATCCCTTTAGTTTTATGAGCTCAAACATAATATCTACAAACCCATCACCTCTCAAAAACTTGCAATATTGTCCACCTAACATATATACACCTCCACCATATTCACCTCCATCCCAAAATACAACCAATGATTCCATCATAAAGAAACTTTTTCAAAATGTCACATCTCTTCAATAATAAATAGCAACATAGAACCAAAACCAAAATGGACAACCTTCAAAATTTGTCAAAAGAAACCCATTATCATTGGAGATATTGAAAACAAAAGTGCCACAAGGTATAGAATTACCTCTCTTTGAGAAATACGTGGTAAAGGATACCCTAGTAACCATTTATCAATGTGTACAACCTTATGTAGTGACTTCATTTTTGAAGATAAGCTCTTGGATAAACTCTTTCCTAGGTCCTTG
The DNA here is from genome assembly GCA_007258455.2 of Sequoia sempervirens. Taxonomy (NCBI): domain Eukaryota; kingdom Viridiplantae; phylum Streptophyta; class Pinopsida; order Cupressales; family Cupressaceae; genus Sequoia; species Sequoia sempervirens. Next base: position 250,034,226 of record VDFB02270651.1, on the reverse strand, counting down.
AAAGGAAAAATCTTGGAATGGTTGTGTTCATTACCAAATAGTTCAATTCGCTCATTCAATGATCTTGTTGATGCCTTTCTTAACCATTTCCAAGTTCACATTGGTCCTAAGATGGATCTACCTGACTTAATGAGATGTAAGCAACAACAAGGAGAAAAAGTCACATATTTTATAGCACGTTATCAATTGGTTTACTCGTAAATCAATATTAACCTCCCCGATGTGGATCTTCAAAGAATTTGCATTGACAACTTACACAAGGACATAAGAGATAGTCTTCTAGAATATTGAATTTTGCATCCTTTACACATTTGTGTGTGGCTCTCCATGATTATCGAAATTCAGTTAGTCAACAAGAAGAGAAAAATTCCTCGAATCATGCTAAGAAATTTGAACCCCTACCTCACAACAATTTTCAATAATTCAAGAAGAAAACCAAGGGTTTTATTAAAATAAATCCACCTCAAAAAATCCTCCATGTTGAGCCTCAAGTTTATGCCAAAAAGATAACCCCATACCAATTTAGGGATAGGGATAGATAATTCACCCTGCTCCCTGATTCCCTTCATTCAATTATGTTGCAACACTTGAATAAGAACTTAATCACTTTACCTATGATTAGACCTATTGATACAACCAAGCCTTTACCTCCAAACCATATGTAACTGAAATGAATTTTGTCATTATCACCAAAAAATTGGACATGATACAAAATAATGCATGCATCTTAAACATCAAGTGCAAGACCTCATATATTCTAATCACATCTAGTTGGGCAGTGTTAATGATGAAGGGAATATGTTTGTTGCCCCACCCAAAGAAAATTTGAAAATATTTACGAACCCAATGCCAAATCATTCAATCACCTTTGTAAAGCTATTGAAGATAAGAATGATGTGATGAATGTTGATAAGATAAAAGACATGATTGATGATGATGAGAGCGATAATGAGGATGATCCTCTACAAACCATGATTGGTCCCATTGACGTTCAACCTCATAAGGGACTGTATACATATAAAACTATCCTTATGATACCACATACTTGATTTCTCATACTAACACCATTCCTAGTCTATTTCACCTAATTCATCCATTTAATTAAATAATATCAATTATTTAGTTAAATTCATATTTTCCTCTATTAATTAAATAAATCAATTTTATTTAGTTAATTCACTTTTCTCCATACTAATTCCATTCTTATTTGATTAAATAATGCAAGTGTCATAATCATACTTTGATTAGATAATTCATGATTATTTAATTAAAGCCTTTTTTTCATTCATTTACACAATTAAATGGATTTTATTAATTGTTTAATTAGCTAATTTCTTTCCAAATCCTCCAAATTCTCCCACTTGTGCAATGAATATTCCCTTTTCAAATTCAAATGTTCCCCTCAAATGTAAATATCTCCAACATCTCTCCAACATAATTCTTAAAAAATAGGGAATAGGTTGAGTCTCTCATCGATTTGAGACCATTGATCTGATCCTTGATCCACATCTCATGGATTGTCAATCGTCTGATTCACCCTTGATCCATGTCCATTCTTCTCAATTGATTTCATTCATTGATTTTCTGTTTTGATCCTCACCATTGATCTCGATTTCAAAATTTTATAAATAGTAAGCATTTTTCCATAATAAATCATCCACAAGCTTTGAGTAAACTTACTCTCTTGAATTGAATGCCCAATTTTAGAGCACTTGTGAGTCATTTGAGTTCATTTCTTCATCAATTGCTTTGTATAACAATGGATTTTGTTTGAATTGAATCACTCCACATCCAATTTGGGAATAATCCCACAATGGGGTTGAGGTTTGCATCTCTTAGTTAGAATTTAATTTGAATTACCTTGTTCTTTCATGCTTTTGAATTCTAATTGAGTCTTGTGAACAATTTCATTTGATTTTGTAGTTAATTGATCATTTTCTTAGCTATTTTAGTTCATTTGATGTCATTTGATCAATCAATTTCTAATTGATTCTTGCAAACAATCTCATTGGATTGTGTAGTTAATTGATCATTTTCTTAACTATTTTAGTTTAAATTATTGTCATTTGATCAATCAATTTTATACATTCACAAAATGGCACACCCAGTGATACCCCACATCCATAGCTAACAATTTTGTTTGATTTTTCTCAGAATTTGTAGGAACAGGAGGTAGAGTGATGGATTTGCAAATTGTGACGCATATGTTGGTCAAAGGTTGGAGTAGAACTGCAAATTGTGACGAAATTGCTAATTTCTATATTTCTATTACTAAGTGACGTAGTTGCATTTTGGCAACACAATTGCATTTTACCAGAGTGACACATCTATAAATAGTGACGCATTTGAAGAGGGGAAAAGCGATAAAATTGTCTGACAGTTTGACGTAGTTGAATTGATAGTCCGACCCATTTTTAGGTAAAATATAGGGTTAAATTTTAGGGTTTTGATTTTAATTTCAACTTGATTTTACATCTAACCCTAATCCATTTTTTTTTATTTTTTTTGGTTAAGAATAACATTTTACAGAAATTAGGTGAGGTATCAAGCATGGAGTAAAGTGTTCATTAACACTAGATCATGAAGTATTCGTCAAATTCCGAAGTTTTTATCAACACTTATGTAAAGGATGACCTTAGAGCTTATTTTCATGCTCTAGATTAGAATCTCACATTTAAATTTGGTGCCTTAAGAATTGGACAAAGCAACTTTTATTTGTCAATTTAAGCTTAAAATTGAACCACACAACCTCACCTTCATTTGGGTTTAAAAATAACTTACAAATATCACACTTCAATTGGTGCTTTAACAATTTATTCACATTTATCTTTGGTGCACCTAGAAAGAACAAGAGTGTGTTCTTTGTTTTCTATGTTTGGTAGACTAGCAAGTGCATATCCTCTAGACCTTGTACTTTGTGTGATATTTGGTGAATAAAAACACTTCTAGTTTTCATTATATGTTCATTTAAAACCCTATAAGGGTGTTGCTATGTATCCTCTCCCCTTGTGCTTCGTTCAATCTTGGGTGAAGAGAAATAGAACAACACCTTAATTTTTTTCTTTTAAGTAGTTGGCCTTCCTTGAGACACATCTTGGAATGGAGAACTCAAGGAAAACTCAAGCAACGTTTTAGGGTGCACTATATAAATTGGTTGAGAATGAAAGTTGTAGGTCAAATTTTGCATGTAACACTCTGGACTTGTGTGGGTTTCCCATTGCGATGTCTGCGAGGTTGGCAGTGTGCACCTAGTTCTACCGATTTAAAACCTATTTTCTTTAGAGGCCTAAGACCATTTAACATCTTCTTAAGGAGGTGCAATGGAATGACATCATTCCATGAAGTTACTCACCATGTACTAATCATAGTTAAGGTGACAAAAACCTTGTAAGGAACTTTTCCTTTCAAGGTAAGAGGTGTATCATGTACACGTGCATACTCTAGCTACTCATTCTATAGGTAGTATTTTATCATGCAAACCCGGCTTAAGAAGATAAACCTACTTGACTAAATAGGATTGTTCTTGGTTTTTTTTTCTATCGATCTATTGCTAGTGATATTTTTGGAAGAAAGCTTACAAAATATCTTCCCATTACCTATTGAGTCAGTTGAACACATTGCTTTACCATCAAAACAATCAAAACAAACATTAAACATGGCTATGAAAAGATTTCAAACCCTTTGAACACATTGTATGCACTTGAAGGACATTATACTACTACATGAATCTAGGTTATTTATTTTTATAAAAATAATATCTTAGTGTGATTCCTAGTATCAATGTATATATCTTTATGCATTGTGTCAAAGTAAACCTAGGGAACCATAATTTATCATTTTGGTTTTCACAATATTGAGCTTTTTTGGAAAAAAAAATCTTTATAGTAGACATCTTAGTGCTAGACAACTCATAATCAAGATCTTTATGTGGTAAAAATAATTCATGCTTAAATCAGATTTTAAGAATTGAACCTAAAAAATAACATTCAAAACCACTTGTGTTACATTATTCTAACAAACAAGGAAGGAAAATCATGCTGAATATTATTTTTATAAAAAACAATTTTTGAGTTATCATTAGACCAAAAAATTATTCTCCATCAAAAATTGAAACATTATACAAAGTTCTTTATCAAAATCACTTGGAAATTTTCAAACATCATCTTAGGTTGTCTTTGGAACAAGTATATCATATTAATTCAACATTAAACATCAACCATCCAATCAAACATCACAACATCTTATATCAAATCAAACAAACTCAAACATTTGGACATAAATCACTTAGGTTTGAAACCTTTATCACATCAAATAATATGGCCTCATACTTGAAAATGATCTCTTTTCAAGGAGTTTAGGTTGAGTTAGAAAACATCATTGTGGATAAACTAACTTTGGAGTCATGAGTCTAGTTTCAAAGTAGTGAATTCATAATCATCAAAACACATCAAAAAAATCAAATCAAACAATCAAAATCCTAAGTGTATTCTAAATCAAAAGTTTCATATCCCTCATATAATTCACATAATCATTGATCCAAATCCAATCAAAATATAATCATTGACAATATATTTGAGGTCACAAATACATGTAAAAATCATTTTTTTCCTAGGATTGATAAACCTTGTATGGTCACAAGAAAATCATGGAGTCTAACTCCATTAAATAAAGGGATCCTAATTCAAATGTTAGTGATCAACCATATGGGATGCCTCAAACATGTGAGCTTCCTCCTACAACAAAACCTCAAGTAACAAGTGAGATTCCTCTAACTACAACCAAACCTCAAGTGGAAACTATTTATATTGAGGAACAAAAATCACGTGAAGTCACACAAGGAGACATATTAGAATTGCAAAAAAATCAAGATTTCCTTCATGTAATGGAAGTAATGAAATAAGATCCAACACAATACATGCTCAAACTTGCACAAATAGGTGTCAAACTTCCATCAAAATTTATCTTAACACATTGAAGGAACAACCTCTTGAACAAATGACACAATCCTGAGATCAAACTTCAACAATGCATATGACTACTCAAGGGGTTTCTCAAACAAGTCATTCAAATCAACATGATAATCCTTTACATAATACTCAAGCTCCACATAATACCAATTCAAATCTCACAATGATTCAATTCCACCTACATTCAATACATAATTTTTTCTTTTTGTAGGTTATGGGATTAATCAATCATCTTCTACTATTCACCAACCCTTGATTCAAGGGAAAAATGAACCACCAACACAACATCGAGGTCAACCTTTGCAACATCAACAATATACCACTCTATAAAAATTGAAACAACAAAAAAGTCCCCAACAACAATTGATGTCACAATGAAATCTACAACCATCATCATACATCAATTTTCAACAACCAAATTTATCAAATCAAAACATACGTCAAAATGTGGGTTCAAATAAAAATATTGCTTCAAATCAAAACATGGGTTCAAATAATAATATTGCTTCAAATCAAAACATGGCTCCAAATCAAAAAAATTATTTAAATCAAGGTGACATGGTTACAAACCAAGGTCATATTGTTCAAAATCAAGGTAACATGGTTCCAAATCAAGGTCAAAACATGAGTCCAAATCAATACATTGTTCAAAATCAAGGAAACATGGTTTCAAACCAAGGTCACATGGGTCCAAATCAAAGCAATATGTCAAATCAAGAAATGATCCCAATCAAGGTAACATAGTTCTAAATCAAAACTTGTTTCCAAACCAAAACAATTTTCCAAAACAAAACATGGGTTCAAACGAAGGTCACATGGTTCCAAATCAAGGCAACAATATTCCAAAATCAAAACATGGTTTTCAATCAAAATGTTATTCCAAATCAAACCATTGCTCCCAATAAAAGCATTGTTACAAATCCAAGAAATGTTTCACAACAACACACGAGTCAACAAAAAGGTTTTTCTCGTGATCAAATACAACCTCAATAGTAATCACAAGCCCAAAAAATGCATACACATCAAATTCTTGCTCAAAAAAAGGTCAACAATATATTGGTCCTCAAGGTCAATAATATTTTAATCCTCAAGGTCAACAATATATTCAATCTCAAGGAAATGTCACACCACAATACCAATATGGGGGAGCATATAACAAACATCCCACACCACCATCTAATTCACAATATCTCACATACAATGCACTATCATATCAAGATCATACATATGCTCCACCACTGATTAACACAAACATGGACATTTCATAACAACTACAAATGTTGACCCAACATATACAAGATATTCAAACAAAAGTAAAAAAATAATATGCAGTCCAAGACTTGTGCCCCTATCCATTTGATAGAAGAATCATGATGATACGTTTTCTTCCAAACTTTGAGATCCCAAAATTTGACAAATATAAGGGAAGAGGAAATCCAAAGCAACATATAAGATATTTTTATGTTGCTTGGATGGAAGTTTCCTACAATGATTCATATCTCATTAGACTATTCCCAAGAAGCTTGGGTTGATTAGCAATGGAATGGTTTTCACATCTCCCTCAAGGAATTAGGACATTTCAAGAGATCATAGATTGATTCATCGCACATGTCTCTTATAACATTGATGTTGATGTAACATTAGAAGAGCTTTACACCCTATAACAAAACAAAGGTAAAAAAATTGCTACCTTTTTACAATGATGGATACATAGAGAAAGAAAAAGTAAATGGTCTATTCCTGAGAGACAACAAGTTGAAATCATTACAGAAAATGTGGAAACTAATTTATTCTTTCAACTAAGAATGTAATGTAACATTATTTGAGGAACTAATATCAAAAGGTATCAACATTGAATGAGCCCTAATTGCTATGGGGACCACACAAACTCAAAACCAACCATATAGTTTCAATGACAAACTCTGATTTTGGGTCAAAGGTAAGAATGATACTAATGATGGTGTGGTAGATGCAAAGGTTGTTATTAGGCACCTTGAAATGCACAAAAAACACAACATAACACAAAACATAAAAATCAATAAAATGTTAGCAATACAAATCCTTCACGAGGACCAACACCAAGACAAAACAATTACATACCACAAAGATAAAATAATGCTCCTTGAAAAAAAAATCACTCCCTTAGGGAAGCCTATTGAAACGGTGTTGAAGAAGTTGATTCAGTCAAATATCATAACACTCTTATATTTCAAAAACTATCAAGAACCTCAAATAAAACCTTTGTGGTAGAGAGACAAAGATCATTATGAATTCCACCAATATAAGGGACATAAACCACAAAAAAAAATAGGCTCAAACATCTTATTCAAGACTTATTGAACAAGGAGAAATCAATATGGATCAAAAATTAAGGAATGACAATTTGGTGATCTATAAAATCCTATTCCTGATCACGAGAAGATAAAATACTCTAGAAAGGCATCAAGTTCCAATAGTGTAAACCATACCAACAATAATTTAATAGGAAGCATTTGTGTTACTCATTCATCACAACATGAGGAATGAAACATGCATCAAGACACTTTCTTAAATCAAAGTCAAGATCAATCAACAGTGTCTAGCAATGTTTCATATAGAAATGGCATCAAGTATGTATTAGATTGTAATATCCCTCCCTCATATGACTTTATGATTGGACACATCAAAGAAGTTCCAATGCAACAAGAAGCATCCCTTACTAAAGATAAAGCTTGTGAAGAGTCTTTTACCAATGCTATACGAACCCAAGAGTCATGTCAAGAAAATAATCTTGAGTATAGTGAAAGTGGCTCCAAATCAAGTCAAGGTCAAGGGCTCTTACCCTCACAACATTATCATGATTTAAGGAATATTTTACAATCTGTAAGTGATAGTTGTTCTACCATCAGTCAATACAAAGAAACCACTTCCCTAAAGTATTATCATGATTTAATGAACATCTCCCAATCCATTCAAAACTTCAAATATATACCACATACTACCTATGAGATGTTTTCTTTTGATCGACATATAGATGATATTAATCCAAAACAAGGGTTTCCCACTCTTGAAATTATCGATTCTCACAACAACTGTGAAACATTGACATCTCTTGAATCAACATAAAAAACTAACACATCTCAAATTCTGATTGAATACATTGAGTATGAAGATATCTAACATTATCCACACAAAGGATCATGTATACATGAACAAGATATCTCAAGATCAGTATACCTATTTAGCATCCTTGAGTAGTGAGAAGAAATAGTAACATCATGTGTCCAAGACAAGTCATACTCAATAGCCATCTATCAATGGATACATTATCAAGGCAAAGGATTAGGCCTTGTTAAAAATGACATCTTGAAATTAGAAAAGATAGTAAACAATCTTGAGCAACATGGAAATGGTTTTTTAGCAGTAGAATAAATCAAAGCATGTCAGTAATACCTCCATAATACTGATGAGAACTTTGTCTTATGCAAACACCAACATATAGGGCACAAAGGGTCCTTATGATGAAACCACTACCAATTCTACAACTAGACATATCATGAATCAACATCCACATAGCATTCCATTCACAAATTGGGACTAGCACAAAAAGAAAGATTCCTATCAAAGAAAGGAAAGCATTGTCAAAGAAAAAGAAGTAGCAAAGCAAGATGGAAAAAGAAAATAAAAATGTATACCAAAGAATACAAAATATAATCATCCCTATCATACTCCATTAGTCAAAGAAACTATGGGGAAAAATCAAAAAGGGAAATCTATCCATCAAATATTTCCACAAATACAAAAGAAGGCTTTATGCACGACATACAAAGTATATCAAGAAGTTGGTCCTAATTCCACTCGAAACTTTGTATCCACCCATAATTTCTCATCTTCCCAAGTTTAGAGAGTCAAAGATTCCAAATTGTCAACTAATCCATCTCCATCTCATATCCCTCAATGCATTCCGTCATCCACTTCACCATCCACGATATCTAATTCTTGCATTGGTTTGTTTACTCACAACAACTCTTCATCATAAAGGCTCTAAGGGTACTCTATCACAATGTGCACACATAGATGAGGTTAATTTCGGTATCAACAAGATAGATAAAGACTCTCAAGGGTTACATTCAATCATCCATATCCTAGCAAAGAAAATCCTCTAGGTAGGATATCATTGGAACATCATGATAGTTCCATCTACAACAACACCACCAGGGGGCTCAACATGAGCATAAATCCTCAAAAAAATAAAAATCAAGAAAATAGTAAAGAAAAAAATTGTCCTCTAGTGAAAACCACTTTGGTGGTTCTTTGGGAAAGTACTATGATGAAAACTTGGCAAATAGGCATCATAAGTAGAATTGAGCATCTATATAGACCATTTCAAAGGAAGGCATCTCATCCCCTTCATGATAAATCAAGTGATCCCTCCATCCAATCCATCTTTATCTAGATCTTCCAAACTATCTTGATCTTGACAAAGGTTCGGTGTACACTTCAAACTTTCTCATAGAAAAATCTTGACATGGTCTTTACCCTTTTATCTCATAAAGTCACATAACCTATATCTAGCATATAATCCTATTGCATGATACAAATATATTGAAAATATTCACATGCTTATCTAGTCATAAGTAGAATTGAGCATCTATAGACACCATTCAGAGGAAGGCATCTCATCCCCTTCATGAGAAATCTAGCGATCCCTCCATCCAATCCATCTTTGTCTTGATCTTCCAAACTATCTTGATCTTGACAAAGGTTCAGTGTACACTTCAAACTTTCTCATGAAAAAAATTTGGCATGGTCTTTACCTTTTTATCTCATAAAGTCGCATAGCCTATATCTATCATATAATCCTATTGCATGATACAAATCTATTGAAAATATTTGCATACTGTGTGATTGATTTTTGAGTGTGATAAATATGAATTAAAAGTAAATCAAACACACCAATGAAACTTTAAATTAAAACATAAAATAAAGAAATGAAATTGCAAACTCCGTTTATGCTTCAAAGATGTTCCATTGTCCTCTAGCTCCAGTGTTTTCATTGATTCCAGCTGGCTCTCAGATCTTGGGCTAGGCTCAACAAACAGTCTTCCTAGAGAATGAGATTAAAGATGAATGCATGCAATGCTATGCTAAGACATGATTATGCTTATGCTAAACATGATTGCTAAAATGAAAGATTACGAAATTGATAAAATACTATGCTAGAATGCTAGAATGTAATTAAATTCTAATGCACGAGCGTTGTGTGTTCTACGTTGTGTGTTGTAACCAATGCTTGGATTTGTAGGGGTATTTATAGAGTTTTCAAAACATTTTGATTGGTTGATGTGATCAACCGCTGTCAAAATTCCTAGCAGATCGAACGGTCAAAGATGGATAAGACTGGAGAGAAAAATAGAAGAAAACAGAAAACAAGCTTTGTTTCCTTTTTCAAACAAGAGATAAGATAAGATGATAAAGATGAATTGTAAAAATCATCTTTTTGTAAGATTATGGGAAATTTTTGGAGATAAATAATGAATTATAAAATTTAGTTATTTATTTATTGGTGACATGGAGATTTTCTTAATTAAATAAAATATTTAATTAAGATTTGAAAGATAATGGAAGATTTCATAATTAAATAAATATTTAATTATGATTTAAAAAGATATGAAAGATAGATATTTAATTAAACTTTTAAGAAATGTCATGTAAATGAAATTAAATAAAATATTTAATTAATTAGAAGAAAGATTTGAATAGAAGGGAAGTTAAATTTAATTAAATCAAAGATTTAATTAAACTTAAATGTGATAATTAATTTAAATAAACAATGATATTTATTTAATTAATTAAGTGGACTTAAGAAAGTGGTAATTAAATAAAATGAATTTATTTAATTAAAGTGGAAGAATAAAGTGGATGAACAATATAATTAAATTAATTAAATTTAATCATATGTAGAGGAATTAAGAAAAAATAATTAAATAATAAATATTTAATTAAATGCCAAGATTAATTAGACATGACCAATTTTATGCATATACATTTTGCCCCTCTTTGAAGTGATGTGTAAAATGCATTGCTTCAAAGAAAATATTCCTACTTTTTGAAATTTGTCGTGTTTGATTTTGCCCTTTGATCAAAAAATTTTAGCTGATATGCCCCTGATTTGACTCTAATATGTTTCCGATTGAATTTTTTTTCGATATTAATGATGCCCCCTCGGGAGATAAATCAATGATGATGAGAGATTGTTGATTTGATGAGAAAATTCAGATGATAAAAGGGATGCAATGATTTAGCTCCCGATAATGGATGAAAAAAAAATGCCCCAATGGAAAAAAAATGCCACCAAAAACCCACTTTGTTTGACCCTTAAAAGGTAAAAGGGTAAAAAGGCAAGTCATTTTCACTTGTTGACTTTTAGAAACCTTTTGCTTTGACGGTGACTTGGCACGATGGAGATCCCTTATCACCAGCATAGATTCAAGCGGTCCCACCAATATCAGTGACCAGCTGCGTATGGACCACCAGTGATTCAATTTGATCCTCTTTGCTTTGAAATTTTCCATTTTTGGTCAATTTTGAATGATTTTAGCATGGATTTAGGTTTCAACAAGACGTTTTAGCACTTTTAGGAAATAGAATAGCGCATTTGAAGATTTTTTTAGCACATATAGGGTATAAAGTAGCGCTTTTAGGTTTGTGGCACATAGAGTAGATAAAATGGTGCATTTGGGGAAATAGCGCTTTTAGGAAATGATTTAGCACTTACAAGGCACAAAATGGTGCATCGGGAGTTTTAGCGCATCTGGAGGAAACTTTGGCGCATTTAGGGTTTTAGCACTTTTAAGCCACAAAGTAGCGCTTTTAAGAAAATTTAGACAAAATGTTGTTTTGATGAGGATGATGATGAATTATTGCTTTGTTGGTCAATAGATAGGAAAATTGTCATGTCATCATGTTGATAAATTGATAACTTTGCTTCCCAAAATAGAAAACATAGAGTAGATAGCTGATAACTTTGTTTCCAAAAGAATGAAAAACAAAGAGTAGATGATTGATATGAATTATGATAAATTTTCTTTTTGCGATAGAGAACAAATAGTAGATTGATTTGAGTGAAAAAATATTTGCATTCATGATTGAAGTACAAATAGGATGATGATTGTGATTGTTGATAAGTTTGCTTCCTGCGATAGAAAACAAATAGTAAATGATGATAGAGTAGATTGGTTTGATGTGCAGATAGATAGATTTTGTATTGATGGCCTGATATGATTCATGTGATATGATGTTTGATATGAGTCTGATGTGTGTCTCTTGATTGATATGGGTCTTTTGATATGAATCTGGTTGAGGTAGATAGATTGCTTTGATATGAGGCAATGATATGAGTTTGATTAATTGTCCTTGTGATGATAAAAAATAGGAGGTTTTCAAAAACCTCTAGATTAGAGAGCGCTTCCCTACGGGTTGGGATAGGATTCAAGATTTGACACCTGCAGATGTGCAACTGATAGTGAGTTTTGGGTTGGGATCTTTATTGTCGATGCCTCCTATTCGGGTCAACAGGAGACTATTGACCACATTAGCAGAGAGATGGCATTCTGAGCATAACACTTTTCATTTTCCGACTGGTGAGCTGACAGTGACCCAAGAGGATGCATACAGGATTTTGGGGATCCCGGTGATACTTATGCTCTATGATCACAAGGAGTTGGGTGGGACAGATTCCCTCAAGAGAGTGTTCAGAGATGTACAAATAGCAGGATACTAGGTGCCATGGGTAGACTTCAGAGGATATCCAACATTACTTGTAGTGCTGGGCACTTTTATTGGAGGCTTCCTTTGTCTGGATTTCAAGTCAAAAGGGGCTATCAGTTGGATGGGGGAGGATCATTGAGTAGATGATGGGTCAGATGAGGAGATATTCTTGGGGGAGCTGCATGTTAGCTCACTTATATTATGACCTACACCAGGTGGTATATGGAGGAATTGATTTTGTCCTGCGGTGTTACTCTGCTCCAGATCTGGGCATGGGAGCATATTGTTGTGACTAGACCGCTATGTCCAAGACCTAGGCCGCCAGGTAGGCCATATGCATATTCCCATTCATTTGCACTTGTACAGCCCAAGCTGGGAAAGGTGGAGTATTGGAGATGAACCCTAAACAACATGGATACCATGATATGGAGGCCCTATACTGATTGTGATGTTTGGGACACAGATCCCTTGGAGATGCCATTTGTAGGTATACCTCGATTTTTGATAGGTCGTACTCCATTTATTATAGAGAGTTTTTTGGCCTTGCAAGTACAAAGACAGTTGGTTTCACACAAGGGGATGCCTTAGGGCATTGCACACTATGAACAGTGAAAGGATGAGCCTAGATGGGGTCCTTGCATTGCTTACCAGGTCGCATATACTGAGTATATGGCATTACAACCTAAGGTATGGGATCCCATACCTGATATTGTGGATTCTGGCATGTCAGAGGAGTATTCAGTTTACTACCACACACCCATTTCTGCGGTTTACATGTCTAGATGAGCCAACACCCATTTTGGTGGCACCACAGCTAGGAGGATGTGGTGGGTGGTGAGCAGGAAGCTGTCGGAGGAGAGGAGGAGGATAGTGGAGATGGGTATGAGAGTGGAGAGGAGGAGAGCTTAGATGATAGTGATGGGGATGATGGTGGAGATGGTGGAGGGGAGGAGCAAAGAGCAGTGAGATAGAGGACTAATATTGCGAGCAGTTATCAGGGTATTCAGAGGCTGAGGAGTGATATTGGCCAACAAACGGTGACCAAGGTCACTTCTTCAGCATAGCAGGCACAGATAGATACACTACAGGCCCAAGTTTAGACACTGCAGGGACAACAGGCGTAGTTACAGAGCTAGTTGGCTCAGGCTTAGGGTTTGGTAGCACAGCTACAGACATAGCTGGCACACACACAGGCGCAAGCACATGCATAGGCACAGGAATCCCCTCTTGCCCCAAACCCACAGGTAGCTCAGTTGATGGCAGAGAGGGACTCTTTTCAACGAAGAGCAGTGGAGGCAGAGGGTGTAGTGCAGAGACTCATGAGAACTGTTGAGAGTGCATCTTTGCAAGAGGCTATTGCAAAGGGATTTGAGATTGCCAAGGAGGCTGAGTACTACCGAGTTCGATATGAGGATTTGTGTCCTCTTGACCGTAGAGAGCCTTACCCATAGTCCTACAGTAGGACTAGGATCATATCACAGATGGCGACACAAAGCAGAGGGGTCACAGGGCCTCGACAGGATCCCGATGCAGGGACTAGTGGCAGGCCATCATCCTCAAGACCAGCTTTGTTAGGGGGCTCCACCAGCCATCCTTGATTGATTGATGTAGGATTATTGATGTATATCATTATTTTGGAGCTTGTATATTGATTTTGATCATATCTCATGTATCTTGTTTAGAATTTTCAGTTTCATTTGACTTTGGAAATTTGTATGTATTTTTGATGAGCGATGGCATGCAACGGCGATGATTTTTGATGATGTGTAGCATTTGATATGATGACATGATATGGATATGCATTATATGTTATGAAATGGATTTTTATTTTTTTATGACTAACCATGTGATGCAGGATGATTTATGCGATGATGATGATTTATGATGTGTACTAATGATGTCATGCAGGTGAATGATCTGTTTATGAAAATGATGTGGAAATGTAATGTATGCATGGAATATTTGTTTTTTGAATTTTTGAATGCAAGAAATAAATGATGCAATGTTTATGGAAAATGATATGAGAATGATAAAGAGATAAATGAATATGAAATGATAATGATGAAATGTAATGATAAAAGCAATATCATGTAAATGACGAAATCATAATCTGATGGAATGCAATGACAATGAAAATGACAATGATATGATAGATGATAAATGATAAATGATAAATGATATGATAAATGATAAGTGATAATGACAATGATATGATAAATGATAAATGATAATGATAAATGATAATTGATAATGATAAATGATAGATTATAAGGATATGGAAATGATAAATGATAAATGATAAGGATATGGAAATGATAAATGATAAATGAAAGTAAATGATAAGCGAAAATGATAAAATAATAAACGAAAATGATATGAAAAGTGAAAATGATAATAAAGGATAAGGAGAGGAAATAATGATAAAATGATAAATGATAATGTAGTGAAATATAATGAAATGTTAATGTAATGAAATGTAATGAAATGTAATGATATGATAATGATAATGTTAAGGTAATGAAATATAATGAAATGATGGTATAATGAAATGAAATGATAGTGTACTGGTAATGGAATAAAAGGATAATGCAAGGAAATGTAATGAAATGATAATGATAATGAAATGATGAAAAAATGATGATGAAATGATAATGAACTGACAATGACAAAATGATTATGAAATGATAATGATCTGAAAATGACAAAATGATTATGAAATGATAATGAACTGATAACGAAATGATTATGAAATGATAATGATGAGATAAGAAATGATAATGAAGATGATATAATGGTATGCAATTGTATGAAAATGATAAGATGTTAATGAGATGAAGATGATAGATGATATGAAATACCTAGTGAATAAATGAATGATATGAAATGATAGAGGATCTAAATAATATGCAATAAAAAAATGAGAATGATCAATGAAATGATAAATGAAATGATAATGCATCATGAAGGATAAATAAATGATAAAGGATCCAAATGATATGAAAATGAATGATAAATGATAAACTATATGATATGTACAAGACCTAGATGAAATGATAATGATTAATGAAATGAGGATGAAGATGAAAGATGATAATGAAAAAAATATTTGAATGTCCTCCACAAATAGTCCAAAGAGACATGACAGTCGTTGATATTTTTGTTCAACCTTCCAAAACTTTGATGCAAATCCAGTATGCAGATATGTACAATGATCTAAATGAAACCAACTATTTGTTGAGCCTTCGGTTAGCTTTCTTGAATCATCATAGAGCATTTTTAAAATGTTGGAAGTATGTACAAGCATCAAAGGGGAAATTAGCACCAATGATGACCTGAGTACAACTTTCATGATTTTTGATATAGCAAGTGAGCACAAGCATCGAGGTATAATTGAACCGAGATGACCTAAGCATTTCTTTCATAAACAGACAAAGACTAACCACCTTCTGATGCAAATGTGGAATTGTCATCAATGATACGTTTCTGAAATCATGTCTCGTGACATATTTGCACCAAATCGATAGTTAACCTCTAGATAATAGACAAAGAAAAATCATCCTCTTTCCTCATCACTCTAGTTTAGTACATCATTGAGTGTTCTCCAAAGGGATGATATCAAAAAATCAAACAACCATTGTTCAAAATGTAAAACTAATATTCCAATCATCATTCAAATTTTAGATCATCCAGATATGTGTCATGATATGAATTTTGCTAAAAATTGTTGTGATATGGATCAATGATTGGATACCGGTTCATAGGATTTGATTGTTTGTTTGCATGATTGGATTCTATGTCATTGTCTAGCTGTTTCGGTAGAACCTAAAAGTTGAGTGTCCCTAGTGTTTCAATATTTGCCCCCAGTATTCACACAACTTGCTGAAATGGATATGTACAATGATCAAGCCATGGTAGGACATTATCGCCCGAGCAAAATGATGGCAGTATGATGTTA
Source organism: Sequoia sempervirens (assembly GCA_007258455.2). Lineage (NCBI taxonomy): Eukaryota > Viridiplantae > Streptophyta > Pinopsida > Cupressales > Cupressaceae > Sequoia > Sequoia sempervirens. The sequence continues at coordinate 250,017,555 of VDFB02270651.1, read as the reverse complement.
GTATGGCCCTAAGATGATGGAAAGATGCATGAAATGAAGGCTAAGAAGCTAAGTGCATAACATGAACTAATAGATGGAGAGCTACAAATAGCGTTTGTTTGCTAGATTTTCACTATTTGTTTTCATTGCATTTTTCTAATTTTTTATTTTGTTTTCGTATTTTTCTTGTCAATAGACTACCTGTTACCAGGTTTTCACCCTATAAAATTTCTCTTTTTCTCTTTTTTTTTTTTTTTTTTAAATTTTTTTTAAAATTTTTTAATTTTAATTCCGGAGACATTTTTGATTTTATAGATTTTTTTCGGGGACTTTTTATGCTGATTTTGTATTTTTTCCAAATTTTTATGTTGTTTTTGTATTTTTTTCAGGACTTTTTATGCTGTTTTTGTTTTTTTTTTAGGACTTTTTTATGCTATTTTTGTATTTTTTCAGGACCTTTATGGATGAGGATAACTGCTTTAGACATAATACTTTTTTTAGGTGCATGTTGTTGATGGGTTCGTCAAACAGGTCCCTTTCTGGCATTGATAGCTTGTATGCTCCTAAACTGTATACTACTATGACCACGTATGGACCCAGCCAATTTGGTTCAAACTTTTCTTTCTTCTCTCTATCTTGTTGATTCTGTGGGTTTTCCTTTAGAACAAGATCACCGACTTGAAAGGTATGTGGCTTGACTCTGTGATTGTAGCTGTGAGACATCATGTGTTGATATGATTTCAAATGGTTAGCTGCTTGTTGTCTCTTCTCATCGAGGAGTTCCAATTCTTGTAGTCAGGAAACTTTGTAGTCCTCATCTATAATGAGACCCTTCAATGATACCCTTAGTGATGGAATCTCAACCTCTAGAGGTAATATGGCTTCTGCTCCATAGAAAAGAGCATACGGTGTTGCTCCTGTTGGTGTTCGAATGCTAGTTTTGTAGGCCCATAATGTGGGATTGAGTTGAGCGTGCCAATCTTTCCCTACATCATTCATAGTCTTCTTCAAGATTTTCAATATTGTTTTGTTTAAGGCCTCTGCTTGGCCATTCCTTTGTGGATAATAAGGTGTTGAATATCTATGTTGGATATGGAATCTTTCGCAAAGTTCATCAACATCCTAATTCTTGAATGGTCTTCCATTATCTATGATAATGGAATTGGGAATGCCATACCGACAGATAAGATAGTTGAGTATGAACAACGAGATTGGTTTGCCGATAACCTTAGTCAGAGGTACTGCCTCAATCCACTTGGTAAAGTACTATATCACTGTAATGATAAATTTGTGCCCGTTTGATGATGAAGGATGAATCTTTCCAACTAGATCTAACCCCCATTGAGAGAATGGCCAAGTTGGTGTGAACAGTTGAAGTTCTTGTGCAGGCGCATGAATAAGATTCCCATGAATTTGGCATTTTGAGCACTTCTTCACAAAAGTGAATGATTCCCTCTCCATAGTTGGCCAATAGTAACCCATTCTAATCAATTTCTTGGATAAGGTTAGTCCACTTGAATGAGTGCCACAAATTCCACCATGGAATTCTTGTAAAGCCTTGTCAGATTCATCACGTTCAAGACATCAAAGTAAAGTACCATCAAGACCGTGGTGATAAAGGATGTCAGCGATAAGAGTATAGCGAGAGGATTGACGAATAAAATTTCACTTTTGGTTATGGGATAGGTCAGGTGGTAAGATGTCATCTTTTAGGTAGGCATAAATCTTGCCATACCAAGGGGAATCAGATCCTACTAAGTGGAAAATTATTTGGCTTTCAGGTGTGTCATAGGAAGGTGCAAATGATTGTTCCACCAGAAATTCATAGCGAGTCTAATTTTCTAGGAGTTGTAGCAATGATGCGATCATGGCCATGGCGTTAGCTACCTTGTTATCAATTCTTGGAATTTGTATGAACTTGATATCGACGAAGTACTTCTTGAAATCATCAACCATTTTCTTGTATGGTAACAATTTGTCATCTTTGGTCTGATAATCATCATTGATTTGATTAATGACTAATTGTGAGTCACCATAAACTTGTAGTTCTGTGATCCTCCATTCCAATGCTATCTTTAGTCTAGTGATTAAAGATTCATATTTGGCTATGTTATTAGTGCATGGAAAAATAGCCTATATGACCGAGGAATGGTATTTCCTTGAGGGTTGACAAAGAGTATGCCCGCCCCCGATCCATGTTGAGTGAAAGAACCATCAAAATATAAAGATCAAGGTTGTTTTGATTCTGCAGTGAAGACATCAGCATCTGAAAATTCAACATGCATGGGATGCTCTACTTGTAGAGGCGCTTCAGCTAGTTGATCGGCGATAACTTGTCCTTTGATTTCTTTGCGATCAACATAATGAATGTCAAACTCACTTAGGATCATAACCCATTTTTCTAGCCATCCTGTCAATGTAGCTTTACTTAATAGATATTTGAGTGGATCAATCTTTGCAACAAGATTGATTGTATGAGTTAACATGTAGTGTCAAAATTTCTGTGAGGCAAAGACTACTGCTAGACAAGCCTTCTCAATGAAAGTGTAGTTGATCTCATGACCTGTTAGCGTTCGACTGATGTAATAAATTGCACGTTCTTTTCCTATAGAATCCTCTTATGCTAATAATGCCCCCAAAGATGTCTCTGTTGCGGCAATATATAAGATTAGTGGTTTGTCTGGATTTGGTGGTACTAGAACTGGTGGGTTCATTAGGTACTGCTTGATTTGTTGAAAGGCCATTTCACAATTGTCATCCCATCTGAAAGGAACATTCTTATGTAGTAGATGTGTGAAAGGTAGACTCTTATCGGCCAGCTGTGTGATGAACCTTCGTATAGATTGAAGTCTTCCCTGTAATGACCCCAACTGACTGATATTCCTTGGTGGAGGCATCTCCATGATTGCTTGCACCTTGGAAGGATCAACTTCAATTCCTTTTGTTGATACTATGTATCCTAAGAGTTTTCCAGATGTGACCCCGAAAACACATTTCTTGGGGTTGAGGAAAACTTTGAACTTTTCCAACCTCACAAAGATTTTGGATAATACTTCAAGATGTCCTTCTCTTGTGTATGAATTTTCCAATATATCGTCTACATAATCTTCCATGAATGTGTGCATCATGTCATGAAAGATTGTAGTCATAGCTCTTTGGTAAGTAGCCCCGACATTCTTCAGACCGAAAGGCATGACATTCCAACAGTAAGTCCCCCATGGACATGTGAAAGTTGTTTTGTCCCGGTCTTCAGGTGCAATCTTGATTTGGTTATAACTAGAAAAACCATCCATTAGTGAATACATGGAATGGCCAGCCGTTAGATCAACTATAGTATCGATGCTTGTAAGTGGGAAGTCATCTTTAGGACATGCCTTATTAAGATCTCTAAAATCTATGCACACTCTAACAATTTTGTTGGGCTTAGACACAGAAAGAATGTTGGAGATCCATTATGCATAGTCGATTGATCTTATAAATCCCACATCAAAGATTTTTCTGAGCTCCTCTTTAACTAGTAGTGCAACATGAGGATGCATCTTTCTGAGTTTTTGTTTCACAGGTTTAACTCCTGGTTTGATGGACAAGTGATGCATTATCATATCAGGATCAAGACCTGGCATGTCTGCATAAGACCAGGCAAAGTTGACTTGATTTGCTCTGAGAAAATCCATGAACTCAGGTACTTCTTCATCTGTCATTGATGCAGCTAACTGTAGGATCTTTGGTTTTTCTGGAGTTTCAAGGTTAATTGCTTTTGTAGGCTCAATCAAGATAGGCGATCGCTCATGATAGTGCTCCAGGAAAGTGTCAAGTATCCCATCATCAGGTTCCTTAAAAAGGTTTTCACCATCCAATATGCTTTTTTTTTTATCTTTTGTTTGATCTAATACTACCAGATTGTGGTTTTCACCATTAGATATTTCTTTTTTATTTTTATTTTTTCAGCTAGGAGACTTAACACTCTCTTGATTAAAGACTCTATGCCAAAAATCGCCAGTGGAACAATCATTTGTGTTGTCTTCGGTAAGGAAGTTTACGATAGATTCATCATTTGGAAACATAGGTAGATCAATAGGTTCAGATAGATCCTAGTCAATGAGATCGAGATATATTAGTGGTAGTGGGTCATTAGGCTGTGTGAAATCAACTATGGTTATGGTCATAACGGAGGTGTCTGTAGGATCCGAGGTATGAGGTAGATCAATGATGGTACTGTTCTCACGATAGTCTTGTTCGATTAAATCAGACTCAGTATCACTAGAATCATAGTTGCATTATAGTTCAGATTCTTGTGGTTGGGTCCTTGAACCTTCACCTTCGATTAGAGTAGGCGTATACTTGTGTATCACATCAATCCTTTTATCCCTCCAGAACTCATCATTGTGGTTGGTGTCCCATTCGTATTCTCCAGAGTCTATGTCAAAGTTATTATCCATGAAATTCTGAATTGCTGTCAAACATGCTTCTCTTGTATCAGACCCTTCTTGCAATGTGAGAACAATATCATGCAACTGCTTAGATGTTACTTCTTTGGAGTTAGTATCATAGCCTAGTCCTATTTTATCTTTTGCAGCAAGTCCTGGAAGGTGAATAGGCTCAACTACTCCTTCTTTTCTCTTTCTGATAGGACCATTACCATCATAGCCCATCTTTTGCATGATTGAATATCCTTTACCATATTGATCAGTAGGTAGTTTGATGTTAAGAATTGTTTCATCTTCATCTTTATAGAGCCAACTTAGAACTTCTCTATCCTCAGAATCTTCCATAGGGAGTTTTTCTTTGATAAATCATCCATTAAACTTTGTACTTGGCTCTATTGGTGGTTGCGTTGATGTTGATGCTACATATATCTAATGTTGTGTGATAGAAGGCTGTCTATGTGACCAAGGCAATATAGGTAGATTAGAAAGACAGAGAGAATATTCGCCTACTCCACTATCCTTGAACCGTAATTGCTTGTCAAATTTTTTGGTTAATTGACTAATTTGTGCATCAACTTTGAGAGAAGTACTAGCAGGAGCTTCTCGATTGTTAGGAACCAAAGTGTCTTAACGAGCTTTGATGTTGGCACAAGTTTGACTGTTTGAATTATCAGCTAATATTGTGATCTCCTATCTGTCATAAGTAAACTTAATACATTGATGATATGTGGACGGGACAGCTTGCATTTCATGGATCCAAGGATGACCCAACAAGATGTTGTATGCAAGATCATGATCTAACACTTGATAGAAAGTATTTTTTACAACAGGTCCTACTCTGATCGGTAGCATGATTAAGCCTTTGGATGCTCTTTCCTCATCATCATAGGATTTAATAGTAATCTTTCTTCTAGGATCAATGGAGTCCTTAGAGTATCCAAAAGCCTAAACTAACTTCATGGTACATATGTTCAAACCAACACCTCCATCTATTAGGACGCATTGAACATGAAACTTGTGGATCATGACTTCTAAGTATAGTGATGAATTATGGGGATGAGTCATGGAAACGTCATCTTTTTCAGAGAATGAGAGGCATGTGGGTGAGGATAAGTGTCCCACCATGGATTGAAATCGGTCCACATCTAGATCAGTGGATATAGTTGTTTCAACGAGGGCCTTTTCTAGAATTTCCTTATGTGCTAGGGAAATTTTTAGGAGTTCTAAGATAGAAATCTAAGCAGGAGTTTTTCCAAGTTGATTGACTAAGTCATATTGAGGTTGAGGCAGGGGTACAATGGATTTTGAAGAAGCACCCTTTAAGATAACCTTAGCTTGTGCTCTTGTTGTTGCATTGACCTCTCTATAGTCCATCTTTTCCTTAACTTTTATAACATTGACTCGCTCATCGTCAGTGTAGATATGATTGATTATATGATCATTGTTGATATGATTCACACTTTTTCTAGAAGACTCACCATTTTGATAATTGGGAAAAGGGTTGTGAAATGCTTGGTGGTCTTCGTTTGATTATTGGTGTCCTTCTATTGTGATGGTGTCATTCTCAATTAAGTCTTGGACTTTATTTTTCAAGGCTTGACAATTATTCATGCGATGTCCCTTGCACCGATGATAATCACAATAGTAAGCATCATTCCATGATGGAGGTTTCACATTGGGTTCAAAATCGCGTTGAGGTGGCAAAGTAAGAACATTTTTAGGCATCAATTCTTTGAATGCAGATTCTAAGGGTTGACCCAATGGAGTAAAAGTTCTTTTGTTAGAGAAGAATGAAGATTGTTGTGGATTTTTGTTTGAGGCATTGCATAAGACATTGTTGTTGTTATTATTTCCATGGTAATCTTGATTTTTGGCATTCCCTTGATTGGGAGTAGAATTTTGATTCATGTTATTCCTCGGAGGAGGAGGATTGTTTCCCTAATTTGTGACCAAGTTGACATTGTTATAGTTATTGTTCTGAGGAGCACTTGAAGCACTAAGAACAAATGGTTTGGTCGATACATGATTTGCATCTACAACACCATCATTCACCACATTTTTGTTGCAATTCCAAAACTTAGATTTTTCATTATGGTAATTGGAAGAGCTAGGATTGGCCTTATCAAGTTTTATTATCCCTCTCTAGACCAAGGAACTCTCAATGGTGATGGCATTTTCAATCAATTTCTGAAAAGAGGGAGGAAAATGAAGATTAAGATGATAGCTCATCTCTTGATCTAAGCTTTTTATGAAAGTGGTGATCTTTTCCTTTTCAGGAACATGACGTGGATATCTAGCGAACAATCTTCTCCATCTCTGAAGAAATGTAATGAATGGTTCACTAGGTTTCTGTTTAGCCTTGCAGAGATCAATCATGCTTATTTGATGTTGTATGTCTTAAAAATATTGTGATATGAACTCTTTGATCAATTCCTCAAATGTCTTGACAGGTGGTGTGATTTTCGATAGCCATTCCATAGATTGGCCTCCAAGACTTCTAAGAAATAGACACATCAAGTATGTATCCTCATGAGAAAACTCTAAAGTCATATTTCAGAAGTCCCTAATATGATCAATTGGATCTGATTTCCCATTGTAATGATCGAACTTTTGGATTTCACAATGTTTGGGAAATGGGATCATGTTGAGATGTCGGTCAAAAGGATAAGGATAGATGTCATCAAGAGCGTATGTATTTGTTATGGCTCCTCCTTGTAGATCTTTAATTTGTCCTTGTAGTGTTTTAATTTTTTGAGTCAAGGCACTAAGATCAAACAAGGGTGTTTCATCAGGATTACTCTTTATGTTTTTATTATCAAAATCATGAGGTAATTTAGCTCCTTTGTCAGCTAGATATAGAAAATATTTTTCTTTTTTATGCTCCAAGATCTTTTCTAAGGCTTTGTGAAATTTTGGATCTTGCTCAGCCTCTCTAAGACATTCTTCATCTCGTTCATCATCACTATCTATAGGAGTTTTTCTCCCATCCTTGTTGAAAGGGAATGAATTTTTTTCTCTTTCACCCATGTTGTCGTTAAAAAGGGGATTATGACTCACACTATAAAGGGTATTGCTAGTCTCACCTTCCTCTTGATTTCTTCGAGTATGATCTTCTTGTTGAATATCCTCTTTCAGCTCATTATATTGAGATCTTGTAAAAATAGGCATACAATTTTGAAATGTTCCTCTAGACTCAGATCACAGTTTGATAAGTGTGAAAAATGATGATGTCTTCATTTGATAAGATGAAAATTCTATGATATGATCAAAGATGTTCTTAACCCTTGATTGTGGCTTCCAACGATGAAGGATATCAGAATCCTATTGGGGAAGTTGAATCAAGAAATCAGAAATTTGTTTGAAAGGTGCACTTTTAAGATTTTGATCCTTGTTCTTGAAGAATGATAAATATATCAAATAGCCTATTTAAACTCACTGAAGGATTTGGCTAGGATGTGTTGGATATTCAATAGAAGGTTGTGGTATATAATTGAGCTCAAGAGGCTGATTGTGATTCTGTCGTTGTGATAGAGCTCTTCTCTGAAAATAGGCTTGTGAAGATAAAGGCTCTACAGCGTATTCGTCGGTAAATCCTCTAGCAAAATCTTGGTATCTATGGAGAAATTCACGATAATGCAGCAAAATGTTTTGACTTTTGTACAAAAACTTCCTTCGTTGTAAGGTTTTCTTGTAACCTAGATGTTTCTTGGGTTTCTTGATCCTATTGGCAATCGACTTCTTAACAAATTTGGTTGATTTCCACTTTCTAAGCATGAGAGAAATGTCGATATGCTTACTGGACTAGGATGTTATAAACTCATATCTGTCTAAAACAACAATTCTAGAAAAAGTGACAAATGTGCTACTTTGTACCCTATATGCACTGCAGAAACAGGCATATGCGCTAGAAAAATAGTCAAATGTGCTACAATATGCCTCAAATGCGCTACTCTGTGTCCTATATGTGCTACAAAAAATGTTTTCACAGTGACCAAAAACTGTTTTCAGGATATCTAGCATATGTACTAAACCTCTTGATTAGCAAAAACAGATCCTAAAAGTGCCTAAATATTCAGTGAATGTGCTAGAATAGACCTTATATGCACTAAAAGATACCCTAGATGCACTAAAACAGTTCTTCTGAAGTAGTTTTCTGAACAGTTTGAGCAGTTTCAGCTGAAATTTTTCATGTTCATTTTGAATGATCTTTTATCTAAATTAGTGTGATTGAAAACACAAAAAACAATCTGAAAATAGTTGTTCTTAAGCCCTATACTAAACATCAAGTGTATGCTCAAAAAAAAAATTCAAAAAGTGTTTTCACATGTTTTACACATAACAAACAATTCAGGCAAACTCACTCTTAGTACTCAAGTAGGTCATCATAATAACCACAACCCACATCTTAGAACTACATCGACTCACACAACCGTGTCACCCCCGAAGGGTCGCTCATATTTTTTTCTTTTCCAGGCGCGTACTCAAAGTGACAGAAGTGGATACCAGATCCCCTAAGCAAACAGTCCTTGGCAGTTATACAGTAAGTATCTTGGGGGCAGATTCTTCCCTCCCCTTGCACTGTGATTATCAGGATGTTTCGAAACTAATACGGTTGGCTACTACACTAGGTTTGTAGTAAGGGTTTCCATTCGGTGCGGCAATAATAAACTCCCTCAGGAGACCACCCAACCTTTAGAACAAAGGCTTTGGAGATGGTTATCTTGCACACTACCGGAAAAAGTGGGTTTCCCCAGATTTGCTTTAAATTTTATAGTGGGGTGGAATAGCCTGGCTTTGGCTTGAACCCACTTGGGTCGTTCCTCTTGGGTGAGTACTTTTTCCCACAAGAGCAGGCCCTCTATAGGATGTAATAAAGCATTAAAATTGCATGAATTGAAAAGGAAAGTCTAGTATTTTGATCACCCAGTTAAGGGGAGAACATAGACCTATTGCCACAAACACAATAGACAATGTTCTTTTTAGAGCCCAACTCACAATGATATAATCTATGTGAAGATGTTGCTTCACAAAAACAAGTTCTTCGATTTTAACCGCAAAAATCATTGTGTGGTGACTATCCTAGATTGGTTCTTTTTAATCCAGAAAAGGTTCTGTCTGCGGAAGGCATCAGACTCAGAAACCAGTTTAGTTACAAATTGCATGCGCTAAAAGATCTCATATATGCGCTACAAAAACAAGTCAATGTGCTAAAACAGATCCTATAAGCGTTGCAGAAAATCCTAAATGCGCTAAAAGAAAAATGCAACAATTTTTTTCTTTTTTTAAATTTTTTTTTAATAAATTGAGCTGAGTATATGCGCCATTTTTTTCCTTATAAGTGTCGTTTTGTTCCTTAAATGCACCGAAATAGTTCTTGTATGCACCGAAATACCTGTAAAAGTGCTGAAAGAAATCATGGATGCACTACAGAAAACTTCGTATCCGCTATAGAAATCCACGTATGCGCTAAAACGGAATTTTTTTTCAAAAATCCGAATTCCAGAACATGAAATCCTGTCAGAAAACCTGTGAATAGACGTTAAAAACGGGGAAAGGCCCCACGGTGGGCGCCAAAAATGTGTGATCAATTTTTGAGTGTGATAAATATGAATTAAAAGTAAATCAAACACACCAATGAAACTTTAAATTAAAACATAAAATAAAGAAATGAAATTGCAAACTCCATTTATGCTTCAAAGGTGTTCCATTGTCCTCTAGCTCTAGTGTTTTCGTTGATTCTAGTTGGCTCTCAGATCTTGGGCTAGGCTCAACAAACGGTCTTCCTAGAGAACGAGATTAAAGATGAATGCATGCAATGCTATGCTAGGACATGATTATTCTTATGCTAAACATGATTGCTAAAATGAAAGTTTATGAAATTGATAAAAGACTATGCTAGAATGCTAGAATGTAATTAAATTCTAATGCACGAGTGTTGTGTGTTCTTAGTTGTGTGTTGTAACCAATGCTTGGATTCGTAGGGGTATTTATAGAGTTTTCAAAATGTTTTGATTGGCTGATGTGATCAACGACTGTGAAAATTCTTGGCAGATCAAATGGTTGAAGATGGATAAGACTGGAGAGAAAAATACAAGAAAACATAAAACAAGCTTTGTTTCCTTTTTCGAAGAAGAGATAGGATAATATGATAAAGATGAATTGTAAAAATCATCTTTTTGTAAGATTATGGAAAGATTTCAGAGATAAATAATGAATTATAAAATTTAGTTATTTATTTATTGGTGACATGGAGATTTTCTTAATTAAATAAAATATTTAATTAATATTTGAAAGATAATGGAAGATTTCATAATTAAATAAAATATTTAATTATGATTTGAAATGAAATGAAAGATAGATATTTAATTAAACTTTTAAGAAATGTCATGTAAATGAAATTAAATTAAATATTTAATTAATTAGAAGAAAGATTTGAATAGGAGAAGGGAAGTTAAATTTAATTAAATCAAAGATTTAATTAAACTTAAATGTGATAATTAATTTAAATAAACAATGATATTTATTTAATTAATTAAGTGGACTTAAGAAAGTGGTAATTAAATAAAATGAATTTATTTAATTAAAGTGGAAGAATAAAGTGGATGAACAATATAATTAAATTAATTAAATTTAATCATATGTAGAGGAATTAAGAAAAAAAAATAATAATAAATATTTAATTAAATGCCAGGATTAATTAGACATGACCAATTTTATGCATATACACATACTTATCCAGTCATTATCTTGAGTTTTTCATGGAATAATAAACATTTCTATACACTAGGGGTAGGTACTTGAACTTTTTTTTTAATAACTCTTGATCCATGTCTTATATCTCACAACATGGCATCGACATCATGATCTAGGTATCATTTATCATGAAAAATACAAAAATATCAGAAATAGGTCTAAAACATCAAAAATTCAAAAGCACTTCAAGAACTATGTTGTATCTACACTTATATAGGAAAGGCCATCATTGATGATCCCCTGAGGAATTAGTTTAGTCCTTTATGAGTCCATAATAATAAATTGACAATTGAATGTGCTCATATCTCATCAATAAACAACAACTTATTAAGGAGTCAGTTGAACTACGTTGTCCCTATGTTTACGTAGGCAAGACCATCATCAATGAGCCCCCAAGGCATTAGGTCAGTCCCTCTTAGGTCTTGTTCTTGTTCTAACCCTTGGAAAATACAAAAACATTTGGAAAACATTCAAAAATTCAAAATATCCTCAAATAACTCAAAAAATTTAAACATTCAAATAATCAAAAACCCTAAAAAGCCTCAAAACATTTTAAAATGTCAAAATATTCAAATATTTCAAAAATATCAAAACCACCTATCTCATCTCGCTTTCACCCGTAATAATCTTCATTCATAATAAATTGATCGTCATTCCCACCCTTTAGTGAAGCAAGCATAAGCAAGTATAACATTTCGGAAAGTAAATTTTAATGAAAAAAAATCATGAAGTCAAGGGTAATCTTTGAACACATTATTTAAGTTTATATCAATGACCTAATTAATTTTAACAAAACATCATTATCTAATGCATTTCATAGGATATATCATTCCGAAAATGGGCATCATTCTAGATATCATCTAAGAACATCAAAAAAAATATTTGTAGCAATAAATATGAATAACATTGACTGTTTGTTCATTTTTGATCTTTTCCTATGATTTATCTTACTGGTCCATTCTGATGATCTCTCAATGATGTCTATCAAAATGATTTAAAGAGAAAGGAATGGGGCATTGATCATTACTTTTTTTTGTTGTGCTTGTTGGATATCCTTGTAGGACAACCTTGGAAAATACTTATCTTACATGTTCTAGGATAGTCTGAAGTAAAACAATGGCTAGAACATATCAGGTTCTTCATAACTTTTGTGTATTAGTATCCTTACTTCAATGGCTCATTCTTTCACATGGTCAAACAAGGTTTCTGTATGTTAGGTATGAACAAGGATACTCTTGTCTATTTTCAAAGTCAAAGTCCATCACATTAGATATGTCACCCTAGTTCTTCATACCTTGGTGCATCGCATCTATTTGTTATATCAAAAATAATAATTTCTACGATGAATTAAACAAAGTCCTAGAAGCAAAGAAATATCATCTCTCTCGTCACCATGTCCAATAAAATCTTAGAATAACTATGGATTTGTTGGAATTATGAATCAACCAACATAAAGAAAGGCTAATCAATGTGCATCTCATTCTTCTATCTTCCATCCATTTTCTGTCTAATTCTTGAAAGGAATCCGAGTAAGCGGAAGCAGTTTCCTACACTAATCTAAGTAGGAGAGAGTAGCAAAAATTTCTAAACACCTTTAACTATTATAGATTTAGATGCACATACATATCATAAACAAATAAACAAAGAACTCATAACACAAAAATTTACATGGGGAAAACCCTTTCAAGAGAAAAACCCCACAATCCAAAACACAATTCAATTATATTATTCAACAACAATAAACAATGTTACAATATAATTGCAGAGCTATGCTCTTGTAGGAGTCTTCACACTTCTTCACAACTATGGATTAATTCTGACAACATAACAATACTTCAACAAAATAGCAACATACAACTCCAAAATACAAGTTCTCAATATATAAGAGCTTACAATGCATAAAATAAACATTTCTAAAACAACTACCAAAGGCTAAACGTGCAACATGTAAAGCACCAAAAACACTGCAGACACATAATGGTAAGTTTCCAAATGTCACCACATGCCACACTGCAAAATCTACACTTTCCAAAATAACTGCACCTCGAAAACTCACATTCCATGAAAACTCAACACATAAATAGAAAAAACATTTATGCACAAATCCACTTGTAAAAAGAAACTTTCTAACTTGACTCCTCATCCTAATAGAAACTACAAGTTGTAACTCACAAAGAAAAAGTGAGAAAATAAACAACTTTTAATATTTAGAAAAATAAATCCTTTAGAAAAATCAAAGGTTGAGACACCTTCTTTTTCCAACATTCTCCCACTTGTTGAACACATTTGAAGAGCCAATGAAAGTAACAGGATTTAACTGCTAGAGGTAGTGAGGCCTATAGACTCCAAACACCATCTAAGATTTTCTATGCTCACTAGTTTTGTTAATGCATCCACAACATTCATCAGGGTGTCAACCTTCTCCAAGTTCACCTTTCCATCTTCCACCATATCACGAACAAAATGAAATTGAACATCAATCTTCTTTGTTCTAGCATGGAAATTAGGATTCTTTGCCAAGCAAATGGAACTCTAACTGTCACAACAAATAGTAATCTACCCTACATCAAAACCAATATCAAAACACAAACGCTTAATCCAAATGGCTTCCTTGCAAGCATGAGTTACTGCCATTTACTTTTCTTCTATTGTGGACAAAGCGACAACAACTTGCCGCTTACTCATCCAACTGATTGCACCACCATACATCATGAACACATAACCACTCATGGATCTTCTGCTATCAATGTCACCTACCCAATTTGAATCCACATATCCATGAATACTCACTAAGGGTCGAGGTCCAGTAGGATAACCATGTAAACACAAAGCATACTTTGAAGTACCCCATAAATTCTTGAACACTCTCTTCACTGCATCCCAATGTATCTATCCAAGATTAGCCATAAAATGACTAAGGAATCCTATTTCTTGGACAATTTTTTTCCTCATATAGACCATAGCATACATAAGGCTGCCAATGACACTCACATAGGGTACTCTAGTCATGTCCTCCATCTTAGTAGGAGATTTTGGGAAATCCTCCACGTAAAGTTTCATCCCTTGCACTACAAGAACAACTAACTGTCTACAAGTTGTCATGTTGAACCTCTCCAACATAGTATTCACATACTTTCTCCGTCTTAACCAAAGCTTTCTATTAGCTCTATCTCTTCTTATCTTCATCCCTAGAATATACTTCACCACACCTAGATCCTATTAGAGTAATAAGTTATTCCACTTAATTAATTATATCATATTGGCTAATTAATTAAGTCACTTATTCCTTTAGTTGCTTAAGCTAAACTTAGGCACATTAATAATTGATTAATTATTAAGTGTGCACACTAAGGTTTCATTTAGGGTTTTCCTTTTAGGGTTTCTTGATCTCCTTCATAAGGATTGATCACTTTGTAATAATTGATTCTTTTTAATGCATTTTTACTTTGAGGTTTACAGAACATCTTCTTTGGTTTTGCATGTCTTTTGCATGTGACAGGTGATTGCATGTAGGTGATCTTGGTTTCTAACATGGTATCAGAGCTCCAGACCTACAGCTGCCTATTCGTGATATGAAGATATGGCCTTTCAGTGAGTTTCTGATGCAAGGGTTTCCACAGGCATCTTTTTTGCAAGATCTGGGAGTTGTGAAGCTTCTGGTGCATTTTCAGGTAGATCGAACCTCACCATCAGATCCAGAGCATCTAAGAGATGAAAAATGACATATAATATGCCTATATTCAGCGTTGGCTGTTTCTGAGGCAAAAAAAATTTGTCCGTATGGCCTCTGTACCGTCCCTATGCACGATCTTAAATATATATATAGATTTTTTAATTATTTTTTTACCTACAATTATCAAAAAAATCCATTAGTTTTTTTTGAAATCAAAATATTAAAAAAAAAAAATTAAAAAATCATGCAAAAGTTTTTTTTGAAAAAAGTTTTTATGGTGTTTAAAAGCCTACGCACAGGGTACAGGGCTGTACCCTGGCGACAGGCCCACACACAGTACCCAGGCGACGACTTTGGTTTCATCGTCCGCTGGTGGGACCTCACTCACCGCCACCTTCTATCCCTGGCGGCCTCCTCCTCTGGCAACTTCCATTCTACCGACGGCGTTTCCCTCTACTGGCGGTAGTATTCAACCGGCCGGCAGTCTTATCAATCACCAGCGGCCGGCTCTATCACCGGCCGGCAGATCTCAACCAATCTGGTGGTTTAAGGAATATTCACTGATGGAATATTTCACCAGAATATTCCGGGACATGAAGAATCTCTGCCAGCCGTCAATTTTTTTCTTGCAAGGGGGGCATTTTTTGCGCCGACGGCCAGATGGCCATCAAATTTAATCCACTGAAGTGATGACATCAGCATGACATCATCGGCCGTACGGCCTCTTTGCCCCCTCCTAACCTTAGTTTGGCTTCAAGGAGCAATTTTTTTTCTTTTGGTCATAACTTGGGCATACGGTATCGAAATCGGGCAAATGAGATATCGCCAAAAAGCTGGTTCTGAGCACTTTTCAATGGTGCTATTTATTTTATAGTATTTTTTCTATTTACATGAATTTATTGCTGTTTGAAGTTAGATGTTCTTTTTGGACTTCCGAGCTCATAACTTTTTGCCATGATCTTCGATTTTCGCTATCTTTGCGGCATTGGAAAGGTATTAAGGAGCTCTATGTTGTTGTCCATGCACTTTTTTTGTATCTATCCTAGGTTGATCACTTAGTCCAGATTTGGCCCAATGGGTTGTTTGGAGATTACTTGGATGTTTTGGCAATTGGGAGGGTGCATCTTGCATCTTTGCACTTCATTTTCAGTAATACATCTTTCAATAATTGCTTGCAGCTTCATAGATTCTAGGGTTGTTCCCGTTTGGATTTTTTGAGTGTTCTGAGGCATCGGGTCTGTTGTTGCTTTTTTCATGATTCCTTGAGTCAATCAGTGACTCTCATCTGGTTTCAGTAGTAGACAGAAGAATCTTTCCTTTCTTGCCATATTTCGGTTCTAGTGTTACTCTACAGAGTTCTTCCAGTGCTTCTTTGCAGCATGTCATCTCATTGTAGGAGGGTTTTGTCCCACTAGGTTTTTCCTTCTCTACCTCATTCTTGCATTTGTAAATGGGTACCTGATCAGGCCTTTGTTGCCGGGACCCATCCTTGCTTTCATGCATCTTCTTCTAGTGTTTTAGTTTCTTCCTAAGTTCATCTTAAGGGGGGGTGTTAGAGTAATAAGTTATTCCACTTAATTAATTATATCATATTGGCTAATTAATTAAGTCACTTATTCCTTTAGTTGCTTAAGCTAAACTTAGGCACATTAATAATTGATTAATTATTAAGTGTGCACATTAGGGTTTCATTTAGGGTTTCTTGATCTCCTTCATAAGGATTGATCACTTTGTAATAATTGATTCTCTTTAATGCATTTTTACTTTGAGGTTTACAGAACATCTTCTTTGGTTTTGCATGTCTTTTACATGTGACAGGTGATTGCATGCAGGTGATCCTGGTTTCTAACAGATCCTTCATCTCAAACTATTCTAACAACTGAGACTTCAAATCTGAAATCAAACTTTTATCATTCACAAAAAACAACATATCATCAACATACAATTAAACTATGAGAATACAACCATTATTAGATTTTTAATACACATAATGGTTAGATTTAGATCTCAGAAATCCCAATGACAACACATAAGTATCAAACTTCCGGTACCACATTCTAAGAGATTTCTTAAGACCATACAAAGACTTTTTCAACTTGCAAACCATATTTTCTTTACCTTTAACCACAAAATTCTCTGGCTATGACACATAAATCTCTTCCTCCAAGTCATCATGAAGGAATGTTTTCTTCACATCCATCTGTTCCACTTCTAGATCATACACTACTATAAGTGATATTAGGAATCAAATAGATTTTAGCTTTGTAATAGTAGAGAAAATCTCACCATAGTCAATTCCCTCCACATGAGAATAACCCTTAGTGACCAACCATGCCTTATGCTTCTCAACACTGCCATCTAGACTAGAATTTCTCTTGAACACCCATTTACATCCAACAGGTTTCCATCCTTTAGAAAAAGGTACCAGATCCCATGTACCCTTTTTCTTTAATGCAGTCATTTCTTCATCCATGGATTTCATCCAAGAATCTACATCACTCATACCCATAGCCTCTCTAATAGTACTAGGCTCATCAGTGTTAGCAATCAGGGAAAAAATGCAACTGGAATCCAACAAAGAGTAAGAAAATCTTTCAAGTGAATATAAAAACCTATCAAGTTGTCACCTTTTTGTGGTAGACCTCTTGAATTGCTAAGGTTGAGGTTCTTCTTCTTCAGAACTTTCATAGCTTCTCAAACTATCCTCATCACCAAGTTCAACATGAGTACATAGTTCTTATTTCATTAGAGTAAGTGGAACTTAAACTACCTCCTTTTGTTTCTCCTCTTTCTCTGGTTGTAGCTCAACTATGGAAGGCTTCATCTCTCGAAAAATCACACTTCTGTTATAGAGAACCTTTTGAGCCACTAGATCCCAAAGCTTGTACCCCTTCACACTGACACCATGGCCAATGAAGATACATTAAACTAATTTTTTATCCAACTTAGACCTCTTCTCAATCAGAACATGAGCGTAAGCTTGACAACCAAATACTTTGAGATGGCTCATCGAAGAATTTTTACCAGACAACACCTCCACAGGTGTCTTATCAACAAGAGCTGATGTAGGAGATTTGTTGATTAAATAACATGCAGTGGCTACTACTTCAGCCCAGAACTTCTACTCAAGGCCAACACTACTCAAAATACTCCTAGCCCTCTCCATCAACATCTTGTTTATCCTCTCCACAACTCCATTTTCTTGCAAGGTATATGGAATTGTCTTATGTCTCTCAATCTCGTGCTCTTTATAGAACTTGTTGAACTCTACTAAACAAAACTCACCACCATTGTCATTCCTCAAACATTTAATCTTTCTACTAGTTTAATTTTCTACCAAGGCTTTAAACTCCTTAAATCAACTAAAGACTTTAACTTTTCTTCTGAGAAAATAAAAAAATGTCCTACTGTAATCATCTATGAAAGAAACAAAATATACAGATTTTGATAATGAAGGAACATTCACAAGACCAAACACATCTGCATGAACATAGTCCAAAACCCCAAAAGACTTGTGAGAACTATATTGAAAAGTAACATGGTGTTGTTTACTATAAACACAATGTTCGCAAAAGTCAAACTCAAGATTACAATCATCAAGGCCTTCAACAAGGCTCTTAGATTTCAGGGCTCTAAGACCCTTCTCACCAATGTGACCAATTTTTTTACGTCATAACATTGTCTTCTCTATAGGAAGCTTCATTTCCAAGGAATGAGCACCCTTCCGTACCCAAAATGCACGACCATCAGATGTAGCTTCTATAGATTTTTCTACTCGATCTGACAGTGAGGATGAAGAATCCAAAAATTTCTTCTTTGGTTTGTCAGAAGAACTATTGCATTGAACTATTCATGCATCCAGCTTGAACAAGGTGCCAATACGAACATCCTTAGCTAACACCATAGCTCCTCTCATCATCTTGCATCCTCCACTCGATAAAATAACTTGCACTCCCATATCATTAAATTTACTTACAGAAAGCAGGTTTCATGACAAACCCGAGATATGCAATACACCATCAATCCTCTTCACTCTTCCATCAAGGAATCCTATATTTACTCTTCCATGACCAATGATCTTTAGGTG
>VDFB02270651.1:249700974-249998536 GCA_007258455.2 Sequoia sempervirens | reverse complement strand
CCCCCTCTCAATATATTGTGTGCCCTTCAATTGGTATTAGAGCCAACTTCCTTTGAAGAAGCTTAACAATTTGAGGTAGATTCAGGATGGCACATTGAGTAGCTCAAGAAGGATTATCTTCAAATAAGACACCACTCTTTGATGGATCCAATTATTTCTTTTGGAAAGTAAGGATGGAAGCATATGATGGCCTTATTTTTTGAGGTTTGGCAACCAAATGTAGATGGATATGAGATCCCTAAAATAGGTTGGAAAAAAAGGCTTGTGAGAATAATGCCAAAAAAAGAAATGATATTTTATGTGGTTTATCTAACTCTGAGTTTGTAAATATCATGCATTGTAGGACAACAAAGGAAGCATAGAGTGAGTTACACAACATTTATGAAGACCTGATGACAAGGTCAAACAAGAAAAGCTTCAAAATCATCAAGGTCAATTTTAAAGTTTGAAAATGAAGGAAGAAGAAAACATTACCACATTCTTGCTTCAAGTTGATTAGTTATCTTTTCAAGTGGGCCAAGTTTGTCTTTCTTCTTGTGCTTGCCTTGTGTTAATTAATTTTTATTTAAATTAGTTTGCAATATATTTAAAATATATGTGGAATATTCAAAGGTCTTAGAAAATTAGCTGTACTTAAATAGCAAGAATGATGATCTGCTTTTTTATTATATCATTTATCAAAGTTTAATTTTTTGGTATGATTGATCTTTATTTGACCCCTAATAATTTTGATAGATTGGATCATTTAGTTGTGATAGTTCAACCAATTGATAACTTCTAACTTAGGTGTGTGTTCCCTCATAATGTTTAATCTAACATACAAAAAAAAAATACATAATCTAAATATTTTTCATATGTATAAAAATTATATTTATCTATGTACCATTATTTTTTCCTTGATTAAATATATCAATTGTTTTAATTTAGTTAAAATATTGATTTTAGAAAATAAAAATTCTTAAAAATTAAATAATTAAAATTGCATTGCAAATTAATCCATCCCTTGTTTCCTTAAAAATAATTCTAGTTTAAAAATAAATGTAAGAGCATGTTAATATTTGATCTAAAAAAAGTTTAGTTTTTAAGTTGTGATTTTATCTCTTGATCACCATAGTGAATTCACCTTTTTTTATCTTGATCATCTCCATGTTATTGCATGATATTGTTGGAAATAGGTTTCCATTCAATTGCAAATCCTAAACATTAATTATTTCATGTATCTCCTAGATTCTTGAAATGTGTTCAATAACACTAAGATTAGAATGAGATTAATATTTGATGAAATAATCATGATTATTGAAATTTGTAATTAATTATAAATGTAAGAAGCATGTGAGGGCATCCATAGTGAGTTCCTAAATAATAGGGGCACATGGGACACCCACATGGTAAGGTGAAACTCACCTTGTGTTCAATTAACTATACAGAGTAACAGTTAACACTTTTGAATGCATGAAAAGATCCTAGGAGTTAGGATTTGATGTTTGCATGCTTGAAGTTCAGTTAAGTTCAGTTCAGATTAGTTCAGTTCAGTTTAGTTCATAATCAGTTTAGTTTAGTTCAGTTTAGTTTAGTTTAGTTTAGTTTAGTTCAATTTAGTTCAGTTCAGTTCAGTATCAGTTTAGTTCAGTTCAGTTCAGTTTAGTTCAGTTCAGTTTAGTTCGGTTCAGTTATCTTCAGTTGCATGCAAGTGCATGTTGCATGCATGTTTGTTATTTTGAGTTGCATGTAGTTAGCTTTAGTTAACTTGGAATGCATGGCTAATAACTTGAGTTGTATGACAGATAACAGGGACTACCTCCAATTAACAGGGGATGACCATTCTTGCATGAATGGTGTTGAGTAAATGTTTCAGTTAACTATAAAGCACTTGGAGCAAACTTGGGTGCCCAAGATGCTTTATTGGATTTACCTCTCATGCATGATAAGATATTTTTGAAGGCTCAGTTAAGTAGGATTACTTAAGGGCGCCAACTTTGAGGAAGAGCTTTGGAATTATCATCGAAGTGAAGGAGAAGTTGTAGCGTCAGTTTGGGACACCCAAATGCATAAAGCACATGTTGTAAGCTTTAGTCTTCACTCCTAATAACCCAACTTGAAGGAATATGGCATACCTTTTCAAGGGCTTTAGAGCTTGTAATTTCGTAATTATCACCATTGGAGATTACAAGGTTGCATATTGTTTCTATATCTCATTCCGTTGAATAGATTTTATAATTGTTATTGTAGGTGTGAAGAACATTGGTAAAGATGTACAGAAGCATTCTCAAGAAAGAACCGAGCTACAAATCTCAAAGATTGAATAATAGAATAATTCTTGGTGGGAGTTTTTTCCCCAAAGGGTTTCTCCACCGCATATCTTGTGATCTTTCTAATATCCTCGCCTAGTTCTTCTATCAACTTCTCTCTACATTCTACAATAGTAAAATGGATTAATCAAGATAATCATCCACAAAGAATATATGTAACAAAGAAAAGACTTACTTAGATCAGCAATATTAAACTTTTACAGAGTATTAAGCTAAGAAAACACCTCATTTTTCAACATTTGGTATCAGAACTGAGGTTGGGTAGAGTATTGGGATGCCTTTCTCTTAAAATATTGGAGGTTTTTTGGGCTTAGTGGGAGCTTTTATTATTTTTTCTATTTCTGATTTTGAAAAAAATAAGTTTGTTATAGAGGTCATTGAGAGATTGGATTCATAGGTTTGGTGTGAACTTATGATAGAAATGGGGTTTTGATTATGTGCATCATGATGCCATGGGATTGCTCAGTATCACAGTTCAGTGGGAGCATTTGGAAATGATGTGGATCCTTGGTTGTAGGATGGTTTTGTTATTATGTCATGGTATACTCTTGATTAGCAGTTTAGAGTTGTGGCATAATACATGTTATGATAATTATGATCATGAGGAAATATCTGAAATTCCATATGCTTTTGACAGTGATGGTTTTATGTTTATCTTGTTGCCATGTATAGCTCGGTATCACAGTTCAATGGGAGCTTTGGTAGGATTTAGTGATCTGCATGAAGATGGTAGTCGTGATGCCATGTGTGACTCGGTACCACGGTTCAGTGGGAGTTGTTGGCAGTGACTTGGATGCATCATTGGTAAGGTTATCTTCATGTGATTAGGGATATGGTTTGTTCTTGGTTTAGAGTGTATTTGTTATGATGTCATGTTATACTCTTGATACTAGTTTAGAGTTTGGCATATTACATGGTTCTCTTGAGACTAGGATGTATAAGTATGTTATGGTGTGTGTGATCTCTTAAGAGGAGATGGTTTGGTTAGATCATGGATTTCATGTTTATGTTCCTGATTCATGATTGAAGCTTTGACAATGATCTTGTGTAGTTCTCTTAAGTTTTGGGTACATTAATCATTTTCTTGATTACTTCATGAAAGTGTTGTGTTGTATTTGGAGTTTGGCATGGATTGGTTGGTTACAGGTCCTCATGGATACTTGGAGAAATAGGTGAGGCTAGAGTTCTCTTATGGTAAGAGACATTTGTTGGAATGGTTACTTGTAAGAAAAGTTTTTTTAACAGAAAAGACCGAGGAGCCTACACCTTGGTTGAATGCGAATTCAACACACTTGGTGGTTTAGCATGCCTCTAAAGAGGTGGTTTGGATATAGAGGCTTGGGAAAGGTAATGGTTTGGTTGATAATGGGAAGGTATTAATTGAGAAAGTTAACACTTTAATTAATGTTATAGATTATCTTATGAAACCATACATATAAGTTCTCTTGGTTTTAATCATTTGCTTGGAAGCTTCATGATTATGCAGGTTGCATTTGAAGTTAGCATGGTTTGATTAGTTTGTGCAAGAAGGCCATTGGCCTTGAGTCTTGTACTTGTTTTATTATTCCTTGTTTAGAATAATTGCAATGTATAATGTCAAGTGGGAGAATGTTGGAAATAGGTTGTCATTCAATTGCAAATCCTAAACATTAATTATTTCATGTATCTCCTAGATTCTTGGAATGTGTTCAACAACACTAAGATTAAGATGAGATTAATATTTGATGAAATAATCATGATTATTGACATTTGTAATTAATTCTAAATGTAAGAAGCATGTGAGGGCATCCATATTGAGTTCCTAAATAATAGGGACACATGGGACACTCACATGGTAAGGTGAAACTCACCTTGTGTTCAATTAACTATACGGAGTAACAGTTAACACTTATGAATGCATGTAAAGATCCTAGGAGTTAGGATTTGATGTTTGCATGCTTGAAGTTTAGTTAAGTTCAGTTCAAATTAGTTCAATTCAGTTCAGTTCAGAATCAATTTAGTTCAGTTTAGTTTAGTTTAGTTTAGTTTAGTTCAGTTCAGTTCAGTTCAGTTCAGTTATCTTCAATTGCATGCAAGTGCATGTTGCATGCATGTTGGTTATTTTGAGTTGCATGTAGTTAGCTTTAGTTAACTTGAATGCATGGCTAATAACTTGAGTTGTATGATAGATAAATGTGGACTACCTTCAAGCATCAGGGATGACCATTCTTGCATGAATGGTGTTATAAATGTTTCTGGGGCTAACTATAAAGCACTTGGAGCAAACTTGGGCGCCCAAGATGCTTTATTGGATTTACCTCTCATGCATGATAAGATATTTTTGAAGGCTCAGTTAAGTAGGATTACTTAAGGGTGCCAACTTTGAGGAAGATCTTTGGAATTATCACCGAAGTGAAGGAGAAGTTGTATCTTCAGTTTGGGACACCCAAATGCATAAAGCACATGTTGTAAGCTTTAGTCTTCACTGAATAACTCAACTTGAAGGAATATGGCATACCTTTTCAAGGGCTTGAGCTTGTGCATTGTAATTATCACCATTTGGAGATTACAAGGTTGTATATTGTCTCTATATCTCATTCAAGTTGAATAGAGTTTTTATAATTGTTATTGCAAGTGTGAAGAAGATTGGTAAAGATAGAAGAAGCATTCTCAAGCAAGAATTGGAGCTATTGAAATTCAGAGATTGAATAATAGAATAATTCTTGGTGGAGTTTTTTTCCGAAAGGGTTTCTCCATGGTACATCTTGTGTGATCTTTCTAATATCCTGTCTAGTTCTTCTATCAACTTCTCTCTACATTCTACAACAATAAAATGGATTAATCAAGATAATCATCCACAAAGAATATATGTAACAAAGAAAAGACTTACTTAGATCAGCAATATTAAACTTTTACAGAGTATTAAGCTAAGAAAACACCTCATTTTTCAACAGATATCACATGGATTTTCTTTTTCTATGCATTAGCAATAAAAAAATAACAATATAATCAAGTATCAATTTTACAATTTTCTAATAGCATTGAATATTTTTTTCATAGGTAAGATGTAGTTTATATTGATATTTCAAAAATGGATTTTACATTTCATGCCCAAGGATTGTGGAGCAAAGGATGACCATCAACATTTTTTACCAGTACTATCAAACCCCCCAAAATTGGCCATGCAAGGTCCAAATCTGCATCAAAATTCCACTAAACCCAAACCATTGAGAACTATCCATCGAAGCATATATAAGAAACTAAACTATGGCCTTAGCCACCCTGAACTGAAACTACCTACTTAGAAACCATACACACCCAACAAACAAATAGACACTATTACATTTTCACATAGACAAATTACTAAACATTACTCTACGAAAAGACCTTGAATTGTATTTCCATGAGGCATTTTGAACCACCATCAGACGATATTTCTTCCTCAGGAATTCCACACCAGTGACCGTGAATATGTGATTCTCTTTCAGCTCTAGACCATGAAAATATAGCAAGAAGGGATAGAATTTGATTGTCTCATCCGAGTCTACCACAAGCCCCAAGTCACATGAGCGTGGAATGCCAATTCCCTGGGAAGCCGTTGCCAAAGTCTCCTCCAACCTGACTAGCAAATCCTTCCTAAACAGTCGCTGCATTATCACCTCCACCTCTACCTTAGGGACTTTTATATCCAAGAGGCCTGCCAAAACCCTCAAGGATATGTTTGGTTCCAACCTGTAACCTTTGGATCCCGCCATGAAACCCTTCCCCGTGATGCATTTAATCGCTGCAAACATAAGATAATCGAGATGACAGATTATCTAAATCATCCTGAGCGACGTCACAGGGCTGAGAAAGGCCATTTGTCGCTTAAACCTGTTCAAAACCTTTCAAAGAAACCTACAGAATAAACCTCACCATGCCAAAATGAGAAAATTTGCTATATTTAACCCATACTCAACAAGCGAAAATACCAATAGATTGTAAAAAATCCAACTCACTAAATTCCTTGATTATACAAAATGGAGATCTATACCACACAATTATGAGTGCCTTGTGAGAGGTGCCTACCACCATCGTATGTCATTAGGCATGAAGCATGTGAATTGCCCAATGAAAAGACCACTTTAATTATTTGCGTAAATACCATGATAGTGATTGCCAGCGAAACAAGCCACATGAGTTCCAACTCACCCTCCATACTACACCACGTAACCCTTTGTCACGTCAACCACTCCACACAAGTAATTGTGGAGTGGCGTCCACTCATCCACCCACCTAATAGCATTGAATGTTATCAAGTTGAACCATTATAATTAATATAAATAGAAAGTAGATATAATATCTATAATATATTTATTAGTAATTTAAAAAAATACAATTACATTAATTTTAAAAAAAATCTTAAAAATTAAACAATTGAAACAATACAAAGTCTATATGTTTATCCTTTGTTTCATTAGGAAAATATAACTTTTAAAAAAAAAAAAAAACTTTTTAAAGTAGTCTATTTGACTTGTGAGAAAAAATTAACTTAAATTAGCTTTTTAAAGTAGTGATATTATTTATTTGATATTAGTTTTCTTCTATAAATTGATAATCTTTTTTAATATAATTCAGGGTTCATATAGGAAACGTCTTGGACTAACTATTGATTGTTATTATTTTATATGTTTAATTTTTTTATAGTTATTTAAAGTAAATAAAATAATTATAAAAAAAAAGAAAACTCTTGAGTGATGGGGATATTATTCTTGAATAGTTGTAAAGTAAAACAAAATAACTATTGATAAATAAGTCTAAATTAATTATTAAATAGATCTAAAATATGAAAAAGTATATATACTATTGTATCAACAATTTTAAAGTCATTTTATTTTATTTTAAAAAAACTCAAACACAACAAACATATATTTAAAAAACTATAAATATAAAATATCTCTTAAATAAATAAAATAATTTTTTAAATAGGTTTAAAGTAAAAATTAAAAAATTAAAAAATAAATAAAACAACTCTTAAATAAATTAAACAACTCAATAATATATATATATATACACACACATACATTTATTTATAAATATTCATAAAGATAAGCTTGAGTTTTTTTTTATTATTTAATAATTATTTTATTTTGGAGAGTTATTTTTATTTCTTTCAAAGTCATTTTATTTTATTTATTTATTATTTTATTGTTTGGTTTTATTTAGTGAAGAGTTTTTTTTTCATATAAGTTATTTTAAAACTATTTTATTTACTTAAAAGAATATTTTATTTTATCTTTTAATTAGTTTAAGGATTTTTTTAATTTTTATTTTGGCATCAAACTAAAAACCAACTATTTATAAAGCTAGATGTTAGCCAAGTTTATATTACAGTCTCCCTTCAAGTGGGTACTTGCATTAATCCGCGGTGATAGGTATCAAAATCTTTCAACAAGTACAATTATCTTCAGACCGAATAATACTCAATAAGGTGTGTACAGATTTATGGAGAGAAATTTTTTTTGGGCCTATGGTATTTGACATTCCTCCTCTTTAACTTATTATGAAATTTATATTTAATAAATAAAATGATAAATCAAATGAATAAAATCTAAATTTCATAATACATGGCAAATTTGTTATATTTGTCGAGTTACCATGTATTATGAAATTTAGATTTTATTCATTTGATTTATCATTTTATTTATTAAATATAAATTTCTTCATTATATTTATTAATTCTTAGGGTTTCAAATGGAGATTTGTTCTATATTGAGTTATAATGGTATTATGAAATTTACATGTTTTCATTTTATTTTTCATTTTAATTATTATATATAAATTTCTTCAAATCTAAATGTTTGAAATATTATAATTCATATTTTTTGTTTAAATTTGTTTGACTAATTTCTACTCCATCTTCCAAGGATTGTAGTCTTTCTTCACTGAGCCAATCTTTTCATCAATTTTGCACCCAACAACAGAGGACTCTTCCATTCTTTAAGGTGAGTTAATTTGAAACTTATGTTTCTTCAACATTTCCAATATTAGATAATAAAGTAACCAAGATTATTTAGTTGGTTAATTTTAAGTTTTTGTATTTCAATTATAAAATTTGTTAATAAAAATATTTATTTCTTATTTGGAAGGAAATGCCGCTAGATAGATATAATCACAATTATGCACACATAAAAAATAATAATAGAAAAAGATAATAATATTTGATTTCTTCCTTTTAGAGTAAAAACTATAAAGGCCTCTTTTGACTAGCAAAGGGGATAATTAATTTTTACTTCAACGGGAGGAAGTCGTCCCCAAATACTCGAACCAGCTACATCTTTAGAAATACAACAAGCACAGGTAAGCTTCTATTTCTGCAACCATGAAAATTTTACTATTTTGAAATTGGTTGAATAAGGCTTGAGTTGAAATTCTATCTATTTGCAGATCTCTATAGAAAGCATATTCTGCACTCTTTCGGTTGGCATTTCAATGAGTCTCTAAGTACAGGTATTTATGCCCAAATCCATATCAAAAAATTACATGTATCTTCAACAATTGTGTTGAAATGTGTTATGCTTGAACTATGAACCTCTATTAAGAGGTAAAATAGAATAGAATAGTTGATTACAGGTTAAATAGATGGTCTTGATAGTGCATTTTAATTAGTTGGTTCATATTGTTCCTATTCACATAAAACAATGTATGTTAAATGGCCAAATGCTAGAATTTAGAAGAATTGTATTTTGAAAGGAAATCCCACCTTTCCCTAGTGAGAAATGAATAAATGCCACTTATACATATTTCAAATAAAGTATCAATCGCTTAGCACTATTTAATTAGCACACAATTGATCATTTTAAATTTGGACAAAGGAAATCAAAGGAAGTTTTGATTTCATTTACTTATTTGCATGAAAAAATTGAAAGAAATGTAAATTTAATATTGTATGATTTATGAGAAAAGACTCTGTAGGCCAATCTTTATGTCTTATGCTTTTTGGTGTCTTTGTCGAACTATCTCATCAAATCTAATTGAATCCAAACATGTCACATTCTACATGCTTGAAACATGAGTTTGAGTGTTCGCATAGGCATCTTAATTTTCATCGAACCATTAAGACACCCCTTGACATTACACAATAAACCAATTAGCGATTTTTTTGGTTTATTATTTTTCCTTGTAAATGTGCAATTTGACGTTATGTTCATTTGAATAAATTTAATTTTTATAAGCCTACTTGGTTTCTTCAGCTATTTTCATCTTTCTTTTTGGTCTTTCTTGTATTTTACTGACAAGAAGCTATTAAGTCTCGCTATAAGGACTCAACTTCATTTAAAAATAAAAATGCTTCTAGCCCAATTCAAGGCATTCTAATTTCAATTACTTGCATGTATAGTATTCTTGTGTTGGCATCCTTTTTGAGATTATCTGCATATTCGTATTAGTCTTTTTGAATAAGTTAACTCAGATAGTTAACACATGTATTCACCTTTAATATCTTTCTCCCCTACTATAATTCTCCCATTGCCTAAGAGGTGGCTGGATTGTGCCTTCAACCCTTAGATTCATATCATGCCAAGCTTCATGTCTTCTTCTTCACAAAGGTCTTGAATCTTGATGTTTTAGTTATTGCCAAAGCTCTTGAATCTTGATGCTTTAGTTATTGCCAAAGTTGTGATGTGGAGTTAGTACTT
This sequence comes from Sequoia sempervirens, assembly GCA_007258455.2. Taxonomy (NCBI): domain Eukaryota; kingdom Viridiplantae; phylum Streptophyta; class Pinopsida; order Cupressales; family Cupressaceae; genus Sequoia; species Sequoia sempervirens. The sequence goes on along the minus strand of VDFB02270651.1, from coordinate 249,988,572 downwards.
GGTATCTGGTGTCTATAACGATTTATTGAGGTGATGGAGTATCCGTTGCAGCCACTAAAATCCTATCTTCACAATTTTTAATGTTGTACATAAAGAAGAAAGGATCCAACCTTTGACATCTCCATTATCCATATTGTCTTCGTAACCACCATTTTGGTGGGTGGCAATTACAAAGACAATACTGATAAAGGAGATGTGTAATGATCATGTTCATTTTTTTTCATCATTGTTAAGACCAAATGATCATGTTAATTTTCTACACACATTGAATTGTAGAGGATTTTTGACACTTGTAATTTACTAATGTCAAACCTTCTATGCCAGACATAGTATGAACTAAACAAACTGCTTGTAAGTCGATAGGGAACACCCGCTATTTACAATGTAAGAAGGACCAAGAAGCATTGACCAAGTCTGTAGAGGGGACAAATGTTGAGGGTGAAGGATGGTTGAAGGAAAATGAGACCTTTTCCCATGCTATGCAAAGGATTCGTGACGTGAAGGTGGAAATCAAGTGGTCCGAGAAAGCAACTACTAGCATACAAGCAGACTTGGACAGGAAACTACCTCAAACCCATCAGATACCAAGTGAAGGCAGTAGTAATATTCCAATAAAGAGACAAAATAATGACGAGGAGAACCTACGTGTTCAATCTCCTCCTAAAATAATTATAATAAGTTCTGACGAATCTGAGGATTAAACACCTCTAACACCCTAAAGAAAACCCTTATGCAAATGTTGACAATAAAGAAAATATTTATGCAAAGGTTATTGATAAATAAAGTACTTATGTGTAACTTTAACTCCAAGTACAAGACATGAGGTTGGTCAACCTTTGGTTCCAAGCTTGCAATTACACTACATGTACTCCTATGACACTAAAGTTGACTATTTGTTCAATATTGCTAGCAAAAGTTTTGAAATTACAATTTCGTTCAAAATTTCTATGATTATTAATTATCTTATGAAGCTTTCTGAACATTAGTACCACTACTACCATCTCTATCTATAACTCACCAACCTCCTACATTAAAATAAATTTTATACCAACAACTTGCTTACACTTCTCTTTGTAGTCTTGTTAGCTTTGAAAATTCAATTGAAAATCATACAAAAAAATTATACAACTTAGAATCATACATATATTTATAACCTGTTACTTATTTATGAGTTCCATTTATTGTTTAGATAATGGCTACCCACAATGAATCTCCTTCTAGCCAACCATCAGTCCAACAGCTAGAAGCCCATGAGGAGTCAACAAATTCAAACACACATGTGCAAAGTCCAATAGACAAGTTGTACACATCAATTGAATCCCATTCAAAATAAATCATTAGAGAACTCCATTATGCTGCATGGCTTGCACATGGAGTAGAACAACAAGAGATTGATGAAATGGAAGACATTGCCCGCAAATTACATACAACATGCAAGAAAGTTGTAGAATTCTCTGGTTTTTTAACCTGTTACTTATTTATGAGTTTCATTTATTGTTTAGATAATGGCTACCCACAATGAATCTCCTTCTAGCCAACCATCAGTCCAACAGCTAGAAGCCCATTAGGAGTCAACAAATTCAAACACACATGTGCAAAGTCCAATAGACAAGTTGTACACATCAATTGAAGCCCATTCAAAATAAATCATTAGAGAACTCCATTATGCTGCATGGCTTGCACATGGAGTAGAACAACAAGAGATTGATGAAATGGAAGACATTGCCCGCAAATTACATACAACATGCAAGAAAGTTGCAGAATTCTCTGGTTTTTTAAGAGAACTTTATTATGCCAAGCAATACGAGGAACCGAGAGTTGCAAAAAGCGCTATTGAAGAATTTATTTTGTACTTGTATGATAATTAGGGTAGATACATGTGAACCATATAGAGAGTTGTTCCATGGTTGATTCACTCTTATGAACAACATTTTGATTTAGACTTTCATGTCTATTTTGTAAATAAATTGTTCATATATGTTGTATGTAGGTGGCAACCATGATTGACTTAGTCTTATGAACAATATTTTCATATAGACTTTGATGTCTACTTTTGCAAAAGACTATTCATATATTTTGGATGTGCATGCCCTACTTGATATATAAATAGTCACAAGATCACAATAATGAGTGCATTTTTTCAAGGACCAATATCCAAAGCACAATAAAGGTTTCATTTTTCTTCTTTGTGATGAATTTTTTATGTTTGCTTTTTCTTCTTTGTGATGAATTAATTATTTCTTAAAGGATATCTCTCGACGTACATTACATATATTAATTTTATACCTTTAATTGAATTAGTTAATTTCTAATCTTTAAATAAAAAAAAGGAAGAAATTTTCATTAGTTTGATAAGTTAATTTATTTGTCTAATTATACTTCAACTATACTTCTTATTTAATAGTCATGTAAATTTGTATTCTATTTAGAACCTTTCAATTGCAATAGTTTTTCATATTAAATGAAATTCATTCAAAAGAAAAGTAGATTTACCATTGAAAAACATCTATTTTACAAATCCAACTTCAATTACTTTCTAGATATGGTGCGACCGAGATTGAATTTTGAATCAAAGGAGCAAAGAAAACAATATCAAAGAGAATATAGAAGATGATGACGGGAACAGATGACAGATGTTGAAAGGGAAGAACAGAGAAAAAAAAATAATGAAGTTGAAAGAGAAAGCTAAAGGGAAAAAGTAACATTACAAGATGAGATAAATGTAGGTGTACAAGAAAACATACAAAACCCAAATGGAATGCTTCACGATGATTTCAAAAAATTTCAAATACAATTTTGACATCAATTAGATAACTTGACAACACTAGGCATGTGTTATATCTGTCAAAAATGCTAACTAGGAATGAAAGTATTTCACACCTCTGAAGGTGTTGTTTTTAATAGATGTCATCAAGAGAAAGGGAATCATAGATTTTCAGCTTTAAATAATATGGATCCTGGGCCACAACCAGAAGAGCTTGCAAAATTGACTTAAGTAGAAGAAATGTTGATTGCACGTGTTAGTCCAATATTACAAGTTACCCATTCAGTCGGTGGTCAGTATAAATACAGAGGACACACAATAATTTTTCCACAAAATTTGGAACATGTTTCAAATTTTTTGCCACATTAAATAAGAGAGTTATCAATCATCATTGTTCAAAGAAGGGATCAACGTGGAACAAACTATAACTTCACAGTGAATAGGGATCATGTGTATAAGGCATTAAAATACAAAATAGACCATGACAAGTTTTATTCAGATGTCAGAATCAATGAAAATGCTCTAAATGATCTCATAGGAAATTCTGATGAAAATATATTCAACAAATTACAAACAGTGCATATGGAATTTGATTATGATTCAAATGAAATTTTATTTGACTGTCCAATCATGGAATTGGATCAAGGAAATAAAATTGAGCACACTACATCAATGGCTTCTATGCCACCTAATGCTCAAAGAGAAATGGAATTGATTCAGGCATGGGTTAATAACCCTGATGCAAATTCAGCTACATTGATTGATTGGCCAGGAATTGGTTCATCTCCTATCAATGAATATGTCACTCTAGGATTACTTGATATGGCATTCCCAACATTGTTCCTTGATGGTAAATGTGATTGGTTAGAACCACAAATGAGGAGATTGCATCTACATGAACTTGTTAAGCATTTATTGTGTTATAGGGACCATCATTTTGGTTTGCATCCAAGATTTCGATATTTTATGATGAACATGATAATGAGATACCATGTGCACAAAATTCTTCAACTGTATTTTTCAAAAGAAGCTTTCAAGACATGCCAATCACCATCAATGAGTTGCATCAACATATCGAAAACATGCCACAGTTCCATCTAGCTGATAGGTTAATGCGATTTGGAACAACATTGAGGGTTACACGGTCATACTGGACACAATGTCGTGCATAATTGATTGACATGCTTCATCAAATAGGCTCTCCTACAATATTCTTCACTTTGAGTGCAACAGATATGTATTGGCCCGATTTTCATGCACTAATGCCAAGAACATTGCCAACTACTCCACAGGAGGCTCAAATATGGTGAAAACAAAATGTTATTTAAAACTATCCTCATATAGTCACACAGTACATGCATTTAAGACATTAAATGTTCATAACATAAATACTAGAAAAAGGAATGAAATTTGGGATTTTTGGTCTAGATATGAGTGGCAACACAGGGGCTCACCACATGTGCATGGATTCATTTGGATATATGGAGCACCAAATATGGAAAACTTGGATTGGTCAAATCAAGACCAACGAAAAAGTGCAAAAAGATATTTCCATTCTATTGTTTAAGCATGGAATCCTAGACAAGATCCACATTAGCAAAATATCTAGGCATGTTCAAAATAGTAAAACATACGCATATCATATATGTCATAAACGATTTGTAGTTTATCACATAACTAATCAATTTATTTGTATATCCAATTGTAGGCATTCCTAAATTTTCCTCAACATCCATGTCTAAAAAATACAAGACAACTTGCAGAGATAAATGTTGATCATGACTATGCCGGTATTGGCATGGTGTGATGGTTTATTGATGGCATTGTTGTTCTTGCCACCAAGGTTCAAACCTTGTTGGGGTGGTATTGTTGAATGGTTGTATCTAGTTCATAGCTCCAGTCAAAAGCGTTTACCTCTTGAATAAAAAAAAAGATGTTGATCATGACTATGAAGAGCTACTAAATTCTATAGAGAGACACATGGTCTGTAGGGAGGTTGCATGCCTATGAAAAAAAGGAGGAACAATGGTTTGTAGGTAACAATTTCATAAGTTAAAATATTTATATTCAAAGCAAATGTAATATGATTCTAAACTACTAAAGTGCATTACTTATTCATATTCATAATCTAGGTATAATTCTCCTTGGCCATTAAATTTGGAGGGATCCAAATTATATGAAGACATAGAAACACGTGAAAAAAATTTGAGCCAACTAGGAATGATGATAGAGTAAACTCACACAATTGTTACATATTGTAATTGTGGAGAGAAAATATAGATTGGCAACCTATTCTTTCCAAACATGTTGTAATCAAATATATTGCAAAGTATGCAACAAAAGAAAAAAAAGTTCAAAAACATACCAACAGATGTTGATGCGTCTTACAAACATGGAAAATCCAGATGATTTGACTGCAAAAGCATATAGAAGACTTTTGACTGAGACTGTCATAGAAAGAGACATTGGAGCTCAAGAGACATGCCACATGCTACTTGAACTTCCATTGGTAGAGAGTAGTAGAAGGTTTATCAATCTAAATGTGTCACGTGAGGTGTTCAAACCTGTAAGTGTAAATGATGAAGAAAATAATGAAGAACAAACAACATCTTTCATTCAAGGATATAAAATAAGGCCTTTGTCTATGGAAGGTGTTACACTAATTGATGCAACCAGATCGTGGATATATAATCCCAAAAGAAGGAGAGATAACAAATGGGAGCCAAGACAAAAAGCAGCTATTGTTAGAGTATGTCCTAAGTTTTTATCCATTCCTCCACGTGAGTCAGATAAATGGACCGATTTTTGTTATTCAAAATTATTGTTGTACAAACCTTTTCATGATGTGGAAAGAGATATTGGTCATGATGATGATTCAATAAGAAAAAAATGGGAGTCATTCCATTATAACCCTTGGCACGTGGAATGAATAGAAATTGAAGAACATGATGAAAACATCAGTGATGCTGAAATTGAAGATAATGAAGCTCTTCAAAGAAATACTACCGAGCATGAATGGGAAATACTATCTGGACTACATCATGGTCAAAATATACAAGTTTTTGAAATAAATATGTTGGGAAGGAGAGATTTTGATAGACAAGCAAATTGGTGTAATGAATATCGTGGTGAAATGTATACAAATCAAGCAATGAACTTCATCAGTAGCATGAGAGAACATAGATGTCTCATACATGATGAAATACCACAGCCTATGAACTACACAACCCTGAGTGAAAAACAAAAAAAGGCACTCAACATAATCATGAGACACTACCATAATAATCAAAATGCATCACCCTTGTTGATGATAATTCAAGGAATAATAGGGACATGAAAGTCATATCTAATTGGTGCTATTAGTCAAGCTCTTAAAAATGTAGCATATCCTAGTCCTTCTCCTCTTCTATTACTTGCACCAACTGGAGTTGCAACATTCAACATAAGAGCATCCACAGTTCATTCAAAACTCTAAATCCCAATCAAATATTTTGCTCAATTGGAAGGAGCGAGGCTCACAAGTTTTCAAGAAGAAATAGCAAACATCAAGTACATTCTAATTGATGAAATGAGCTTCATTGGTCAAAACTTGCTAGAAAACATTGATTCTCGGATCTGACAAGCATTCCCACAAAATACAAATCATAACTTTGTAGGTAGATATCCATTTGATTAACCAAATTAATTATTTTATATTGAAATACAAAAAAATCATGTAAATGACAATTGTATAACTATAAAGTTCTATAGTATTCACAATACTTGTTATCAATTTTCTATTAGGAATATCTATCATTTTTGTTGGAGATTTGGATCAGTTACCTCCTATTAATGATAGACCAACATATGACAGCAACAAATGAGCTAAGTTGCTATGGGAAGAATTCAAAACTGTGGTTACTCTGGATAAAATATTCATACAAGATGGACAAAACATCCATCAACAAATATTTCACCAACTTTTGACAAATCTAAGAGATGCAAACCCCACAATCAATGATTGAAAATTACTTATGAAAAGAACCACTATTACATTAGATGCAACAAGCAATCAGGAGTTTGGCAATGGTGTGCATTTATTCTCCACAAATGAAAATGTTAATAACCATAACAGGAAAATGCTATACTCATTGAAGCATCCAATAGCATGTAGTGTTGCAACAAAATCAGGAAGTAGTAATGCAGGAGAAGAATGCTCAAATGATGAGTTGGATCTAGAATTATTGATATGTGAAGATGTCAAGGTTATGTTAACCTCAAATCTACTGATACAAGCAGGCCTTGTCAATGGAGCTTTAGATATATATGAAACATTGTATACAAACCTGGAACCGGTCCACCAGAACCACCAACATATGTAATGGTTGTGTTTGACAACTATTTAGGAATACCATTTGATGATCGTAACCAAAATACAATTCCAATTACAACAATACAGAGGGGTAGGACAATCCAAATTCCATTAAGATTGGCTTGGCCATTGACAATTCACAAATCACAGGGTTTGAATCTATCAAAAGCTATTATTGATATAGGACCAAGAGAAAGAACAAGATTGACATTTGAAGCTATATCTCATATAAAATACATTGAAGGCTTAAGAATTATGTCACCGTTCACATATGACCGTTATGAAAAAATGAAAAATGGTAGACTTGACTTGCCAAGAGAAAGGCCGAGGAAAACATATTGAAAATATTAGAAGATACTTGATGTAACATGCATATGTTCTTCAATTTTGATTCCATGAGTGTAAAATTCCAAAATGTAATATATGTGTATGATATTTAGTTTTATGCTACATTCAATTGTTCTACTATATTAAAAATTCAACAAATTATAAATGTTTTCATTTACTCTTCCAAATTTTTTTGCCATTTTTGAATTCTATTGAATACTATTTTTCTTATATGATGATGATACAAGCATGAATCCTACCAACAATCCATATAAGCACCTAATTATAGGAAAAAATGAACCTCCTACAAGAACCATTCCTATTGCAACACTAAATCCGTACCAGAATAGATGGTCAATAAGGCAAGAGTCACTAGAAATGGTCAACTTTGTCATTTTAACAATGCAAAAGGAGATGGACAAGCGTTTTCTTTTGACTTAGTTGATTCAGATGGTGGTGAAATAAGAGTAACATGTTTTAATGTAGTTGTAGAAATGTTTTATGATCGCATAGAAACTGGAAAAGTGTTTATCATCTCAAAAGGGAGACTCAAACCTACACAAAAGAATTTAAACCAATTAAAAAATGAATGGGAAATCTTATTAGAAAAAAATTCGATTGTTGAGTTGTGTTTGGAGGAGGATAGTTGTATACCAAAACAACAATTCCATTTTACACCTATAAGAGAAATTGAGAATGTATGAAAAGCAATTCTTTGGTTGATATCATTGGTTTTGTTCTCTCAATTGACACACCAAACACAATATCTAGAAAGAATGCCACACAAACTCAAAAAAGAACCCTTCAACTGAAAGACATGTCAGGTTGTATGGTGGAATTAACAATGTGAGGTGGTTTCTGCAATAAGGAAGGTCAACAACTCCAAGAAATGTGCAATGTGGGAACTTCCCCCATTCTTGCTATAAAGGCTGCACGAATTAGTGATTTTGGTGGGAAATCTATGGGAACAATTACTACAACCCAACTCCTTATAAATCAGATCTTCTAGACTCACACCGATTGAGATTGTGGTTTGATACAGAAGGGAAGAATCTCCATTCTCATTCTATTACAAATTAAATCTCATTTGTAATAGAAGAAAAAATATTAAAAAGTATCTCACAAATAAAGGATCAGGACCTTGGTAACTCTGGTAAACCTTATTGGATAGTGATAAAAGGTACCTTATCTTTCATAAAGGTAGACAATTTTTGTTATACAACTTGCCCCTTGAAAATTGGAGGTAGGCACTGCAAAAAGAAGGTAAACACTAATGAAAATGGTCAATGGTATTGTGGAAGGTGTGATAAAACTTTCCCTGAATGTGATTATAAATATATACTTCAATGCAAAGTGCAAAACCATACTTCATTCACTTGGATTACTGATTTTGAAGAAGCGGCCGAAGAAATTATGGGTGTTACAGCAAAAGAATTGAACATTTTGAATCATGAAGAACAAGATGATGTTAACTTTGCACACATTATACAAAAGGTCCTTTTCAACAAATACATATTTAAACTTCAAGTGAAAAGAGAGACTTATAATGATGAACAGAGGATTAAATGCACAGTCATAAAAACAACAAAGTTTGATTATTCATTTGAGAGCAAAGCTTTATTAGATTCAATTGCAAACCTATAAGTTTCATGACATTCAAATGCTTGAATGTATATCATGTTAACAATGTATTCAAACATTTAAAAAAAACCAGTGGATATATCTATGTTAGTTGATGTGATTTTTGCTGCGATATTGTTCTTTGTTGGTTTCAATACTAAATCTAATGATTGATGAAAATTTATGATTTTAAATTTATTGTTCTTTGTCGATTGTTGTTATATACAAGTTGGTATGATTTTAAATTTGAATGTGTACCCTTATATATGGGAATTGAAATAAACAATGATAGAAACTATAATGAAATCATATATATTGCTTTTGAAATTCATCTTCATGAAAATGTAAACATTTTTTCTCAAGTCAATAGGCGTCTCGATAAAGATAACTCTCGACGTGTTTTACATATATTATTAATTAATATAGTTATGCTAGTTTAACAAATATTCATTGTAATGAACAAACTCAACTTTTTACTATGTTAGTTAGAATTGTGCCTAGTATGAATCAAACTCGAGTTAAGGTCAACCCTAACAACTATAAGAATTTGTTATATCAAACTGTTATCTAACTATCTCTTAATCATTGTATGATTCATGAAGACAAATAACACTTTTATTAGAACACTACAAGAACAAATACTCCCCACTAAAAATAATGAATAAATAATTATTGAAGAACAATTATTCTCCACTACAAGTAATGAACAAATAATTATTGAAGAACAAATACTCCCCACTACAAGTAATGAAAAAATAGTTTTTCTTTTATATTAAACTGCAGAAGAACCTTGCAGCCACAAAATAGCTGTAGTAAAAGCTGCTACAGCAATAATAGATACAACAATTACATGCAATAACAAATACAATCAATACATGCCAAACTGCCACCACAAAACTGCTATAGTAATAACAAGACCAACAGCAAAATGGTTGTCAGTAATAACAGTTACAGCAGTCTGATAACAACAACTAGCAATACAACATGAAACATCCACAAAACCAGATGAAGAACCAGCTATGTGAATCACGAACAGATAAGTAATGAATAAATAGTTATTGAAGAACAAATACTTCCCACTACAAGTACTCATTAATAAACGTTACCAGTTGGAGGGTAACCGTAGTGATGCAAAGAAGGAATTAGGAGTGGTGGAGGAAATGTGTGAGTCAGAGAGCTAAAATAAGAGTTAGTGGCAGTTAGTTATAGCTACAATTAGAAAAACAGGGAGGAATCTCCTGTACAATTTCTCTTAACAAACAGTAACAGTTCTAGTAAGCAGTAAATTTCTTGGTGGTTGTTTCCCATTTCTTTTGTGCATTCGACTCCTTTTAATCCAGTTTTAGAATGGTTCCCATACCCAATGAATCAAATATATATGTTCCAGTAGTTTGACCGCCAATTCATAATATATGAGGTAAACTATCTTTCTGGTAATCTCATGAAACAATCGACGAGGAGGAAAAGATGTCTAGATAACTTTAATTGGTATAATGTACAGGAATGCATTTGGTAGTTCAAAATTAACATTCTAGGTTTCAAATTCTTGGCAGTGGACATAATTGAGTTTGACGGCTAGATTGGGTGTTAGTGATATCAAATTAAAAGTGACAGAAAATAATATTACGTAGTTAATGTTGTATTACCAAATCCACCATAGGTATAAAGCTTTGAACTTCAATACTCCATCTTTTGGTATCATTACGCTCTATCTTATCATCTTCTTTAGTATTTGCATTTAAGATATCAAACTGGTATGAAGTTTATGATGGGGTTTGTGTTTTGACTCTCATTCTATTTTGTTCTATCTTAATGTAGTAGGATTTATTCCTTTCAAAAGAAAGGATAAAATTGAATTGGCCTTTGTATAGATAGAATCTATGAGGAGAACACTAAAAGAATATCTTAGAAATTTTGTTGATGTTTTTATTTGTAAAAATCATAATAGGTGAACAATAATTGAAATGAAGCTAAACAACCAACAAATCATAGGATTAGTTATTGTTATTGAAGGAGGTGAAAGGATTATGACATACTTGGGCATGAAATTTTTCCCTCAAATGATATAAATGTCAACTTAAATTGAGAAGGTTATTGGAAACACTAGATGAGAGGAAAATCATGTGGAGAATTAGTATTCTAAAAGGGTTACATATCTACTTAAGATAGTTTAAATGACTCTAAATAATTAAATCGAAATTAAATATTTTACACGTTGACATAGGTATTTAGGTAGTTTAGTTTCCAAATTCAAGATTTCATGTATACTAGTTGGTAAGTCTTTTGATTCTTATTTATCAACTTGCACCACTTGAAGTAGATGGAACAATGAACAGTAAATATAAGGTTAAAAAACTAACTCAAATGATTTATGGAACAATTGATTACTTTCTCAAGGCTTAAAGTCAAATTTTGAGGTGGGATTAGAACTTAATTTTTTTATCTTGATAGACATCAACCTTAGTGCACTTCTAGTAGGGAATTATAGACACTCAAGAAGTGACTCAATACATAATGGTATTTATGAGCCAAGTCTCTAGACAAAGCAACACATTGCTTGTCACATTTTGATAGAAGAGACATTTGACTAACCTTATCTAAGTATTCATAAAATTTAATTACAGATAAATTAAGATAAAAAATTCAGTTACAACTTGTTAGATATATTATTGTATTAATAATTTTTGAGATTTAATTAGTGGCCAAGAGGTTTATTACAAGATCTAATAGGAGTTATTACAAGATGATCTATTAGGAGTTATTATAAGCTCCAGTAGGAGTAATATCATATTTATCTATAATTTTATAAAATATTTATTCTATAATTATTTTACTTACGTCCTCTTGACCATTGGATTGGGGTTAATATGGTATAAAAAATGATGTTGAATCTTCAAAAATTTGAGAAGATGATTCCTCACTTCATTATTAAAGGAAGATAGAAATGAATGTTGAAGGTACACTAAAATATGTTATAATATTGGTGGTGAGAAAGTCATAAATATCATAAGCAATAGTGGTTTTCGATGGGATAGCTTTGAAAAACCTTATAAAATAATCCATTGCAATCATGATGTAATGAAATAGCATGCACAATAGAAGAATATAATAAAAAAATGTTACAAATACTTGATAATAATATGCCAATTTAAGGAGGCAACCTCCTAATCTACTTTGAGGGGGATACCTCCAATAGTCTTCAATAAGAGTAGAATAATCAAAATGATGATAATAACTAGCTACTTCCTCAAGTATATATACCTAATAGTTCCTTTGTTGTCACCCAAGCCATCTTAGGTACTCAACTATAACCCCCAAGAGAACCTAACTACCTATATATCATTATAATAATAATTATATAACTTATTTAAGAGTTAAGGTAGCCATATGCTAACTAATCATTTAACCCAATACATGATATAAGGTTATGGGCATAGGATCCCATCCCCCACTTTGCAATTTAAATGTTTTCCTCAATGTTGATCAATTGTGGATGCTTCTGCATAAATATTCATCATCCCATGTGGTAACTTTGACTAGTGAAGAAAGTTCCATTTGATGAGGTACTTTGGGATTGTTCATGTACTCAGTTTCTTCATTTGTGTTTGGAAAATTAACTTCAAGTCCAAGATGTTTCTTCCCTCTACATATAGCTTAGGCTTTATTATCTATCTTAGAATTTCACATTAATCCACTTGACTCTTCATTATGTTTTGTTCATTTTCCTTGTTCTCCTTGAGGCTAGACGGTAATTCTTGTTGGTGTTGACATATTCCTTCAATTTCTCTAACCATTTTGTGTATCTTTGATGAAGAGTTGAAGACTGGTAGAAGGTACCCTAGCATAGATTGAATGGTCTAACCAAAATCCCTTGTAGGAGGCAATCCTTGTTGAATTTATCTATAAGTAGTACAACAATACATGGAAAGATGTTATTGGTTTGATTTTTTCTCCTTATTTTTCCTCAACTTATTTTCTTTCTTCTCCTCAGGTTTTTATTTTCCTTCTTATTCTTGTTCTTGATCTTGTTTTTGTTTTCTTTTTCTTGTTCTTCTTGTTCTTGTTCCTGTTCCTCTTCTTCTTCTTCACAAATATTATGATGTGAGTTCATTGTCTTAGAGTTCTTAAAATCTCAAGAGAATCAAATCCTTTTATTATTACCTAGATTTTCTCAACTAGTTCTAACTTTATTTCATCCTTCAATTTTTTTATTTCTTCTATTATTGTATAAATAGTTATGTTATCCATGTGTTCCACTAATGGATCCTCTTTGTAAGGAGTCTTTCAAGGAGTTAAGGGATTCATTCCCTTGTCTCCTATTGAATCCTCCACCATGGTGCAAAAAATAGGTTTATAATAGATCTTAGAAAAATAAATTTAATAAATCTAAAAAAATTATTGTAATTTACCAAGGACAATATCTCACTTCCCAAAAAAATCCACTAAATTCACTAATTTGAAACCCTTTAATTTTACTCCAAATTACCATAATTTTTTTCTATAGTAAGGGAATATGTTCTTGATGAACCCTCTAGAGATTAAAAAACATGGATTTTCAACTATGGGAGCAAAATAGGTGGAAACCCTAATGTAACTCTAATTTTACAATAACTCCTTGAATTTTACTCCAATTTATTTCAAATTTATACTATATGAGCTACAATATGATCTTCAATAACCCTTTAAAAGTCATGAAAAAATTCACAAAAAATGGAGAGATATGTGTTTCAAAAAATGAGGAGTTGAAACTCTTATGTGATGAGGGTAAGTTGATTCTAATCCTAGAAGAAGTGTTGGACACCTACATTAAAAACTTGAGGAACAAGAGCATTGCAAAGTATCTAATTAGGTGAAAAAACCTACCAGTTGAAGATGTGACATGGGAAGGGCTTGAGATTCTCAAGAGTCCTAAATTACATTTCTTGAGGACAAGAAATCTTGGGGAGGGAGGACTTGTCATTTCAAAAACCAAATAAGAGGCTACTTGCCCAGTGAGATGTTGGAGTTCAAGAATTGGGGTTTTTGCTTGAAACTTGCCAAGGAGATGTCAAAGATTAGGGATCGGGCATTACATTTGACTCATGCTAAAAATTTATAGAGTGTCAAGGTTTAGAGGTACTTCCTGACCCGTGCCAAGCAGCTATTAGAAGCCGAGGATCGGAGTTGCGTCCCAATGCATGCCAAGGACCTATTAGAGATCAAGGATAGGGTTTGTTTCCCGATGCCTCAAGTTGGAATGAAGGAGAAAATTCAAACCTCAAATGGGAAAATTTGTAAGGCCTATAAGGCTAACTTGTGATGTAGCATGTACAATTCAAATTTGGGCCTTAGTTCCATTTTGGGTCTAGGTTGACTAGATTGATATTTTAGGTAGGTAGTATATAAAACATGGAAAATATTTCAATTGTAAGGATCCATGTTATGTTATTGTATCTTTTGGTAACTTTGTTAGATGCACAAGACAATTGGGAGGGGGGTGAATCAGTTGTATACTTAAAACATTCAATCTCTCAATATCTTTTCAAACTCTTATCAACCATTAAACCCTTACTATGCATTAGTAGAATGTAAACATGTGAAACACTAATGCAAGCACATCCAAACACATAAGAACATCAAATTTACGTGGTGTAATCTTGTAAAATTTCACCCCTTACAATTTCACATACATTCTTGTATCAACTTTAGTTTCCACTCCCCTAGAATTTGCAGGCTCATTTTATCCCCTACATCAGCCTTTTTCCCCTCTCAGGATGCTCAGAACTCCTTTTTAGCAGTTACCCTTCATGCGTCAGCTTTGCATCAAACCTTGTGCTTTTCTTGTTCTCATTTTGTAGCATGATGTGTCTAGACACTAGTGTGTTGCGCGGACGTCCGTGCACCACGCTAGCATCCTATGACATTTTGACACTTAAACGATCATTTTCATGCATGTTTGCCACTTGTCAACCCCTTTTATTAGAGGTAACGACTCGAGACACCTTGTAAGGGCTTAGGAAGCTTCTTTTCCTTCATCTTCTTCCTTTAAATGCTATCTTTCCAATTCATTTGTGCTTCTAGATTCTCTCTAGCTTCTTGGATTCTCTCTTTCCCCTCTTTACTCTCTTGCTTGCACAAATCACTTGCTTGTTACAACAGCTTCAAGCACTCTTAAGCTCTTACAGTGCTCTTTGCAACTCTCTTGGATTTTGTAGCTCTATCTCTCTCTTTGGCTTCCTCAAGCTTTGCAAGTGATACCTATCTTGTGCCTTGCACCCTTGAGCATCTTGGGATTTCTCACATCCCCTACCAATTGCATATATGTCTCGTGATACAGGTTCTCCTCCTTGAGTGGGTATTGCTTTTATCATGCCATATTTTCTTACTTCGTTCACTTTCTCTATCTATCTGGCTATCCATGGAGGTGGGAACACCAAAATGGGGGTTTGACTGAGGCAAACCTATATATAGCCCCAAAATTTTCTCTCAGTTTTATGTATGTAGGTATTGAAGATATTCATATGTTGGAGGCTTCATTACTTGGGTTGTTGTGAGCAGTTTCTATCTCTTATTCTCTTACTTTATCATTTATACTTCACTTCATTTCAATTATGTTACCTTCCCGTATTCTATAAGTTCTTATTAATCAGATTGTAAGAGGTCACTTTGTTTTTTTCTATTGTATTCTCATTCTTTGGTTTTTACGAGATGCTAGCATGCCTCTGTGACTCCAGCGCACCACACTATTATCCTTATTCTGCTTTGTCATCCTTTGGCCGAGAGCCCATCAATCTGTCTAGAAAACCTTTGTGATTTACTCCAAGTCTGATTCTAGAACTCTTACTTTGTTCCTTGAGATAGTTTAGGGAAATTTTCCCCTTAGGATTCTCTTGAGAATAAAGAGACTCGTGAGTAGTGAATCCCCCTTCTCTACATTTTGGTGAACCCTACGTGAAAACACCTTCCCCAAAAAAATTTTTGGGTCAATGCCCCAAACCCCATATCTTGCTATCAAAGTGATGTGTCGGCCTTTGGCTAACTTGTTTATACATTATTTATTATATTTAACTTATTAGTTTCAAAATGAATTTAATATCCTCTTTTATTAGTTCAGTATTTGATTTTATTCAAAGAGTTAATGATGTTCCATTTCATGCATATGATGGTGACTTGGATTTACCCATGTCATTCAGTGTCTTTGATCCTTCTCACAAAATTCCTCTTTCCTTGAAGGATATCTTGTTGCAAGAAGATGAAATCATTGATACCTTTCTTAATGTTACTCTACCTTCTCTTCATTCCAATGCACTCTCTTCTTGAGATGATGCATTAGTTAATGATGAATCTCCTTCCACATTTGATCTTCCTCGGATCGATGTTGAGAATATGTGTTCGAATAATTATTCTACTAGTTGTGATGATTATGTAAATGTAATATATGTCTCTGCTACCCCTCAAAGGCTTAAGAGACAAGTCATTCATCTAACTCCAGCTAGTCCTTCTCCTAAAAGAATTTGTTCTATTAATGATGTTCCATTTGATAATGATTCTCATGACCTTTCTAAGGCTCCCTCTTATAGAGTGATAGCCTATACTTATAATACTAGAAGGAATAAATGAAATTTTGATCAACCTACTTCTTTACCACCTCCTCAACCAAGCCTTCCTCACACACCTAAACCTACAACTAAAGCACCTAGTGATTACGATCTTGTCGATCAACTCCATGTTACTCCAACTAAGATCTCACTATGGGACTTGCTTCAGTCTGCTCCAGTATATCAAGGTATGCTTCAAGAAGCCTTGAAAAAGATCCTCTTGCCTCTTTTGCTAGGACAAAATTTTTTAATGAGTTGATAGCTCATAGCCGTGCAGATTCGCCAAATATTACATTCTATACATAGGAACTCCCGCCTCTGGAATTATAGAAACAATTGGACCCTCTAATGATCATATTTAACATTAATAAAATTGGTATTAGACGTACTCTCATTGACACCGGTTCGGCGCTCAACATATTGAGCATTGATCTATTGCCTAAGATTAATATTGATTCATCTTATCTTACTACTTCTCTTTTCATTTAAGGGTTCGATAATGTTGGTCGGTAACCTTTAGGCAGGATAGTTTTGTCTTTAAGGTTAGGACCCATTACAATACCCACCATTGTATATGTTATGTCAGAAAAATTACCATATAATATTCTTCTTGGTAGACTGTGTATTCATGCTATGGGTGTAGTCCTATCTACCTTACATAAATCTATTAAGTTTATTTGTAATAATCAAGTAGTCAGAATTAGAGCTGACCCTGAGGCCATACACTTATGTGAGAAGGCAACTACTGGTCAAGCTTTAGTTGTGCCTACTTTGGTCCCTTTAGTGTCTTTCAATGTGTTGATGTCTACTCCAGTGGTACCCATTGTTGTGCAGTTTTCGCACACACGCCCCGCTGAAGGCAGGGACCCTCTTTCGCTTCGGTTTTGGTTTCTTGGCCCTTTCTTTTTGAGGTTTTTTCTTATTTAGGCGGGTGCTTAAAGGTTTATTTTGATTGCCTAAGTGTTTCCCCAGGTTATTCATTGAAAATCCTAAGTTCTGGATGAGGTTCGAGCTTTCGCCCGGATTCAGGATTTTCCACCCTGGTTGGATTTTCCTGGATCCCACTTGGACTCCGGCTGGACCCTGTTGTTCGAGGATTTTTGGTGTTCGCGGATTTTCGCGTGGGACAAATTTTCTCAAATTCTCTCATGTCGTCGGCTTCCCGGGTTTTCTGACTGTCCTGTTGATTGCATTAATGGCTTCGCGCGTGCTTTGAAGGATGTATTTAACTTGATTTCTGGGATCTTTTGTGCCATCTTGCTTATTATTTGCCATCGGTGAGCTGAGAAGTGCTTTCTTGCGAGTGATTGGTTGGGATTTTGGGGCATTTGGCTTTGAATTGATCAATTTGGTGGCGTTTACTTGCACGTTCGTGCCCTTGAGTCTTTGTGGACACTTTTCTGCTCACTTTTGTTGATTCTGAGAGTGATTCCTGCCTTATACTGGTATGTTTCAGTTGCTTTGCTCTGAATTGATTACAGATAGCGCGTTGAAGTTGTAAATCCTTATTTGGGTTTGATTTTCTACATTATTTGGATTTTCTCATGACTAGGGTTGCGTGGTAATTGTTTGATTTATGGCTTTCCAAGCAAGTCCTGAGTTTGTCTATTTATTCACATTATGAGAAGTCATGCTTTGGAAGTCGTGAGTTGTCCCTAGTGGCATTTTTAGAGTGGTCGAAGAGTTTTAAGTCTAAGCTTGCCTATGCTTTAATGGCGGATGTATGGGGTTTTAACTTAGGGCATCGTCATTTGTTTTGAGTATGCTCCTGGGTTGGCTTAGAATGTTGAGAAAATCTATAGGAGGTCTATCCCTGACTTGCCCTAATTTTAAATGTTTGAAATTTGTGATTGATTCGGTGTTTGGGTTAAGTCGTGACTTTGAGTCACAGTGCGGCATTCTTCGTCCATCCGGGATAATCTGTCCCTTCCAGATTTCCTTCGCTGTGACCCTTCGAAGTCGTGGAGATGTCATAACGTTTATCCTACGTTTCACCGAGAACCTTCTTAGGTTCATACTTGATCGCTGGGACAATGTAATTCTTACGCCGAAAAGTCTTTCTATCGGCAAGACATGCCCTAGTCACCAGGAGGTCATAGCTGGATCCTTTCGTCTTACCGATTTTCCTTTCTATCGCTCAGACCTCCCCTTCATCGGTGAGACCTTTCACTGAACATATTTTGTTCTCATTGAACGCCCTTCGAAGTCGGGAAGACTCTGTCTATTCGGAGAGACCTTTCAGCGAGCTCACTACTCTTGCCAAGACCTTCGCTTTCAGCGAGACTCCTAATGGTTGCCAAGACTTCATGGCGAGGCCTTCTTTTCTTAGCGAGCTCGGATCCTCTTCGGGGAGACCACATGTTGTCAGCCAGAAGTTATACCGATAGCCCTCCTAAGTTCATATTCGTTCACTGTGACAGTATCTTTCTCACACCGAAGGTCTCTCGTGTTCTATCGCTAGTCGGTGAGACCAAGAAAATTCGCTGAGACCTTACCCTGACTACCCGTTGGTCACATCGAGATGTTTGTTACATCGGCGTTTGGCAAGACTCTGTAAGTTCGCTAAGACATCATTTAGATAAAGTTGTCTGGCTGAAGTGTTTGCTTAAACTCCGATGGTCGGTGAGACAAGGGGGATTCGCTGTGACTTTACCCCGAAGAGAAAGTCTCTCATCGACATGAATTTCCTCATCGCCGGTCGGCAAGACGTGCCCCACTCAGCATGACCTCATCCCGAATAGAAGTTGTTTGGCCGAAGTACTTGCCTTTGCACCGATTGGTTTAGAGTTTTTCCTTATCCGCTGATTTCTACCAAGTCCATATTTCTCCAAAATCCGGTGTCTCCGCGATTCTCCGAAGTTTCCTATCTAGCTCATTCTTCGTGGGAATCCATCCCTCACGGATTTTCCTGAAGGATGATGAAATATAAAGGAATATGGAATAGCATGATATGTTAATGATTTTCAATGCATTTAATGATTTATTCATGCTGTCTTATGATCTCCAATGTGATTTATTGATGAAAACTGATCAGGTTTAATGGTTAAGCGGGTGTTTCCTGGTTATTCCATTGGAATCCGATTGGTCTGGAATTTCCCGAAATTCCTCTTTGGCTCAGATTCTATGGATGGTCTGGAAACCCAAAATTTGTTGTGATCATCCCATATGATATTTAACAACACTTTGGCTATATGAGATTCATTCTAATGATGTATTGATGAATTAACCTTCCCTTTCTTGTGGTTTTTACTATGATTTCCATGTTGAGTGCAGGCTGAATCTAGCAAGGTAGCAGCTGGGTCCTCAATGTCAGATGCGGAGAGGATCAAAATGGAAATTAAGAGCAAGGTCCCTGAGAGTAAGATCACTTCTATTTGGTCTGAGGTAACTGATACAAATGTCGGATCATGTGATTATGAAGATTTTAAAGGAAGAATGGCTACAGAGGACCTTCCTTTGGTGGCTAGAAGGATGATGGAATCAGGGTTGTCACATGTTGCTAGTTTGCCTTCTACGGTGCAGCGTTATGAGTTGGTCCTTGAGTGCGCCAGACACGATGACCAAGATACACAAAGAATAATTGGTCCTCAAGGGAGAGTTGTGAAAAATCTCAACCTGGTCTCCATTTCCCAAACCTTTGATATGCCAAACCGGTCTCATGTGGTGGGATTCACCATTGAGGCAGCTCAAGAATTCTACGATGAACAGACTGTGAAGTTACAACAGCTTATCAATTCTTGGCTGGAGAAGCCCAAGTCTCACTACTCCAAGTTACCCAAGCAAGTATTTAGGATAAAGTTCAAGAAGGAATATTATGATGCCATCACCCTTCTCAGTAGGGTGGTGGGATTGAAGAATGTAGGTACGTTTGAGAATTGGATGTGCCATGTGATTGTAAGGATGGAACAAGAAAAGATTAATTACCATTGGGTAGGGGTCATCAGTGGAGTACTCCATGAATAGTTAGCCAATGTGTTGCAGACCAGGACTTTCACAATGACTTCATATCTGGTCTATGCACTTGCAAGATTCCATCCCTACAGAGGATTGGATACAAAGGGAATTTTCGGACAGGATATTATTTATGAAGTTTTCCCTCAGTTGCACTTGGGAGGTTCAAACTATAGGAAGGAAAACGATGCATTTACCATGTATATCACCAGAATGCTTCAGGAAGCAAAGCATGTCAGGATTTCGGATCAAGCCAAGGAACTCATCAAGAAATATGGGGCATGGTTTATACAGTTCCCAACTTTCTCCTACATCCGGATTGATGGCTGCCAGAGGGCTCTGTTTAGACTTCCAAGGTATCCCACTGATCACATTATATTGTTGGAAGTAACTAGACAGATTTGTGACTTTGATGCTATCGTCAAGAAGGAAAAACACAAGACAGGATTTGGTGGAGATTTTCCCCTAAGGATTGGCACTTGAGAGGCTTTTCCTTCCATTGGTTCCACCCAAGCTTCAGAGGAAGAATTGAATGCCCTCGATCTGTCTCTTCATTCGAGGAGATCAAGGTTTGATATTATAGGAGAGGCCCAAAAGAAGGCCAGCAAAGAGTATTGCCACAAGGTGAATCTGGAGGACTACTAGGCCAACTGCAGTGATGAATTTGAGGTCAAGAAGAAGAAATTATCCCAGCTTCCAATGGATGTTTTCTGTTTATATAATGTAAAGGCAGTCCCTGATCAATTGGAGGACAATGGGAACTTGATCCAAGATCATGCTTATGAGGCCATAAAGGATGGACCAATTGGTGATGTGGATTGGTTAGAGGAGGAAAAGACAGAATTGAAACAACTAGTGGATCCAGTTCTCAAATTTACTAGGATGTGGCTAAAGCATAAGCTATGGGAACTGGATAGTAATGGTGTATAGTGCACCTATGCGCTAATGGGAGATTTGGATCCCCACTCCACCTCTGAAGAATCTATCAAGCAGGACCCTAAAGGCAAGGGTAAGTTGGGTTCTCCTTTTAAAATCAAAATCAAAGCTGTTCAAGAAGGGGAGGTCCAAGAGGCATCAAAATCGAGAAAGCCAAAGGCCAAGAAGAGGACAAGGACTAAGAAGTCTGAGCAGAGTTCTGAGGTTGATGATCCTGTACCCAAAAGGAAGAGAATTGTCAAATTATCAGAGAGAGCAAGCTCCAAGGTAGCAGAAGAAGAAATTCCCCCACTATTGGTAAACATTGAAAGTTCAGGGGAGAAGTCCAAAGTATATACAAGGAGGTCTAGGACTCCTTCTCCCAGGAATAGTGTGCCTAAGGCTGACCTTCCTTCGGCGGTTTCTCATTACGTGTAGCATGATGATGTGCCTCCTGCTCATGAAGCTCAAGGCAAGCCTAGTGAGTCAGAGGATGTAGAGGATCATTCGGATACTGAAGGGGGAGAGTTTCATGAGGGTGATCTCCATAGTGCAGAGGCAAAAATTGAAAAGATAATGCAATCCCCTATGGCGGCATATGCAGATTCCCTTGTCAGAGCTGAAGAGGTCCCTCCACGAGAAGAGGAAACAGTGAAGGTCCCCTCGCCTATATATCAAGAGGAGCATGCTGAGGAGAGGGAAAGCAAGACAGATGGGACTTCTGATAAACAGAATTTGGGAGAGGAGATAGTAGAAGATCAACAAGAAGAAATGGGGTAGGGCCAGATGCAATTGGAGTCCATTGTCCCTAGTTGGTTGGACAAAGAGGTAAAGAGAAAACAAGTTGTTGTGGAAGATAGCCCACCAAATTGGGATGAGCTCCTAGCTAAAATTGGAAAAGCGAAAGATAAAAAGAAGGCTAGGGTGATCTCAAGGATTGAAAGAGATGAAGCTCATGATCGAGTTGTTCACATTGCCACCCCTGCTCTAGGTAAAAGAAGAGATGATGTGGTTGAAAGGACTACAATATTCAGACCTTCAATCTAGGACCTACATCCGTTGAGCAGGATATTGAGGATTACCAGGATTCTAGTGCAGTTATTGTGAGTAGATTGAGGAAGGAAATGAAGACCAAGCAGGAACTAAATAAAGAGAATGAAAATCTCAGGAAATGCTTGGAGGAATTAATGAAACCCCTGCAAACCATTAACCCTTCTTCCTCTACTACAAATCCTCTACCTCAAGAGACCATCACCGAGCTAGAAAAGATGAAAGCTTCCACCCTTGCCAATACGAGTTGGTTGAAAGGGGTGCGAATAAAGGGTGATGAAGCTATTAAGGAGATTATGTCAACAGGGAAGGATGCTACAAGGGCAACTGAGTGGTTGAAGCAAGTGTTGGCACAAGACAAAGAAGACACATACCTCCTTTTATAGAAAACCGGAACCATCATGGAATACACCAAAGATAGATTAGTGAGTGATGGAATTCTTCCTTCCTCCAGAGCCGCTGAACCATGGGAGTGGTTTGAAGCATTGCACATCAGGAAAAAAGTGTTGAAAAATATTTACAAACAAAGGAAGCAAATTGACGACACCCTAACTGAGGTTTACAATGGTTCCATTGCCTTCTTTGAAATATGACGGGAAGAAGGAAGATCATGCCCAAGTACTTGAGCCTAGAGCAGTTGAGAGAGTGGTGGCATGATGTGTATGCACCACTTGATGATGTTTCTGTTTCTGAGCACCAACTGGATGATGCGGCCACCTACCTCGCAGTTATTGATAAGCATATGACATATAAGGTAGATTGGGATAGGTTGGTCAAACGGTCAAGAGAAGAGATTGCATCCATTGAGAATCGACTTAGGGTTTGGCCTTTGCCACCAGTGGCTGACTTGGATGGGATGTTTCAGAGAGTTCATGAGGGGCCGGATCGAAATAGAGACAAAGGGGAGGGCAGTTAATGCCCAACTACTCTGGGATTTGTGCTTCCCCATTATCGCACCCTGCATTGGTCCAAGCTGCATTGGGAATCTCGGGCCGACTTGGGAATTGTTCACGCATTTAATACATTCCTTCTTTCCATGTTGACTCTCTCTTGGCTGGTCGATGGTGCCCAGTTAATGCTGTTGGCTCTTGCTTGGCCGGCAGGTTTTCTGGGGGGATTCTATATATTTGGCATTTCGCCTCATTTGTAAGGGGTTAGATACAGTTAGAAGTTAGTTGAAAAGGAGGTAGAAGATATAAGTAGGATAGACTAGAATAGTTAATTAAGTAGAGTTAGGGTTAGCGAATAGTGGCTCTCAAGAAAATATTGTAACAGAAAACTGGAATTGTTGCTACAGTGGACAATTTGAATACAAAAAATGACATTGTGATTTGGTGCCATACCTATATTCTCTTGTCTTGCATGGTTCTTGTTTTTCCATCTTTAAAATTGCTTTGAGTGGGTTAATGTTTAGATTAGATTTGATTCAATAATGTTTGTAATTTGATACTTGAATGTTGCAGCAATCCTTCAGTCCATACTTTTCGCAACCAACTGATTGTTAGTTGCTTTGCAAAGTTAGCCTGGACTTCATATTTTGTGTGCTTAGTTCGATTGTGAGGATTTCTTCATTTCAACTACAATAGGGTTGTTGAATAAATGTTCATGATTTGAAAATCTTAACACCTCAGAAGATTGCATTGTTTTCTGTAAGATTGCAGATTTATCTAGGTCAAGTAGAGATCAGTTTTGAAGGATTGGTCCATTTTGAGTGTTGGTTAGTTTCATTGTTAATCTTAGTAGTAGTATTAGATTTAGAAATCTCTTTGAAACCCTTATCTTTTCTATTTATTTGGTTATTGGGTCAGATTTTTGGATTAAAGTATCACCAGATTGTTAGATCTGATTAAATCGGTTCAGTATTTTGCTAGTAAGGTCCGTTTGTGATTACCAACATTTTCACATTTTATCACTGAGTTGTTTATGCATTATCAAGACCTGACATTAGAGACCTTGAGGTTATCTCTTGAGGCTTGCTGATAGAGATTTACCTTTCAAGAGAGATAGGATTCTATATTCTTTCTGAGTTGTTGTTGTGCAGAAAACACCATCAACACCCATTATAAAGGATACTCTTGAGATAGATGTCCCTAAAGAAGATCCTTCTAAAGCAAGAAATCCTAAGTGTGCTCCTTCTATATTTTTTCAAAATAATGCATGCCTTGGTGATGATTGGGATTCTCTATAATTTACAGAATCCTTCATTGGAGAATATAAAGTCGACCAAATCCACTTAATCCTTCCAATAACATCATTTGAACCTGCTATCAAAGATGGTTATTCTTTTGTATCGCGGGATAATGTGAATGCTAATTGTAATGTTCTTAATGTTGATCCTCCTCCTTATGGGGAAGATGATCGTACCTCTATTAAAGTGGCTAATGTTGGTATTTCTATCAAGAAGGTTGATGGTGATCTTGTAGAGGAGTATAATCCCCATTGCTGGAATAATGCTCTCTATGAAGATCCTCCTTCTCAAGATTTGCAAAAACGTTATGGCCCTGGTTTCAATCTTGTCTCTAAATTGGGCTATCGACATAAAGGTTGTGGGTGTAATTAACAAGGAATTTAGGTCCATGTAGAATGGGCACCTTGTAAGCATAATTTGGGGCTTGGTTGCTCAAATGAACAATCTAAACGGAGACCATGGTTGACTTTCAACATGACTTTTGCTCAACCTCGTTCTCTTGAAGTGATTCATCCTCCATTATATGTTGTCTTTGTTATCAATAGTTTTGCACCCTGCTGAATGTAGTATTCAACAAACTACTGAAACATGGAAACCTCTTTCAGATGTGGGTGATCTTATGTGAAAGAGGAATCTCTAGAGTGAGCTGGTTCTCCGAATGATGAATTCTATTCTAAAACAGCTTCTGAGGAAAGGGATGAAGAATAACTGAACATAAAACCCTATTTTTGAAAGATGATTCACCAAACTTATAAGAATTCAGACCTAACCACTCATAACAACTTCTCTATTGTAGTAATCCTCACAATATCATTGGCACATATCCCATCAATGATTTGCATGAAGATCTGGGAAAAAAATACAACATGCAACTTGAAACATGTAATTTTGAAACACCACCTATAATAGCAAGACATAAAAGGATTCCAATTTGAAAACACAAGTATATTAGATTGCCATTACAAAATTTGAGATAGAAAATAAGAAGGAGAAATCTGCTGCTCTATTAAAATTGGAAGAGTGTCAATCTGTCCAAACTGAGTATCAAAAGGTTTACAAGCTCCCCAAAATGAGTAAGAGCAAGAAATTCTAATCTAAACCACTGAGACTGGAGAGTTGAAAGACTAAATCTATCAAAAGAACTCTCAAGGAAACCCTAATTCGAGCTCGGAAAAAGCTCAAGGAAAAAAGGCTTCAAACAAACTCAAAAAATTGCTTAAAAGCATAAAAAAGCACAATGCTTTTATGATGAACCTATCAAGCCTCTAAAAATAGGATAAATCTACTTTAAAAGTAGAAAAACACCTTATCTCTCCAAGACAAGTCTAAAATCCGACCAAGAAGAAAAGTCAGTCAAAGATCTGCTAAAAATAGCAAGAAAACATAAAGCAATTTATAGAATATCGCTTTTATGCTTCTGCTTTTACAAGATGCAGATTTTTACAATTTTCCTTATTTTTTGCAATTTAAAGATTGGAAATCTTTTGCAAAAAGAAATATCTCCCTTATTTCTCCATTACAATAATTGATTTTTCTCAAAAACCATAAAAAAAATAGCATTACATAATCATCCCTTATGTCTTCAATCTTCATTGATTTCTTTAAAATCAACTAAAAACAAAGAACCCTTAGTAGATTAATCATCATGACCTAATCCTTAAATCATAAGGCATTCACAATTGATCTCCTTCAAACCAATTAAAATAAATACCTAGGGTATGACATACTTCATTCTTCGTAAGGCACTTATCAATCAATTTTAATAAATAAGCCTAAACCCTAGGCAAATAATGCATCACCCCTAAGCTCGACTTAGGGATAAATGTCTCGGCCACCCTCAAATGCATTAGACCTCAAACTTGATAAATAAGTCACAAGGATGCCTAACTCAAAATTCCCATGTGCTATTGTCAAAAGGCGAAAATTCAAAGGCAATTATAATGTCAGCTGATATCAAGGCATGAACAAAACAGGGTCAAACCCTAAAATTATCATTTCGCACTTGAAACTTCTAGAAGGGCTCGATCTGCAAACAGTGCCAACACCAACATGTTTAGGGTTCCAGATGTAATGCTTGATTTCCATGATTCTTTCCTTCAATTTTTTCGACCTTCCTCTTGAGACAATGGTATGCTTATATTCAAGCTCTTTTGAGCTTCCTTACTTTATTTCTGAGCTGCTTTTGACTTTGAGGCCGTGGTATCAATGCAATTTCTGACGCATTTATCATTATGTTTCTATGTTTTCTCCTTGATGAATCCATTCGGCCGCATTATGTGAGCTTGAACTTCACTTAAAACTCAGACCCTTGGCATTTGGAAGTTAACTGAAACCTCTGGTCGCGGCTAAAGCACTCCTTTAGTGACATGAACTGGTAATTTTTCCCTTTGCTAAAACTTATTCAGAGACTTAAAGAGTTTCTTCTTTAATCATGAATCTTTGGCCATGTTTAGGCCGCACCAAATATGCATTGTAGGAAGCATTTTTGAGGATTTCGGCTCGACCCAGAACAAAAAACTTACTATTATGTCTTTTTGATACTATTTCTACACATGGGTATTTATGTAGATATCCTCTTTGCATTTTGAAGTTAAACTGAAGATGGGCACTCGAAACCCTTAAAGGAAACTCCATTCTATGTATTTTATGCTAAACTGGAAATGGGTCTTTTGAATTATTAAAGGAAAATGCATTTGCTTCTCTTCTGAGGCTCGTCCTAGCATAAAATCTTCACATGTTGTATTCAAACTGCTTTTGGGTGCAAAACCCAAAATGGGTATTATAGATTATCACATTTTCTGTATCTTGTATGAAAACCCACATGTGGATACCATGAATAATTGAGCATAGTTTTACTTCGTAGTCTTGAAGCAAATGTTTGCATATTTTGAAGAAAATGTCTCTATTCTGATTCTTCTTCAGAACTCGACCATCAGTTTATTGCATTAATTCCTATTATTTCTTTGTGGTAAGTTGTATTTCTTTCTACTTTGAGGCTCGAGGAAGCACAAAAATTTGCATACTTTGTAAGTATACTACTGTTTTAAAATAAAACCCATATGGGTATCATAGATTCTCGTGCTTACTGTATTTTAGATACAAACCCACATGCGGATAACAGCTATTCATCTTTGCTTACCATAGAATTGAAAGCACCTGTAAGAGTTGACAAAAACTATATACTTTCATCGAATTTAGTTCATAGCTTGACCCATCATTCATCACATGTAATCTTGCATTTCTGCACAAATCCTGAAATGGGTATACCGTATTCCAAAGAACAATATATGCACCTTTCCACTAGGGTTTGATGTTTACCTTCAGAAAAACAATATTGGCATTTGATGTTTGCTTTCAGGTCCTCCTTTCATGCTCTGGAAAGCTCACTTGCTTGACACTTATAATTCCTTCAAGATATAACAAAAGAAATCTCTGATATGCAATATTCGCTTAAAATATAAAAGATTAGTAAATCCAATGATATTGCAAATTTTGGCCTTTAAAGCATTGAACTTTGTTATTACCTCTAGCATGGCT
Organism: Sequoia sempervirens; assembly: GCA_007258455.2. Taxonomy (NCBI): domain Eukaryota; kingdom Viridiplantae; phylum Streptophyta; class Pinopsida; order Cupressales; family Cupressaceae; genus Sequoia; species Sequoia sempervirens. The sequence continues at coordinate 249,960,292 of VDFB02270651.1, read as the reverse complement.
ATACTCATGCATTGTGAAGGGAATGACCTCTTGAATATATTGTATCTACGCTAACTCACTGTAAACACAGCAGTTGTTTCCCTTTGTAACAAAAGATATCTTGAATGTTTGTCCTTATTTTAACCTCATTAACATACTGTACATCTTGAAAGAGAGCCACTTACTGCACCACTGTTGCTTGATTAAAAAATTCCTTCAGAAGTATATAAGAACATGATGGAATAACAAGAACTTGTGTGTTTGTTCATACTCATTTGACTCATATACCCAGTTTTCATTTTGGCATTTTTGTACATCCTTTGATAGTTGTATGACACCTGAACTTGATTCATAATTATTTTCCTCTTTTGATAAGAGCAACTAACCTCTTGTCACAGCACTGTCATTGACATGGATCTCAAGAATGATTTGCATTTGTTCATTGAGAAGAAAAGGATCTCCCTGTTTGCATTCTACCTGTATTTTAATGTCTTTCTGACACTCCTTAACTTTATCATGGCAACTCCTAACTCCTATTCTTGAACTACATAGGGAAACCAAATTGAAAAATCATAACATCATGATCACATGCTGCTCACTAGCTCATATGTATAGCTTAACAACTCAGAACTTATTTTGGAAAGAAAAGACTTACTCTTCCCCTATTATCTTGGAATGATCTCTTTGTTCCTAAACCCATAATGTTGTATTTACTTTACCAGCCGACTAGAGCTAGAAATTCATTCATCAAATGCACTGTTTGTGTTTGTATTCATGAGCAACATGGTACTCTTCATGCATTTTTATATTTCATTGCACAAACTGCTCTCAGAAACTGTTCTCTTTGATGATGAAAATTAGAACAAAACATTAAGGCATATGTATGCCTGTTCACTATCCAAAAGAGAAATAATGAATTGAAACTCACATGACATATGATTATAATCAGCACAGAAAATGAAGTAATTCAGCAATTTCTGATGCAAATGCACTCTGTTAAATTCCTTAAGTGAACTAAACTCACTGTTCACCTGTAGCCTTCAGAAAGAAATGTTGATTGTTATGAATGCACGGTTGGTTTTGTTACCTGATGGACTCTCTGTTTTACTCTTTCAGTTGTATTTCATTTTGTTTGATGTATATGATGAAATATCTTTCAAAATCAGCCCATTTAATGCATAGGGCAACATGTCGGGCTCTACCCTTGTGGGAGCCCGTTTTACTCCACATGCTTATTCTTCGAATAATGTTCAGCTTCATGACTTTACCTATACCTGCACAAGGAAACAAACAATGTTAGCATAAAACACGATGATGATCATGATGTTATTTCTCCTTCAGCTTACTTCCTTCATACTGCACTTGATCGATTGTTTCAATGCATTGCTAATAGTATAATGTACTATTGTAGGTGCATCATATGAGTTACGTCATAGTCGGAGCCACTGACACCTCTCTTTTCCTCTTACAAGTCGATGAAGCTCGAGATGACGAGGTGCACCATTCAACATCAAGCGTCAATAATCAGGCAATGATGACTATGTTGTTGCTTATGTGTTTTTCCTTTTCACATCTTCAGTAATGCAATGTGCTATTAGAAATGTGTTGTCACAGTCATAGTTATATCCACAGCTTGTGTGGATCTTTGATTTCAATTCTGCTTTTCGATTGCACTTGAATGTAATGTTGTAATACCATTCTGATTGGGAAATCAAATGAAGCCTTGTAAAAATATGAGTTATTTTTTTTTTGGAATGAATAAAAGCATCTGAAATGCTATTTTGCTCATGTTCTCAATCTTGTATCTCTTTTAAAACTGCAACATCTGAATGGCACTCTGCAACTCCACCTCACTAAAATGCATAACTGTTACTCAATGCACAAAGTAATGATAATGATGTGAAACCGCATTCGAACATGACACTGCAATTCTACTTAATGTTAAATAACAATCAACCAGCTCCTCCATTTGAGCTGAGGCGAAAAATATGTAACAGTCTTTGTGCCTTCTTGTGAGCAGTCAATCCACAAGAGAAAGGGTTGCTTCCTACTCCTCATTCTTTGTTTGAGCAAGAGTGTATTTTGTTGAGGCTTCTTAAATCCCACTTAATTACTCTTCCTCCTCTTACACATAAGAAATTTCATAAACATGATAAATCAAAACATTCTTTCTATGCATACCATCGAGTGTCTAGCCATTCCACTAGTGAATGTAAGGCCTTGAAGTATAAAATACAACAAAGTTCATAATTCTAGTGTCATCACTCATTTATTTGTTGATGCACCTACCTCTTCTTCAAATGACAAGTGATATCGAGGTCTACCTCTATCATGTATGTTCTAAGTATCTTGCATGGTTCTCCTCCCCTATATGTTGGGGGAAATGATAACTTGTTCTGGAGATGTGTGTCCTTTTTAAGGACCCCCTCTCTCCTCTATGTCTTTTAAATGAAGTGTCCCTTGAGTGGACCCCTTTTTATTTTGAAAGGTTCTTGAGGGAACACCTTTGAAATCTTCTCCTTCAAATGAATTCATTGGCATCTAGCTTCGGGGTAGCCCGATTAGACTTGTATTTTCTATAACTATCCTGCAATGAAGTTGTTGATGGGTGTTTTTGCACTTCTCAACATAGAAAAAACACAAGTGTAATGTCTCTCTTGAAAGGTAATAATCTACAACTAAGTTTTAGAAAATCACCCCAAGGTCTCTCAGATGTCAGGTCATGATTGTGCATAAAACCACTCAGTTGATGATGTGTGATTTGTTGGTAATCACAAGGGGAATTTTATGGTTCATGAAACATGGAATTTTCAAGTCTGTGATGAAGTTTCAAAATTCTATAAATAATGAACAATAGCAACAATTTTATAATAGCAGTCTGAAACCTTTTCTTTTCATCAATTTTAACATTAGTGTGATGTTGGAATTGTGTGTTTAATTTAGATTTAAAAGAAAGAGAAAAAGGTTTAAGGGTTTAGAAGTTATCCTCAATCTAAATCTATGAACAACAACAACAATAACCAATGTTATAGTAGAAAAATTTCCCAAAACTAAGTTTCTATTAACCAAGGAATTTCTACAGTGTCACAAAACTAGAGACATCTTCTAAGGTTCTTTGCAAATTTTAGACTGTAACATTCACCCATTAAGCATGAACATGCAGTTGAATTTGAGTGCAGAAAATAAATAAGCTCATACTAGCTTTACGTAGTGGTTTATCATCAATGAATCACAAAAAGCATGAGTTGGTAGTGCATCAAATACTATAACATACAGTCACCATTAAGGTTGCTCAAAAACTACACGCTGAAAATAAGACTAGTTGAACTAAAATAAACATTGAAGCTTAATCATTCACACATAAAGAGAAACACAAAGAAACCACCAACTTTCAATTCTTTTCTTATATATTGTTGTAGAATGTCTTTTACAACAACTCATCTCTCCCTTTGAAAATGAGAGGATGCCCCTATTTATAGTTTTCAAAAAGAAAAATGAATGGCCAAGATTAATCCATAATGAATGGCTCAGATTCATTTCAACTTAGGGATTTCACATCATTCAATATAAGTACAAAATTTTACAATTAAAAATTGGCTTCTATTTGTCTTTTCCCTATTTTGTCTTTTAGCCAATTTTGTCTTGTAGCTAGTTTTGTCTTTTAGCTACCTTTTCAAATATTTGTCCTCTATTATGGTATTTCTAGCCTCTTTTTTCTTAGAACATAGTAGATGAATTTCCCTACAATAGTCAAGAGCTTTATCTCCTCTAGGAAGTCGGATTTGTTGATGTTGTAATCGATCCTTCTGAATTCATCTGTCAGCTCTCCATACAAGGTTGCATGTTGTTCACCTTTCTGAATGACTTGTTCTGAGCGGGTGAAGGCTCGTGCAACACAATCCATGAAGTTTCCTGATAGAGTTTCCTTGGCGCCTTGCTCCATTATCCTCAGGAATTCCTATATTACTGAATCACAGCCCAATTCTTGGGCCAATATTTTAGCTCCTGCAAATAGTTCCAAAGACTCATCACATTTAGCCAAACTGTCAAGGATTCAAGGAAAAACAACATCCATCTCAGTCATGGACTTCTCCAACACTCCAAATGTCAACTCGTCTCCCTGCTATTGCAATTGAGCCACTTGATCATCCAACCATTTCTTAGTTATTTGTTCTATCAGGCGGGTGACTGTGTCCAAATCTATAACCTCTAGTTCGACCCAGTCAATTATTGGCAATGGCACTTGGGCAAGAGCATTGTATCTTTCATCTAAAGTGTTACCATCATCGACCACTTGGTTAGGAATTGGAAATAAATCAATAAATTTCACAAATTTTGTTGTCATTCTCATATAATACCTTTTCCTGACCTCATGGTCATCGTCACAGTTTTCCCAAAAGTCTTCAATATGTAGCCTATGGGCATATTGTTTTCCAACCTACTTCTTCATTTTTCCTAGAGGGTCCAAGCCTCCTTGTTCTATATGCAAGTTTAAATTGTATTTTGTGAGTTCCTTTTCAGAATAGTTTGTGCAGGGGGTAGAAGGGCAAGAATATACTCCTTGACCAAAAAAATGGGGTATGGAACCATAGCATGGTGCTTCTCATGCAACAATGAATGGGTCATTTGCAATTGTCGAGTCAATTCTAATAAAATCATTACATCACTAGGGTACCTTGGTTAGCAATATGGGAACCTTGAGAATCACTCAACCCTTATGTAAGTAAACTTGGGGATTTGAATAAACCAGTACCCAAAGTTCTTGACCAATTCCTTTTCCCTATGAGACATCCTTCTATGGTAATCATTTGATAGGGTCTGAAAAATGTGCATTATGAAGGCATCATTGACCCACCTGTAATCTCTCTTGTAATTTAAATGTATTGTTGTTGAGGGTAACAATCATAGACAATATTTTTCCCCTTCTTTGTTCCCAATTCACCAACATAATTCAACCCTTTGTATGGAAAAGTAATTGTTAGAAGATATACAATGTAGGAGGTTATATAGAAATCACTAGTCTTCTTTATAGCAACAAATTGATTGTGCAAATTATCACTGATTATTTTTGCCCAGTGAAACTTAGTTTCACCCTTGAGGATCTCCTCCATGAAATATCACATCCATTCCTCAAAGATTGATGAATTAGGGTGTCCCATTACCTTGCTCAGGAGTGTTATGAGGTCATTCGCCTCTTCCACAAAATCACTCCAATATATCTTTTGAGGCACTTTATTGGCACTGCCCCTCTTTTTGAGCAGCCACGTATGATTTATAGTCCTTTTGTATCCAATGGGATCAACTTTCCACACATTCAAAGCATATTCTTTCTCACTCTCTTCCATCTTGTCAAATAGAGGGGTCCTGAATGTTCTTCTGATCGACATAGGAGTCAAATCAGCCAGTACCCGTCTATCCACAGTAACTATTCTCCTAGTTTGCTGGTGATAGCATTCTTTGCATGCAAAGATAAAATCAGGGTTGACTAGAGCTGGAGGGAAACCTACCGCTTTTTCAATCCCACTTTTCTTTACCCTCAAAGCATCTTCAATCTTTGGACTAACCAAGACCTGTTGTCTGAATTCGTCTATGCTTATATGACCCAAATTTGTATCTGTCACCTTGTCCCATTGCGAGATAATATTTAAGGTGCACTCAACCTCATGGAACTTTTACTTCATATTAGATTTTTCCTTTTCTCCCTTTGTAGCTTGTGCACTCTTCTTTCCCTTGTCATTCTTCTCAACTGGTTCCATAAATCCTACACAAAGAACACGTAGTAAATTCCTCGATAAATCAAGAGTGAAATGCTCATTAGATCATGCTAAAATTTCATTAGGTACATCTATTTACCTCAAAGGAGCTATTACATTCATTAAATTCCATCATTTGGTGTTCATTTGTAAGGTTTGTGACTTTGCGGGTCAGAAGTTGCGGATTTCCATCCTACGGAAGTTGCTAGTGTTAATGCTATAAGAAATGGTGTAGAGGACATGGAGACTCGCAAACATAATTCCAAAGGGATATTTCCACCTTGAAAAAGTATTAAAAAATTCTAATGTGAAGCCATTAAGTCACTTGCAATATGTATGTTGAAGTATTTGGGATCACTTGGCTTGGTTGATTTTGTTTTTTCAGGTCTTATGGGAAAAGGTGTTGTGAAGGAAATCACTTGAGAAGTCACCTAAGCTCTACCACTAACAGCAGCCTTGAGGCTATAGTGTTCTACAAACAGAGTTTTTCCTCTCAATCTCTGCAGCAGCTTTATACTTGGAAAATTTTTAGTTACATCAACTTGACATATGAAGAAGGTAAGTAGGAATCATGTTAAATCATCATGCTTTGGAGATTTCATCATTTTCAAGGTGTAGATGGATGGCATGTGGGTGTTGCTAATGCGGATGTCATCTAATGATAGGCAGTTGATTAATGGTGTCTAGCTAATGAAGATCCACAAGCGGCCCTCTACATGGGAAGACCCATGAAGGATTAAGGATCTATTGAATTTATTTTTTGGGTGAACTTCGAGGTGATGCAGGAACGGGTGAAGTAGAAGCTGCTGATGTAGGTGTCGTCATGTGTTTGGTAGTTGGGGAACGGCTTCGAAAGGATGGTGTCCCATAGATGTAGTTTCGTATGGAGGAATCTACATCACATTTTAACTTAGAGTTTTCATTTTGATTTAAGTGGCCAACATGATAATATTGTATTTGGTGGCTTGCATCATCAAGTTAGGCGTTAAGTGCATGTGGAAAGTTCATGGGTGGAAACTTCCAGGTGGAAATTTGTAAGGATTTTTCTGTTTGAAAATGGCTTACACTAATCGTCCTTCCACCAACGACAACTTGCAGGGTAGAACCCGTGAAGGTCTTGAACTTGTTGGTTTTCAATTTTTTGGTTCAATGTGTGAGGATATGGTTGGGGCGGAAACCATCAATGGGAAAGGAATATATAATTTTATGTTAACAATAGACATGGTTTTGTGGCTCCCCGCCAACGATGCCCTGCAAAAGGAACTCCACAAAGGATCAAAGACTTAGTCATTTTAATTGATTTGGCCAATATTCTTGTGGCAAGAGTTCCGAGGGGAGCTTCCAATTGGGAGGTTGTTAGTGTTTCACTATTGGAAAATGACTTTGACAGGTTGTCGTTAGGCCCTATGCTTTAGTTGAAAAATGCATCAAATGTATCGACTAAGTAGTTTTCAAAGGATATATGCAATAGGAAACATCTTGACTAACTCTCTTAGATTTTCTAAATTTTTGGAATAGTTGAAAACATAACTTAAACTAAAGAGGCCACTAAACTAGAAAGCAAGGAATTATTCACCTAGAAAGCATAAGATGACAAAACTAGAAAGCATGAAATGTTTAAACTAGAAAATATAAATGATTAATCTAGAAATCATGGACATTACTTGAAAAGAAGTACTTGAAATAAAACTATAAGTTGAAATAAAAACAATCTTTTACCAACATCTAGATGTTAACAAAAAACAAACTTAACAATCTAAAATTAACAACTAGAGTGGGTGCTCCAGAACTTTAGATGAATAAAACTAAAGATTACAAACTCAAACTATAACCTGCAAGAATAACTTAACAAAGATCGACACATACAAATAACATTCACTCACACTTATCATGTATGTGTTGGAATATGGCTTTGGGAGATTTTTTTTGGTTGCTAGTGTTGTCATTGATGACAACTAGAGTCAGTAGTATGGTCCACAGTTTGGAAGCATTTCCTACCAGTAAGGAAAGTAGAAGACAGTACTCTACTGGAAAAATGCATGAAGAACAGAGTATCTAGTTGGTAAGTTGGTCTAAATACTTCACCAGATCATTATTTTGTTGTGTGGATCCCCAGGGAAGCTTGTCAAGCATGTATGTTACCTTATTGATAAGTTTCGTGATATTACATTGATCCATGTACGAGTTTGGAGATTCAGTAGAATGATTTATTGCTTATTTTCTCATTATGACTAACCTATTGTGTATGGTGTGTTCCAGATGTATGAGGAGTATGTGTTTAACTATTTCTTATGTTGGGAATTTTGGTTTGGGTCCTACTACAGTCTAGCCAATTTGTGTGGGTACGCATTAATTCTAATTGGTGATTTGAGCCGACTTGTGGAAGAATATTATATTTTGTTGCAAGCCTACATATAGAAATAAAATTCTTGTTAGCAGATATATAAATGAGATAAGTAATTCATTTTGCATGTGATGTATGAAGTTGGAAGAAGGCGTGTGTGTGCAAAAAAGTGCAGAACAACTATGTGGGCTAATATCAGAAGATCTATTGAGCGAATTTTATTTGTGCTACAGAAGGGTTTCTGCTGAAGAGAAGAAGCAAAGCAGAGTAGAAGTGCGAATTGGACAAAAGGTATAGAATTTGTTTTATGTGCCTCATTGGAACTGAATCTAGGCATTTTTAGATGCTATATTCTCAGTTCAACATTTTGTTGTATTCTCAAATACTTTATTTAACAGTGATCCTTTCCTACTTTGAGCAGTGAGCTCTAGGAAGTGTGCTTGAATGCAAGTGCATTCCCTTTTTATCATACTTTTAACAAAGTATACTTTATGGATTAATATCCACCGTGTTTTTTCCCCTAACAGGGTTTCCATGTAAAAATTCCAGTGTTATGGTGTTCACATTGTCTCATTAATGTGCATTCATGTTTCCTTCTGTTTACTTGTTGTGGATGTTATTAAAGGTTAAATATTGCTGTTGATAGTTTAAGATCTGATTTGAAATTCAAATATTGTGGAACACTGATTCAACCCCCCTCTCAGTGTTCCTAGTGTCCAACAATTGGTATCAGAGTGGGTCCTCTTCTAAAGTTTAACGGCTTGTGATGGATCTTGGATTACAATGGACATAGGTGGTCTTCAACAATAGCTTATGGTGACACTTGATGATCTTGATCAGTCTAAAGCAGAGGTCATGGAACTAAAAGCAAATCTTGTGGCTAGCGAAAAATTAATTCAATCATTGAAGGATATAATAAATGAGTCAAGGGAAAAGAGGAAATAACTATGTGATTAGTTGAAGCAAAAAGAAAGCAGAGGCCTAGAAGATGTTCATCTGAATCAAACCCTAAAAGAAATAATAGAAGAATGTGAAAATCTTGCTAAGGTCAATATTGCTCTGAAGCTTGAAATGGAATCTGTGGCACTAAAGTTAACCAAAGAGATTGAAGAAAGAAAGAAGGAGGATAATTTGGCCCAGTCCTTGAAAGAGAAGTCTGAGGAATGCAACAGATTTAATAGTGGATTCATTCAGCTAGAGATTGAACTGCAACAATCCAGAAACAATGAACAAGAGCTTGAGAGACAGGTAGTTATTCTCAGAGATGAGCTTGCTACTACAAATGAGTTTAAGGAGAAGTTTAGGATCAGTTATGCTAGGCTTGATGAGATAACTAAAGGTCAAAAGGATGCAAATGATAAGTGAGGTCTTGACTATGTGAAGGATGTGAGCTCTGGATCTAAACAAAAGGACCCTAAAAAGAAGAAAAAAGGAAAAATATATCCGGTAAGGCAACCCAATGCTCAAAAATTTAATGGATATTGCTTTGTTTGTAATAAATTTGGGCATATGGCTTCTCAATGTAGAAATAAGATAAGTTCTGGCAGTCCATCATTTTTTGGTCAATGTTTCAACTGTAAAAAGTTTGGGCATAAGTCATTAGAATGCAGAAGTATGTCTGTCAGTAAAAGGAATGTTAAATGTTAAATGTTTTTTTCAGTGCAGATCAAGAGGAAATCAGTGGAATGGATGGTATAGACAGAAAAAACTAGTATGCTAGAAAAGTAGCAAATTTGGGCACATTGCAAGAGTCTCAAGAAACATAAACATGGATAAAAAAGGTCTGGAATATCAAGGCAGAAATTCACATAAAGGTGATAAAGGAAAAGGAAAAGCATCCATGGAAGAGATAATAGATCAAATGAAGAAAACGTGGGTAAAGAAGAATGGATCTGATGAATGTAATAAGGTTGTACTGGAAGCTCCCTCTGGTAGTTCATCTGATAATTTATTTCAGGCCATTGGCCTAGGGGGAGTTTTCATGAAAATATTTTGTTCCTGTGTGTGTAGTTGGTATGGTATCATAGGAAGTTGTCAATTGGTGTGTTACTCATCCTCAAATGTATTGGTGATCACTTCTTGAAGGTCTGCAGATGGATTTTTCGCTTGCTGTTTGAAAACAGAGTAACCAGAACTTCTAGGGAAAAGAATTTAATGCAAAAAGGAAGTTAGGTGTGCAAAGTTATAAAAGGGAATTTGGAACCCTCATTTGTCACTGTGTGTTGAAGGAGATTAGTTGGAGAGAATTTTCAACAAAATTTTGAAGGATTGAAAGTCAAATTAGCGGCAAATTTTCCAAGTATTTATGTTGATTATCAAATTCATACTTATTTTGTGATCGGTAGAACCCTATTCAATACGGAAAATGAAACAAATCAAAAGAACAGTAATTCTAGATAAATATAGTAGTCAAAATATTAGGGATGTAACAAATTCGGTTTTTGTCATCGAATTGAAGAAGCTTGGAGGAGCGAAACACAAGAATCTAGACATCTGGAATGAATTCCCTCATTTTGTCAATGTGGAGGTAGTTTTGTTTATCTTGAAAAGACTAGATGGTAATATCCTTACTTTGGATAAACTCTATCAAATTTCTAAGGATGTGATCATAAATCTAACAAGTTTGTGCAATGTTGGTGATGTCCCAAAAAATAAATTGATTCAGAATGTTGAGGTCGAAGCCCTAACCTATGTAAAAGGAGATCAGAGGGATCTGATGATTACAACGATCAAAGATCCATTAACAAAGTATATTGCATATGGAATTTCATACTGTTATGCCTTGCATAACCACCCCATTTTATTCTAGAACAAAATGGGTCCCCCTTTTTCTTTTGTCTTTTTTTGGGCCTTTGGTTTCCTGCCTTAGGCGTTTTTCTCTTATTCTGTCGAAAGTGGAACCAGGACCAATATAAGGCGTGGAATTACATCCAAGTTCTAGTCTTGTTCTGTCCCCGGTTCCGGTTTCGACAGTTCCTATATTTTCGTCTTTCGCTCTCTCTCAGAGTCGGGTCCAGGGCTAAATCTCATGTTGAACTTATCACGTTTCTTGCTCAGTTCCATCCCGCCCCAACTGCTTTCTTTTCTCTCTCTTCGTCGTTTCCCTTTTTTTGTCTGTGCTTAGCTATTTTATTTTCCGCTTTTTTGTTTCAGACCCGAACAACTAGAACCACCAACCTTGAAACCCACTTAGTTTTCGTTCGGTTCCATTCTGATCCCAACTTGTTCAGCTTTTGTTCCTTTTGTTTTGTCGTGGGGTGCTTTTAAACCTTTCCTTTTTTCTTCCTTTGTCTGTCTTTTTCATCTTTTTGGGTGTCGTCGGAAGCGGGTTCGAAATGAAATCCAAACCTGAAACTTTGAAAAGTTTTTGGTTCGGGTTTAATTTTGGTCCCAGTTCCGTTGGTTTGGATTTGGTTCCTGTCCCGGTTCTGATCACTTGGTTAGGTTTTCCCTTTGCATCTTATTTTCTTTTGCGGACGCGGAGCCAAAATTTGGGATGAACTTGGAAATGTTGTGTATTTTCGTGGTTTTCTCTTGTCCCGACTCCGGTCCCAGTTCTGATTTTGTCTTGGATTCGCCCCCGCCAGAGTTGGTTTTCCTTTTGATAAAATTGAGGGCATGATGAACAATGGTGTACTTTTCATGTTTTTAAGAACTAATGGATGCTTTTTTTTTGTAGGATCGAATCTTTCATCTGAGGATGCCTCTCAGGGAAGTCAACTGGAAAGCAACCCTCAATCCCATTTAGCATAAAAATCCTCAGGGAAAAGGTCGCTGAGACCCTCATGTTGTCTGGCCGACTAGCAGTTAGGTTTTGATTCATTCGAAATCCAAAGGGTCACCGAGACATTTCGGTTGCTCGATGGTCTCGGCGACTAAGTGGAGTCTCCCCGAACTAAAATAAGCCTTTGTGAAAATAGGGTGGCTTCGATGTAATCTCTTGCCGACAGGATGGAGTCTCACCGAAGTAAAATGAGCTCTCGGTGAAAGGAGGGAGGCTTCGGTGTAATGTCTCGGCAAAGGAGGAAGGTCTCGCCAACATAAGATAATATCGGCGTAAGGTCTCGCTGATCCATCAGAGTCTCAGTGAAACAAAGATGTCACCGGAAGGATCTCGCCAAGAGAGAGATGGTTTCGACAAGATGTTTCACTGACAGGGTGAACTCTTTCCGAAAGGAAACAACATTGGGGAGAGTGGTTTGCTTTTGGCATGAAGTCTCGCCAACCTAAGAGAGTTTCCCCGATGTGACCTCAGCTCACCAAAGGGGGTCTGGCTGATTAGCATGTGTCTCGTTGAAGGGTGTGCCTTCAATGTAACATAATGAGCTCAAGGGGATGTCCTGTCAATATGGGATTGTTTCACTGATAGGGAGGATATCGCTATAACTCTCGCCACCCGACAAAACGTCTCACCGACCCGATGGAGTCTCACCGAAATGAAATGAGTCTGGGGAGAATGAATGAATTCGGCGAAAGGTCCTGCAAATACAATGGGGACTCGGTGAAAGGGGTATGCCTTCGGTAAAAGGTCTCAGCGAAAAATGCTAATCTCCCCGACATAAGATGAGCTCACCAAAAGATCTAGGGCTAGGAAAAATGTCTCACTGATTAGCGGTGGTCTCGCCAACATGCTTTCTCCCTTCGGTGTAAGGCAATGCGCTCAATGAAAGGTCTCAGCGAAATGGAGATGTCTCAGCGACAGGGCATGAGCTCGGGGTAAGGTCTCCCCGACACAAGGGAGTCTTCCCGAGATGTGTGTGCTCGCCAAGGAAAGGGGAGGCTCGTTGTGAGGTCTTGCCGAAGGAATGTGGTCTTGCCGATAACGAGGGATTCACAAATTGAAAAGGGATATCGGTGTATCTCCTAAGGGCTCGCTATGAGTTCTGGCCGATAACGACTGTCTTGCTGATGGTTTTTCTGGTATCGATATGACTCATGCCGTTCGACATGAGGTCTTGCCAACCGTTTTGTGCTACACCGATGATTGCTATGAGGTATAATCGCATCGAGGAGACACGATTAGTGTCTCACTGACATGCAATTCCATTCGAATGACCTTTGACCACCCGGGAGCCTTACGTGGAGTGTGTTCACCCAATCATAAGAGGCTAAAGGGGGCAGACCGGTGATAGTTGAACTGGTTGGCTACCTCTGTGAAGAAGACCGACATAATGCAACCAGTGTGGATTTTCTCTGTGAATGTGCTGATGAAGTAGCTCGATGAACAATGGTGTCCAGATCTAACGGGAAGTCTGATGCCACCTCCAGAGATGGTCAACGTATAGAAAGATCTAGAGCAGGAAGAAGGCCGAAGGAACAAGGGAGAAACTATGAGTCGCAGGGACAGCTGTGTGGTCTACTGGCAAGAAGGCGGATTGGTGTTAATTGCGATCTTTTTGTGAGCATTCAAGGCGGCCCCGATGGAGTTCAAAGGTGGGCATGGCAGCCAGAAGTAAATGCTATAGCTGCAAAAGATTTGAGATCTTCCTTGGAGCGATCTTCCACCGACATGGACAACAGGGATACACATTTAATGCATAATCTACTTTATCCACAAGATCTGAGTGCCGACCCTCCTGCAACCAAGTGAGATATTTTGTAAAACCCTAAAACAAGGGGCCAACACATTCTTTTTGGTGCATCCTGTATATATGGCATTTTTGCCTCTTTGTAAAAGGTGGTTAGAGTTTTTAGGAGTTAGAAGTTCAGGCGATATAGAAGTTTTAGAATAGAGAGGACAGAGCCATATCCTAATTTTTTGTAATGGGAGCTTCTTTGGTCTTCTTAGTTAGGAGTTAGATTCAGCAGAAGCCAGTAATGTCTCTTTTAGTTTTCTTAGTATAAATGGAAACAATTTAGAGTCATGGATTTTCTGTACACTGGTGATTGTGCCAGATTTGTAAATGTTGCTTATCTGTTTCACTAACAGTAGAAGCAACCAGATTAAAATCTACTTCATGTTGTGTTCCAGAATGGTATTTATCTTGGGTTAATCATTTGATTTGAGAAGCTTTCAAGGAATGAAATTTGATTTTATGTTTTGTTTAAATGGTGACTTGCAATCTGTTGTTGAAATCAACACTATGAATGAATGAAACTATGTGTTAGTCACAAGTTAATTTTGTTCTGCAGTTTTAGTTAAGTAATTCCTTGAAGGGTAACAAGTCTGGTTAAGTTGGATGAATTATCATTCTTTTATGTTCCAAATCTTTGATCTATCTTTTTCGTTTCTTTAAAAACCCTGGTTAGAGTAGGTTTAAGTTTATGTTGATCTCAAAACAATCCAGAAGCTCAACACCAGCAGGCCCCTTGAACATTACTGCTACATTGACCACTGAGCAACATCAGCATAGTTGAGAACCAACTACAATGACCTTGGGAGCTAAGATATCCATGTGTTGTCTTTCTCTTTCAGGAGAAACAAAATAGCAATATTTTGTTTAACTATTGCTGTGCCATTTGCCTCATCAACAAAAACTGGCGCTAGAAGGAGGGCCTCCTTGAGTAATTTTGGATTGTTGTGACTTGGAGTAGGTTAGATTTTGGAAAACCCAGCTCTAATGGGTAGCCCTTTATATACACCGGGACTTTCCCATGAAATCTTTGGTCATCTATACGATAGGATTGCTTTATTTTTCCCTAACACTGGGTAAAATGCTTCTGAACATGTTGAAATTTGTAGGTGTATATTCATTTTTCTCCAGATTCAGCATCAGGATATCATCTGCCAGTTATTTGTCAAAACACTTCAAGGTACAGCAAGGAAATGGTATGATAATATGCCACCAGATTCTGTTTGTTCATGGATAGAATTTAAAATCTTATTTTTAGAACAGTTTGATCCTCATGCACATGCACTATGCCCATTACATGAATTTGCAGCTACGAAAAGGATACCATTAGAACACATTTATCAATTCAATCACAGATTTTTGTTTATGTATCAAAGGGTTCAATCTTTAGATTTGGTTGTTGATGATCATATACTGATAGAACATTATTATTGGGGTTTAAACCTTTCATTTTCAACCAAATTCAAACGTTGTGGTGAGGCTACATCCTTGCATGATGCATTGAACAAAGCTCTCTTATTGGCACAATTTGGAGGTGACACTATAAATTCAAATAGTCAAACTCAGGGTTATAACCCTCTTTTGCTCGCAAACTGCCATCATCTGCAGCCTTATGCCACTTCACCCACCATCCCTGCCCAAGTGCAACCATTCTCACCAAGCAGCTACAACCTTCCTGAGGTTCCAAGCACCACATTCCTCAACACCCCGTATCAGGTCAATCGCACACAAGACCACTGGGAGAACTTCTCTCGGAAAAATCCAATCACAGAGTTAAGTGATCTACTTGTCAATGAAGTTGTGACCATATCATCTATTTTCGGTCATATTCCAAAACATAGTCCATTACATCACAATGGAGTTGTGGATGAAACATTTGATGAGCTAGAATATAATTTTGATGACTTGTTTGGTAAAAGGAATGAAATGGATGTAAATTTAGAGCATAATAGAAATCTCAAGATAGAATCTAGCTTTGTTGAAGATGTTAGTACTAATGATGGCTTTGAAGGAGATGAGGTATTAATACAGGATTGCTGTCACGAGAAATCAACAATATCCTCTAACAATTTGAACAACTCTTCTGATCAAGATGAGAATCAGGGTGATGAAGAATGGACAAAGGAACATGGTTTGTGTTGGATTGATGTCCCTCATATGCAAAATTGAATAAAGGGGAAATTAGAAGAGCTGGGAGATTTGAAACTATCAGAACTTGTTGGGCCAAGTGGATGTCGGATGCATCAAACTAATCAACACTCTCAAATGGATTGCCATGTCTTCCTAGGAAGGATGGAGTTGTATTTCAAGCAACTAATCACTAGTGAAGGAATACTTATGGAAGATCCTTGGAGTATGTATCCCCTCAATGAGGAAGATGAAACAACTAGCACATGTGAAAATGGTAATCAGTCCATCCAAAATAATGAGGGTAACTGTGTGAGGAGATTTAATTCTTCCCTATCTTTTAATGACCTTGATCCTTGCATTGAGATGGATTCAACAACTGATGAAACTCCTCTACCCAGTGCAGACTTGATAGAAGTGGGGAATGGATTCACCAATGCATTCATAGATTCTTTTGTGATGGTGAATGAGAAAGAAACACACCTTGATGGGTTAACACAAGAAGATGACTGCTGATTTAAGTAGTGAACGGATTGAAACAGATAAAACACTTCAAGACGAGATTTCCAATGAATCTTATGGTCAAAGACAAGGACTTAAATGCCAAAATGGAATTTTAAGGGAAGAAGTTTGAGTAGATGTGCAGATCAGGCTAGTGTTCCCTGAAGAAATTCATGACGGGGTACATTCAGATGAAGCAGAGGAATGCCAAGAAAGCGATCGAGAGGTTATCTCAGAAGTTGAATCTCTTTAGCATGACGAAGAGAATGAGACAAGGGAGAATTTTCTTGATTTTGATTCTGTTTAATCAATTTTTTTGGTTGAAGAAAGTCCTCGCTTAGCATCCACTAATGAATTTGATCTTAATACTAATAAATTTGATGCTAAATGGCATGTTCTTGTTGATCATGTGCAGGAATATGAATTGAGAAAGTGCTTTCCTGACTTTGACTCCATGCATTCAAATGAGTTTGAAGGAAATCCTTGTTAACCATGTACCAGTATCCCTGACATCAATGGTGATAAGCTGGACGCAGATTCTCAAACCCTTGGGGGTGACATGTTAAAAGAGAGTGTTGAAAGTAATACTTCATCTCAAGAAATCCAAAAAAAAATTTACTCTATACGGGAGATGAATATAGAGATGCTAGTCAGTGAATATCCTAGTTGCAAGACAAACCTCGTTTCAGTGGTGTTCCATGAGCTGATACCTCGAGAAAAGGAGTTCATACAACACAAGTCTGCATCAGTAACTGAAAATCTTCTGAATCAGGTGGTATCCTTTCATTATCCTCTATTTTTCAATAATTTTCAGTTTGATTATGGCGTTGGGGATAGTAAAACCTGTTTGTGGGTAAATCATGTCAAAACTGAGAACCCACAACTGACAATATTTCAAGCTTTATGCCCTCAGAACGAACTTATTTCCTATAAACTTTGTATTTCTGAGTATAAAGATAAATTTGCTAGGTTTAGAACTGTGCCTAGAAAGTTAAGATTGTTGCACATAATGAAAAATCAGTCAAGTAAATGTACAAACTTTTATAGTTTTGTGTTTGTAAAGCTTAGCTTTGTAGTTAGTTTAGGATTAGGATTGGTTAGTATTAGTTTTTGGTTTAGTTAGTTTTCTTTTTGTTCTTTTGTTTTCTTTTTCCCGTGTCCTCTGGTTTTTCTGTTTGTAAATAGTTTTTTTGTTTTCTGGGTCTATGTAAATAATTTGTTGTTCTGCTTGTAAATAGTTTTTTTGTTTGTTCTTGCTGTTCTTTCGTTTCCTTTGTTGTTTGGTTTCTATCTTGTTTTGTTCTTTGGGGGCTTCTCTGTTCTTTCCATTTTGAAATGATGGGTTGTTATCTGAAGCATACTTTGGTTATTAGGAGAGAAGTGGTTTAGATATTTTCAAGTTTTCTGATTGGATGATTTTTTCCTAAATTCGTTGTTTTATGCCCATTGTCAATAAGAGTTGTGGAAAGTCTTGAAAACAAGGTACAAAGTAAATAACCTTCATTGGCTCCATCTGAATCTGTCACAAATCGTCAAGATCATCTCCTTTTGTAATAGTATATTTGTCCTAGGACTATGGTGTTGTAGGATTTGAGTGAAAAATCCAATTCCCAGATGTTGTTATGAGGTCCATGGTAGTTTTCAACCCAGAACATATGTTAAACATCTGACATATTGAGAAAAATTGAATGAAATATTTGAAACTCCAAGAGAAAGAAAAAAAAGAGAACTATCTAAAAAAGGAAAGGAAGACTCAATATGAATGGGTGATTCCAGTATCTCTACTGGGGCTATGGACGCCTGGCTGGCAGTAGAGCAATGTTGTGAGAAAACTAGAGGTATCTCTGTCGGGGCTTGGACACTTCATTGGCAGTTGAGCAATGCCCAGGATATCATTGCACGACAGCTAAAGGGAATCAACTCACGTAGCTCAAATCTTGCACATTGTTGTTTGAAAGATGAAGAAAACTTTATAAGAGAGTGATGCACAATCAAGCACACACATAGATTCAGGGGTAGCTATTGTTGATTTACATTTGAGATTCTAGCTCAACCTTGGTTGTTAAAACTGACCCAGCTGGAGTTGTGATGTTCATAAGCCAGGAGTTCTGGGTAGCTAAATTCTTCAGTTTCTTGAAAATGGTTAAACCATTTTCCCAGCCGAGTCGCCATTTTTTATGCCTTGCATAACCACCCCAGTTTATTCTGGAACAAAATGAGTCCCCCTTTTTCTTTTGTCTTTTTTTGGGCCTTTGGTTTCCTGCCTTAGGCATTTTTCTCTTATTTTGTCGAAAGTGGAATCAGGACCAATATCAGGCATGGAATTACATCCAAGTTCTGGTCTTGTTCCATCCCCGGTTCCGGTTCCGATAGTTCCTATATTTTCATTTTTTGCTCTCTCTCGGAGCTGGGTCTGGGGCTGAATCTGAATGTTGAACTCTGTTAGTGTTTCTCGTTCGGGTTCCATCCCGGCCCCTACTCCGCTTTTCTTTTCTCTCTCTTCTTCGGTCGTTTTCCCTTTGGTTTGGTGTCCTATGCCTTAGCTATTTTCTTTTTGGCCTTGGGCGTTTTTCTTTTTGTTTTGGCAGACTCGGAACCGAAACTGGAACCGAACCCTGAAACTTTAATTAGTTTCTGGTTCATGTTCCGTTCCGATCCTAATTCCACATGTTTTGTTCTTTCGCTTTTGTTCCTTTTGTTCTGTCGCAGGGTGTTTTTAAACCTTTCCTTTTTTCTTCCTTCGTCTGTCTTCGTTGTCTTTTTGGGTGTCGTCAGAAGCGGGTTAAGAATAGAATCTGAACCTGAAACTTTGAAAAGTTTCTGGTTCAGGTTTGGTTCCTGTCCTAGTTCCAATCACTTGGTCGGGTTTTTCCTTTGCATCTTCTTTTCTTTTGCAGACGCGGAGCCGGAATGTGGGCTAAACTTGGAAATGTTGAGTATTTCCGTGGTTTGTTCCCGTCTCAACTCCGGTCCCGGTTCCGATTTTGTCTTGGTTCCGCCCCAGCCAGAGTTGGTTTTCCTTTTGATAAAATTGAGGGCATGATGAACAATGGTGTACTTTTCATATTTTTAAGAACTAACGGAGGAATTTGTTTTGTAGGATAGAATCTTTCATCTAAGGATGCCTCTCAAGGAAGTCAACTGGAAAGCACCCCTTAATCCCATTCAGCATAAAACTCCTCAGGGAAAAGGTCGCTGAGACCCTCTTGTTGTTTGGCCGACTAGCAGTTAGGTTTTGATTCATTTGAAATCCAAAGGGTCGCCGAGACATTTTGGTCGCTCGATGGTCTCAGCAACTAAGTGGAGTCTCCCCAAACTAAAATAAGCCTTCGCCAAAATAGGGTGGCTTTGATGTAATCTCTTGCCGATAGGATGGGGTCTCACCGAAGTAAAATGAGCTCTCGACGAAAGGAGGGAGGCTTTGGTGTAATGTCTCGGTGAAGGAGGAAGGTCTCGCCGACATAAGATAATATCGGCGTAAGGTCTCGCCGATCCATCAGAGTCTCAGTGAAATGAAGATGTCATCGAAAGTATCTCGCTAAGAGAGAGATGGTTTCGGCAAGATGTTTCATTGACAGGGTGAACTCTTGCCGAAAGGAAACAGCATCGAGGAGAGTGGTTTGCTTTCAGCATGAAGTCTTGCCAACCTAAGAGAGTTTCCCCAATGTGACCTCAGCTCGCCAAAGGGGGTCTGGCCGATTAGCATGTGTCTCGCCGAAGGGTGTGCCTTTGATGTAACATAATGAGCTCGGGGGGATGTCCTATCGATATGGGATTATTTCATCGATAGGGAGGATATCGCTATAACTCTCGCCGCCCAACAAAACGTCTCACTGACCCGACGGAGTCTCACGAAAATGAAATGAGTTCGAGGAGAATGAATGAATTCGGCAAAAGGTCTTGCCGATACAATGGGGTCTCGGTGAAAGGGGCATGCCTTCGGTAAAAGGTCTCGGTGACAAATGGAGACCTCCCCGACATAAGATGAGCTCGCCAAAAGATCTAGGGCTCACCAAAATGTCTCACCGATTAGCGGTGGTCTCGCCGACATGCTTTCTCCCTTCGGTGTAAGGGAATGCACTTGATGAAAGGTCTCAGTGAAATGGAGATGTCTCGGTGATAGGGCGTGAGCTCGGGGTAAGGTCTCCCTAACACAAGGGAGTCTTCCCGAGATGTGTGTGCTCACAAAGGAAAGGGGAGGCTCGCTGTGAGGTCTTGCCGATAACGAGGGATTCACAAATTTAAAAGGGATATTGGTGTATCTCCTAAGGGCTCGCCATGACTTCTGGCCAATAACGACTGTCTTGTAGATGGTTTTTGTGGTATCAATATGACTCATGTCATTCAACATGAGGTCTTGCCAACCGTTTTGTGCTACGCCGATGACTGCTATGAGGTATAATCGCATCGGGGAGACACGATTAGTGTCTCACCGACATGCGATTCCATTCGAACGACCTTTGACTGCCCAGGAGCCTTACGTGGAGTGTTTTCACCCAATCAGAAGAGGCTAAAGGGGGCGGACCGGTGACAGTTGAACTGGTTGGCTACCTCTGTGAAGAAGACCGACATAATGCAACTAGTGTGGATTTTCTCTGTGAATGTGCCGATGGAATAGCTCGATGAACAATGGTGTCCGGATCTAATGGGAAGTCTGATGCCGCCTCCATAGATGGTCAATGTATAGAAAGATCTAGAGCAGGAAGAAGGCTAAAGGAACAAAGGAGAAACTATGAGTCAGAGGGACAGCTGTGTGGTCTACTGGCGAGGAGGCAGATTGGTGTTAATGGCGATCTTTTTGTGAGCATTCAAGGCGGCCCTGATGGAGTTCAAAGGTGGACACGACAACCAGAAGTAAATGCTATAGCTACAAAAGAACTGAGATCATCCCCAGAGCGATCTTCCACCGACATGGATAGCAGGGATACACATTTAATGCATAATCTACTTTATCCAAAAGATCTGAGTGTCGACCCTCCTGCAACCAAGTGAGATATTTTGTAAAACCCTAAAATAGGGGGCAGCGCATTCTTTTTGGTACATCCTGTATATATGGAATTTTTGCCTCTTTGTAAAAGGGGGTTAGAGTTTTTAGGAGTTAGAAGTTCAGGTGATATAGAAGTTTTAGAATAGAGAAGACAGAGTTGTATCCTAATTCTTTGTAATGGGAGCTTCTTTGGTCTTCTTAGTTAGGAGTTAGATTCAGCAAAAGCTAGTAATGTATCTTTCAGTTTTCTTAGTATAAATGGAAAAAATTCAGAGTCATGGATTTTCTGTACACTGGTGATTGTGCCAGATTTGTAAATGTTGCTTATCTGTTTCACTAACAGTAGAAGCAACCAGATTAAAATCTACTTCATGTTGTGTTCCAGAATGGTATTTATCTTGAGTTAATCATTTGATTTGAGAAGCTTTCAAGGAATGAAGTTTGATTTTATGTTTTGTTTAAATGGTGACTTGCAATCTACTGTTGAAATCAGCACGGTGAATGAATGAAACTGTGTTAATCACAAGTTAATTTTGTTCTGCAGTTTTAGTTAAGTAATTCCTTGAAGGGTAACAATTTTGGTTAAGTTGGATGAATTATCATTGTTTTCTATTCCAAAGCTTTGATCTATCTTTTTCGTTTCTTTAAAAACCCTGGTTAGAGTAGGATTAAGTTTATGTTGATCTCAGAACAATCTAGAATCTCAACACCAGCAGGCCCCTTGAACATTACTATTACATTGACCACTGAGCAACATCAGCACAGTTGAGAACCAACTACAAAGACCTTAGGAGCTAAGATATCCATGTGTTGTCTTTCTCTTTCAGGAGAAACATAATAGCAATATTTTGTTTAACTGTTGTTGTGCTATTTGCCTCATCAACACATACAAGATCTTCTTCAGAAATAGGGAAGGTGCAACTTCTATAGGCGCAGTCTATATTGCGCACAAGATGATAATAGAAAATGAAGACTTTGACCTATGTGGATTGTTGAAGGATCAATTGATGGAGAATGTGCAATTGATGAAGGATATAGATTACTCTTTCAGGTTTGGTACCCTAGCTATATGCATTATGATGTATTTCCTAAATTGCTTTCCTTAGAATGAAAATGTGGTATAAAAGGAAAATATGTCGGTTTGAAAGAAATTTTTTTAGCATTTCAACTCTTTTGAAAATGGTGAAGTTTATGAAAACTTCTTTGGAAAGTTGTTAGAAAAGTTTGGTATTTCTCTCCCGGTAAAAGCAATTGAAATTGGATCATCCTACGGTAAGATGGAGAAAAAGCAGAAGAGAGAAAGAGAGTTGGTTGGTGACATTCCTCCGGTTCCTAAGTCAAGAAAAGTTGAAGGAAAAGGTAAAATCCAGATAGTTTTGGATGTAGTTGATTCTGAGGAATATACACCAAGAGATTAACCAAAACTATTTGAACCAGTTGTGGTAATTGCAGAAGAAAGTGATGAAGAAGGTGCTTTACTCAAAGCAAACATATTGTAGATTGTTCAAGAAGAAGATGGAATGAAAAAGATAACATATGGATAAATGGACCATCATATGAATAGGACCTCATTGAGGACACTCTAGGAAGGTACTTTGTTGATAACAACATTGAATTGAAGAGTTTGCAGAATGAACTTCTAGAAGAATTTATTGAATGTATCAAGGAGGCTATGGACTCTGTGTCTCAGGACAGAAAAGAGGAAGAAATAATCTCACATCTGAAGATGCAGTTTAGGCTATCTCTCACCAAACTGAAAAAGAAAATGAATGTGCTAACACAGTGTATTGACTCAGCGAATAAGATCTTCAATTATTGTCTCAGGTGTCCTCATGTGGTTGGAAAATACAAGGACAAGTTGGAACAAATTGAGAATGAGCTTGTCAAAATCGGACATGACTATAGTATGGCTTAGGACAAGGATGGAGAAGTTAAGAAGAAGATTCATGAGTTGCAATTTGAGCATGCAAAGGTTCACTTTTCCATAAACACTCTTATGGACACCTTCTGGAAAATGAAGGATCAGACTGAATGTAGATTAGAGCAAATGGTTGAAGTTCTAGAGAAAGGATAAAATTCGGTAGAAGCCATTACCATTCCTGAATCCCTTGTCCAAGTCATCAATAGAACATTAGAAAATAGCAGTCTGATAATTGCTACTAGGATTGCAGTGGACTCTTGGAAGAAATTTCTCCCGGAAATGAAAGATAAGTATAAAATAATTTTCTGAATTTAGCAATAGTTGCAACTTTTTTTTTGAGGAGAGAATGCAGTGAGGAAGAATGTAGTAAATAAGCTAAGGGGAAAATCAAAGTAGTGGAATTTTTTTTCATTGATGTCAAAGGGGGAGAGAATGTTGTGAAAAATGCCTTGACATCCAAAGGGGGAGAAGTGTTTTGTTGAGTTTTGACACTTAGTCATTTTTCACTAAGTGTTGTCATCAATGCCAAAGGGGGAGATTGCTGGCATATGGATTTGGGAGATTTTTTTTGGTTGCTAGTGTTGTCATTAATGGCAACTGGAGTCGGTAGTATGGTTTGTAGTTTGGAAGCAGTTCCTACTAGCAAGGAAAGTAGAAGACAGTACTCTACCGGCAAAATGCATGAAGAACATAGTATCCAGTTGGTAAGTTGGTCTAAATACTTCACTAGATCATTATTTTGTTGTGTGGATCCCCAGGGAAGCTTTTCAAGCATGCATGTTACCTTATTGATAAGTTTTGTGATATTACATTGATCCATGTACAAGTTTGGAGATTCGGTAGAATGATTTATTGCTTAATTTCTCATTATGGCCGACCTATTGCATATGGCATGTTCCATATGTATGAGGAGTATGTGTTTAACTATTTCTTATGTTGGGAATTTTGGTTTGGGTCCCTACTATAGTCTAGCCAACTTGTGTGGGTACGCATTAATTCTAATTGGTGATTTGAGCCGACTTGTGGAAGAATATTATATTTTGTTGCAAGCCAACATATAGAAATAAAATTCTTGTTACCAGGTATATAAATGAGATCGGTAATTCATTTTGCATGTGATGTATGAAGTTGGAAGAAGGTGTGTGTGTGTGAAAAAATTGTATAACAACTATATGGGCTAATATTAGAAGATCTATTGAGCAAATTTTGTTTGTGCTACAAAAGGGTTTCTGTAGAAGAGAAGCAGAGTAGAGCAGAAGTGTGAATTGGACAAAAGGTCCAAAATCTGTTTTATGTGCCTCATTGGAACTGAACCCAGGAATTTTTAGATGCTATATTCTCAATTCAAAATTTTGTTGTATTCTCAAATACTTTTTAAGGTAGTGAGCCTTTCCCACTTTGAGCAGTGAGCTCTAGGCAGTGTGCCTGAATGCAAGTGCATTCCCTTTTTATCATACTTTTAACAGAGTATACTTTGTGGATTAATATCCACTGTGGGTTTTCCCCTAACAGGGTTTCCACGTAAAAATTTCAGTTTTATGGTGTTCACATTGTCTCATTAATGTGCATGCATGTTTCCTTTTGTTTACTTGTTGTGGATGGTATTAAAGGTTAAATATTGTTGTTGATAGTTTAAGATCTGATTTGAAATTCAAATATTGTGGAACACTGATTCACACCCCCCCCTCTCAGTCTTCCTAGTCTCCAATAGTATGAAATAAAAACAACAAAATTGAAGATGAAAATACTTATCTATCTATTCTATGATCCCCTCGAGTGGCCAGCTCTCGAGTGCTACTACACTTAACTCAGATCACATAAACTTTGTATCTTCAAAATTAATCCATCCAAGAGAATTCCATTGCACAATATTACTAACTCAGAATGAGATGGAAAATATTATTTTATTCATATCAAAAGTATAACTCAAAAACATAGTTTTTAAGAACACATTATGACAGCATAACGATATCTAGTATCATTGTTTCTGGCGGTTACATATTTATATAAAAAATGCTAACAAAATCCTATATTCAGATGGTGAAGATCACCACTCAAAAAGTCTTCAACAAAATTCAACCAACTAGCAGACTTATGTCCATAACATAAAGCATTTAAAAGACTCAGAGTGAGCCATAAAGTCTTTGAACATAAAATAACAAAAATCTTTAAAAGATTCGATCCATTATGCACTTCCTAAAGTTCTGGTGCTTGTCTTCAACTACATTGAATTCTTCTTTAAAATCCACTTGGTTGAGCATAATGACCATCTGTTCATAATGACCTATAAAATACTAAAAACTATACCATTATGTTAGCGTTGGTTAGCTTATTTCAATGAATTTCAGGAAATAAAGATTATACATTTTTTTACAAAAGGCAAGCAATTACTAATCCTAAAGATAAATAATTGGCAGGGTCAAAGTGGTTGGGATAAATAAGGAAGGGTATTTGGCTTATTATATTTATGAGGTTATTTTTACCTCGTCAAACTTGAGCTAGACGATGTTTTTCCAGCGGACATCTGCATGGAGGGATCCACGTAGGTTTGAATTTAAAGTGTTTATCCCTTTTAAACTTCAATAGTTTAAATAACTCAATGATCTTTGCATGGGGACGGGGAGAGAAAGAGCCATTAACACTTGTGTTGTCTTGAACAACACCTCAAAGGCTTCCTCACATGAGTGAAAACCCACAAGCAATTTCATAGTTGGCAACTTTAGGTTTTGGGGTCAGCCACCTGTTAGCATAGTAGAGCTTGGAATGGTGTCACTGGTTTTTAATTTAGTTGCATTTGGTATAACCCTACTGTGCATTTTTCCCTCTAAACAACCCTTTAAACCTTTTCTCAAAACCCTAAGCAATCGACTAATATAAAAATAATGCATAAATGAGAAAAGATGGGAGTAGTTTCTACCTGCTGTTGTGTGGGGAAAGAAGGATGACCATGATCCAATCACCAAATCCTCTCACACAGGCAACAAGTTCTTCGTCTCTTCAAGTTTTAAACACAACAGGGTGAAAATGAGAGGTTACCACCTCCTCTTTATAAGCTAAATTGTCATAAATGCAAACAATAAATGTAAGAGGTTTTGAAAAATGTGCTACATATGATTGTGAAGAAATGAGGTGCAAAAGCCAGTGAGTAAAAGATCATGTGGAAAGAAAAGGGGTGGAAGTCATAGGGAATGACACCATGGAGATGGCATTTTGCATGTGATGACTTGCAAGCAAATACCCACATTACACTCCTATGAACGGTGAACTGAGACACAACTTCCACATAAGGTAGACCTACATTGAAACTTCCACAAACTCCTAAAACTTCATGAAACCTTGGCAAATGGCTAGGCATGATAAGACTTTGTAATTCTAAAGGAACTTTGATCAATTAGATGCAAAAGAAAGGGCACCGAAAATGAGGCAAACATGAACCGGCCTGGAAAAAAGGAGATAAGAAGAGGGGGTCCTCAATCCAAGTGGGCCATGTGTGCAGAAGGCATAATAGCAGCTTCCATCAGCCACAAGTTCATCTAATTATTCTTGCTCTACATGACCCAGAACCTATAGATATCCTTTGCATCAAGCTTTCCTAACATGTTTAGTCTATAGATTAACATGTTGCTTTGTAGGTGTGCCTGTGAAGCTGTTTTTCAATCAACCTTGCAAGACTGAGCACTTGTAAGGACCAATCAGACTCTGTGGAGCCTCTCATGTCAAACTTGCCTCAAGAGATAGTACCTGGGGAACCCTCTTTGCAAGTTTGAGGACCTGTAAATTACTTGCATCCTGCAAGATCTTTTTTTTCAACTCTATAGGAGAGAGTACCTACAAAATCTTTTTTTCACCTTCCATAGGTCTGTGGATATGTGATGCATTTTTCCAAACCTTCCCAGGAGAGTACTTGTGGAGCCATCTCTTTTGCAATTTTCATTCCCCTCTTAGATTCTCTTATCTCTCTCTCTTCTCTTCTCAACTGTGTATACCAAATTGAAGACTTGCATCTTCCTCATCCTGGTATATACTTCTTTCTCTCTTTGACACTGGTTGCTTCTCTGACTTTTGGGTGCATTCTTCTTGGTGGAACCCTCAAAAAGAAAAACATGTTCCATTGATATCAATGGCCTTACTTGTGTGGTTCCTTGGTTTACATGATGATTGGATTCAAGGTTTATGCTAAGTGTGGGTTTTTACTCAGCATTCCTTCCTTTTGTTTAAAACCTTGTTCTTTGGTCTAATGCTTCATTGACCTACTATGCTCGGTTCCCAGTCATATTAGAAACAACTTGAGCCATTGAAGTTCATGTTTTGACCAGCCCTTATGCCTAAGCTTTCATGTTTTCCCATTATACAATATTAATTTTAGTATTTTGGTCTGGCTTGCTATTATAATGTTTTATTTTTGGCATGTTTGGCCTTTACATCCATTGCAAAAGTGGTCTTACAAGTATTTTAAGTTCCATTGTGTCATTGCACCTAGTCAGTCCCCTTCTTAAAACAACTTATTACACATGAGCTTTATTAAATCACTTAAGCCCTTGCCTGTTGCCTTTTATTGATCATCGCTCATTACCTTTTAGTCGATTGTATCTTATTCATGATATGCAGCGGCCTTGAGTTTCCCTTATATCACTAAGCTTCAATATATCATGGATTTCCTTTTAATCGCTTGCTTTGAATTCATGATTTGTGATGAGCCTTTCCCTTTGTTTTGTTCATCACAGATCACCCATATGGTTCAAGTTTTAAATAAGCAGTACACGATGAAGTCCTTTGTTCCAATGATGCATTGCGGATATGAAATATTACTAAAGGTGATGCTTTCTTAGCACTTGATCTTGTCATATGGACACGTGGTATGATCCTAACCTATCACATAAAGTTCCTATCTCCAATGTGTTTTGACTATTGCAGAGTGAATCGACGATGGGTGATAGAACTGTTGTGCCTTGCTCCTATTGTGCCACCTAAAGCCATCACATTTTCAAATTAAGTTTTAAGGAAAATATCAGCGATGAGCTAGGAAATGTCTAATGCAATATTTCTCACATCGTCAGGTCCTAATGCATCATAGATTCATTCAAGGGAGTTGAGATCAGATCAGGGATGAGTGATAGCTTCAAAACGAAATGGAAAACCAAAAGGCATGAGGGTGAAGGAGATCCATAGAGGAAATTTTGAATTTGGAGGATCAATGGCCAAGATTCAAACTTGAGTGGCTAGTTGTCAGTTCACTCGTGCAAGCTTTATTTTGAACATTAATGGAGGAGACACTCTAGTCATTTGCCATAAAGAGGGTTTTCGGCCATTTTCTTTCATAATTGTAATATTCAAGAGTTGAAGAATTGGTCTAGAGCCAAAGAACAAGGCGTGAAGAGCTTGGGCGAATAGTTGTTGTCTCAACTATGCATAAATTATCTAGTTTGGGGAATTGTTGAAAGTTTTGTAAGCTTTAGATACTTAGGGTTTGCAAGGGTTTGGTTATTTGTAAATTCTATTTGGGTCGGTAGGAATTGTATGTGGTATGGGAAGGTTTTTTGTTCTACAAATTTGTTTATGAGAGCATAAACCAATAAGATTCATTTGTAAGTGAAAATTCGTAAACCCCAGGCCTGTCATACCATGAAAATGGATGAACCTAGTGAATCATTTTCTCAACCAGTGAGGAAACCCAAGCAGAGGAGGGTCAAGAGGCCTAAACCCCAGGATGACACACCTATAATTAAGCTAGATATACCTGAGAAATCTGCGAAGCCAAGGGAAGATAAGAGAAATTTTTCCATATTCATGGAGGGTGAAGCCAAGAATACTCACAACTTGATGATTAGAGTTGTTAATTGTGATTGAGGCAAGCTTGGTAGCATGTTCATGAAGGAACTGAGTGCAAAAAAGAAGGGAACTAAATCAGGGGAATTGACCAAGTCTAAGGAGAAAAAGAAGAAGGATAAGAACCACAAGGCTTATGATTCTTATATCGGGGAACCTGATGTTTCCATGAAAGATAAAACAAATTATATTAGTGATGAGGCACAAGATGATCCAGAATATTCCCAATATCTTCTTGTAGTTGCAGGTCTAGAAGACTCTGATGATGGCAAGATAAATTTTCTAGTTTCAACAAAATCATGAAGGAGATATACATGTTTTGATTATGAAGGTGATGAACCATTGCAAAAATAGAGTCTCAATTTGGAGTTTTTTTCTTAGAGGATGACGTGGATGAGAGGTTTTGATGTTGTTACAATGACAAAAGATTCCTTTTGGAAGGTGGGTAAATCTTCTTCAATGAGTGAAAAGATTCTTTGTCTTATATGTTTTCCCCCTCATCAAAGATGTAAATATAACCATTTGGGGAGTTTTGAAATTGAAATGCAAATGAATGTCAAATGTAAAATGTGACTGAAATTGTAATTTGGCTCAAGGCTTGTTGCTCCCATGTTTCTATAAATGGGAATTCAAGGCCAATTACAAAGGTCTTTGGTTGGAGAAAGTTTGAACTCACATAATAGAATTTTTGTAAGTCAAGTACAGATGAATAGAATATTATTGAGTCTTAGGTATGCATTCTAGTTTGTAATAGGATTAGTGGTTTTACGGTAGCAATAGTATATGAATGAAAATTGCAAATTCTAGATCAAATTCTCTCCTATATATTTTGTTTCTCAAACTATGAATAGAATGATCAAGGATCTTTTATTTGTCTTCAATCACTTTGGTTGAATGTATGGTTTTTTTTTTGCTTTAGTTCAAAGGACTAGTTAAATTCTTTAATGAAATAATAGGTTTGTGAGATGGAATTCAAGGATTACTAAGTAGTTTATGTTTCTATATATTATGAGTTGTGTATTGCAAAGCAATATATCAATAGCCTATAAATGCTAAGTTTAATTGCTAATGTATTACAATTTGTTACAAATATGAATATGTTACCCATGGATAAAACACTGGTCTATTAGTTTGGTCATCTTAGATGTAAATGAGTCGGCCTGTACTATACAAAGAACAAAAATCTTAATTGTAGTAAAGATTTATGAAGTACCTCTCATTCCTTGCTCTAGGTAATAATTTTCTTAAGGTTTAGCCAAATCCTTGAAGAATTTTATCTAATTAGCAATTTATAAGAATGTATCTTTTTGTCACAATGTTCATGATAAAATGGCACAAGAATATCATCTATACATTGTTAGGATTACCCTCCTGGGTCTCACATAGCCTGAATTGCAGAGGTAGAAGCCTAGCAAGCCTCTATCCAGTTCATTGGCCAATCCTTACCTTTGTTGACCATTGAATTATGGGAAATTCATAGGAATCTAGTGATATTAAGTTTGGTTCTTAAAAAATAACCAACAAATTGGTGAATCTACTAGAGATAATACATACAAAGTCTCTAGTTCCAGATCAGAAGTATTAGAGTCCGACATTTTGCAAATATAAGTTCATCCTTCAGCCTAGCTTTGGTTTCAATGAGTCAATTCTCATATATGTTTCCTAAGATCGATTGTAATTCCTCTAAGCTTGCAAATTTTGTCAAGATCTACCCATAAATCCATGAACATTTTCATAAATTCCCACTAAATGTGGGTGGTGACTCTGAGATCTCTGCACTAGTGTGCATTATTTGAGGAAATCAAGAAAAATTAAGAATGAAGAATTTACTAAGAAGAGATGAAGCGGACCTAAGCTCATATGATGAAGCACCTTGATGAGAAGCTAGGATGAGAATTTCATAAGGCTCTAATATTGTTTGGAAAGAACCAAGAATTGGGTGAATCTGAACATCCGGCTCAGATATTGAAGTTTTAGACCTGGAATGGGTTATGTTGTAGCAAATATAAAGGGATTTATTTGTGACTCTATTTTTCAAAAAGACCTAGAATGAAATTAATCTTTGAAATAATTTCATATTATTGAAGTTTAGTCCTCTATGAAGAGAGGTGGTGACTCTATGGAAAGAACCTGATGAAATTGTGAGGACAATCTTAGATCTACAAATATTCTAGTCAAGAAGGATAATTTACAGTAGTTACAACATATCCAGGTATTTTTTCATCATTTGGTTTTCAAGAAACATAAACTTGTTATTGTTGGTAAACAGATTTGTCCTTTTCAAATGATCACATGAATGACTCAAAAATGCCCAGCAACAAAGACAAATATGTTACTAACATCTCTGGAGATCGCTATTGGATTAGCGATCATCCTCTAAATTTTAGAGGTATAGCTCCCTCTTATGATATTTAACGAATTGAAGAAATTGAAAACAAACCTAGGTATGCTTTTTACTGAAAAGCAGTAAAGGAAAACAAACAACTACACATAACCGTGACACAAATGCGATGGATTAATTTCAGAATGAAGTAGACATAGACGAATGACACACAGTTTGTATCTCCCACACCCATAAATGAGAAACAAGAAAAGAATGACCAGTAAATTCCCTCCCAATGGATGAATTAACTTGAATTCATAGATTAAAAGATAAACACCTGCACAATCTGCTATAGCAGATAATATGTACTAAAGAAAGATTACAAAGACACACAGGACATTGCAATCAAATAAAACATTAATAAATTCAAAGATTCAAAAGGTTTTCCTTTATTTCTCCAATACAAAATATGAATTCACAAACTCCACTATCTGTTACAACAAACTGTGTTGAAAAATAAATAAAATTGCTTCCCTATTCCCAGCAATAGAAAAAGATTACTATAGCCTTCAAAGAGGCTCCTGTTTTGCAGCCCAAAAAGATCCCTTCAAATATGTAGATTACATATTTATAAATTCCACCCATAGCCATTCAGTTTCTCCTGATTTTTCCTTTCTTCACATAGGTAACTGCCTCTTTGTATTTTATATCGTTCCTTTTTATGGAAAGCCTTTCGGCTTCTTTTTCCTTTCCACATTGCCATCTTTTGAAGTTGTTTGTCGATGAATTTCACCTGACCTTTGATTAATTTCTCCCCATAAAGCTCTCAAAATTACTTATGGAGGCTCCACGTTGAACACTTGGCAACTAAAGAAAGACAAAAAGTTTATGTTGATCCAGGCCGAACTATATGTGCCTTGGGGTGGTGGATAAAGGAACTATAACATGCTATGTTGTTTCTTGAAAACACCTTTTTGTAACCATTTCTAGAAAGAGTTTCTCAATACCATATTGACAAATTCATAAGGGCAGAATTCAAAGACACCATGGACAATGTTCATTAGCACCGAGCCTATCTTTACGTTTAAGATTCTTTCTTAACTAGACCAATCATTTGCAGTCATGCCACGACACCATATTTGTTCATGTATACTACCAAGCTAAAGAATTCTCTCACACAGATTAACACCTATCCTTTGAATCCCTAGCATACCACCACTGATCAATCCAATTATAGAAATAATGTCATCACTTCGTTACCAAAGTAAGGATGCACGTTTAGTGATCAATTTTATCCATACTTGATTCAAGAATAAAACATGTAACTGAGATTTCAGTAGTGTATCAGAATGAAGAAACGATGTGCTTTGTGATGACTTGTGCTTCTCGAATGAAACTTACTACTGTGACAATTTTATGAAGTACATCTTCTTATGTTGTAGTTCTACCGATATGAACCACATCCTTTCTAAGGCACTTAGTCTCGCAGTTGGTGAGTTTTTCCTTGGCAGATAACTTGCTATGTTCCCAAGCTTGATTTCATCCCCAACAATATTTACACTTGTACCGAAAGTTGAGTTAGAACTAGAGCTATTGGTCATGCTAGTAATGGTGTTGTCAAGAGAGCTCCTAAAAATTATACTTAATTCCTCTATTTCCTCCTCTGATATTTCACCATACTTAGAAAGAAGAGGAAGTATAAGTCATTGAGCGGCCTCTACAACAACCAACCATTGTTCTAAAGCTTCATATACCTGTTGCAACCATTTTAATCTTCATTTTTCAGCATGTCTTTCCCATCGGGGAAGAAGCCATCATCTCCAATGCACCTATGAATCCATTACTATTGCTAGGGCCTATTGATTGCCTCTTCATTTGGGAGAAATTTGACTGCATATAGTATTATTAAACCAAATATTATTTATGTCAATTGGAAAACATCGTATGATATGAGTTTCATTCATTTTCTTGTAGATGAATCAGCCCGCATTAGATATCATAAGCTCATGGTTTTAGCACAATATGCACCTACAACCCTTCATTGTTCGCCTATCCACGTGCATGTGATGTTGCTTTAGATTCACATATGTTATCCCATATCAGGTCTTCAATAAACTCATGGAGTTGAAACAAGCCACTTATGTCATGGATTATTTTTTATAGTACCTTATCATTACCTCAGACTTGTTCCAAGGCTTCCATTTTGATTTATTGTTGATGCTAATTATACATGCAATTTATGCTCGGGCCTCTTCAAATGCCTGCATCATTCATACGTACCTCTATTTATGCAATGTTCTGTCTTAATTGTTTTGATGCCAATATAAACTAACTCTCTATTCTAATCCCCGCTTTCCTTTCCTTCAAGTCTATACAACATTTTATTGAAGCTTCAATTTCTTGCAATTAACAATATGACGTGAACAATTCCAACATTAATGATAACTTCACCCGCTTCACGAATACTTTTAATGGTGTTCATTGAAATGATAGATATATAAAATTTTAGACCCCTTTGCATATGGTTGGTTATGATCATTATCACCACTAGAAGATCTCCTAGCCTAAGAAACAGTGAGGCTGGCATGATGTTTGGATTATAAAGGAAACTCCTTAAATTTCAAAATCATTCATCGCAGACAAAAGTAAGAAGAGCCTATGCTTCAACTCCTTTCTACTTTCATCTTTTGAAATCTTCTCCTTGGATTTTGCAACACTAACATCTTCATTGAGGTTCCTTTATTATGCTGCTGCAAAGGACATTCATTCCTTTCAGTGGTGTTTGAATGAGCTTTAGAGACTTTGAAAAGTTTCACCGTCTTGGAGACATTACATTTAGATAAGCTGGCAGCCTTTTATGAGGTTATAGAAACCTTGAAAATCTCCACCTGTGGTTCACATACTTAAGCAAAATGTCACCTTCATTCATCCATTCATTTATGTTCCAAAAGCAAAGGGATATCAGTACCATTCAGTATCCACATATTTGATGATGGAACTCTCCTTATCACCCTTGGGAATTTAGTTACACGGGATTTAATATAAATGGAGAGACACTGAATTCTGCATAAAGAATCAACCATTCGCATTTCTCCCGAGATTGCCTCATATCAAGAAATCTAGTTGATTAACCTTAGAATCCATGTTGAAAGTATATGCATTCATGATTTTTGTAAAGATGAGACAAGTTGCTCAACCTTCACATACACATCAAGGTAATAGTTGTATTAAGATCATTGCCTTTTGCATGAGGTTTCTCTGTCTTAAGAAAATTTGAAATTAACATGGAGTCCATGCCAATACTCGAAGATCTCATATGATGCATTGCGTGTCTATCCGAAATAATCTTCAAAGGAAGAAATCTTCAATCATGAAAACCACAGTTGTGTTTGTGATTATTTCCCATCGGGTGCAGGAAATATATAACCTGAGACCTGCGAATAGAAATTATAAAACATTCCCATTTCAAAAACCATGAGTCTGCTTATGTTCCCACCATGTAATAACGAATCTCAACAAGGCGTTGTGAATTTTTTTGGCATGGTGATTTAGGTGCCTTTATTGGAATCTAGAACCAATTAATGAGCTGGTGACAACAATCATCTTTAAAAGGATATTCACCAACACTAGGTAACAAATCGACACCATCAATTTCCACTAGATCTTCTTCAAATGCAGCAACAGATCTCAACATTGCTCGACCAACAACTTGATTGGTTTTGTAATGAAGCTCACCATGTTCATTCATATTAGTCCACCATTTTCAAACAATGAAACTCTTAATGATAGGATGTTCTTCTTCAATGGGGCTGAACATAAAAGGGGGAAAGTTCAAAAAAAATTGAGGGCCAAAAATGGGACTAATATTGACTCTGAATGGGGAATGCATTTTCTCTAAGAATGCAAAGAACTCTAGTATCTCTAGTTAAAAATCAATGCTTATCCATTGGGCAGTAGAGTCTATGGAAAAGATAGGAGACAAGAGCAAACCCAAACCCAAAAATGAAATAAGCGGAAAAGGAAACTAAACTACCAGCACAACAACCAGAAAAGAAAAGCAACCTAAGACTCCTATATGCACCTAGACTAGGTGAAACACCCCAGCTACTCTAGGAGACTATGCAAAGTCATTAACCAGTTGGGAGAAATATATGCCAGTGTGAAAGAGAGATGTGAATTCATGAAGTATCTGCAAAATCAAAAATCCTTTGAAGATGATGAACATCAATCTGGAATCTATAAAATCAAATACCTCTTTGAAAGGTGTCCCAAAAATCCATCCTTCATTATATACTTCTAAATTTTCTTGCAAATTTCCCTTCATATCAGCCAAGCCGTTGTATGAAGTTTGATTTAAATCAATTCCCTTTAAAATAGGCTGAAAAAATACACCATGGATAGCAAACTCATTAAATCTGAAATCTTTCTTAAACAAGGAAATTTCACTTTTATTTTCAGGATTCAATTCATGCTCCTCTAATGGCAGCTCTGTATTTTCAAAATTTTCACCCAACTTATTTTCTTCCATGACTTGTAAAGAAGGCACATCCACTCCTTTTTCACATATAAAATAATTTTCAGGCATTTCTAAACACCAATTTAGGATATAGACAACATGGGGGTGAACTTCCTCATCTATCAAATCAGCATTATCTTTTCTAACTTCATTTATTTCATGCTTGACAACTTTTGATTTGCAATCAAGATGAGGCGACTCAAGAATAAAATCATCACTGACCTTTTCTTGTAGATTTACTTCATGATTTGATGGAGGATCCTCCAACTTTGTATCAATTGGAAGGATGTCTGATGCTTTAGATCTCTCGCAGGTTGCAATAGAATTTGTTAGGAAACCAACATTTGAATACGAAGAAACATTGTCCTCTTCATCACTTGAATCACTTGCAGACTCATCTTCACCCCAAATGATCATATCATTAGAAGATTTCTCATAAACCACAATAGAAGTTAGATTTTCAGATTGTGCATGATGACTATCAATGTTCATAAATGAAGAAATATGCTTCCCTTCATCTTTCAAAGTAGCAACAGATTCATCTCCATTTTCATAATGCATACTATAAACTTCAACCCTGCTTTCAATATTTGATGCAATTTGACAATTCTTTGAAAAAAAAATTCATCAAAAACTGTGAAATTGGTGCATTCGAATGAAGAAGAAGGCAACTGCTTTACCTTTTGTGGCTGCACTTGATGAGGAATCTTTTCAACCTTATTTTCTTTCCAAAGACCAAATATTATTAAATCATCTTCAATACTAACAACCTCTTGTTGTGCAACTTCGATGTCACTACCCTTGCTTCGCTTCAGTTGAAAAGCAACATCTAGGTGTAGCACTGCAATAAAAATGACTAATAGAATCTCTTTGCTTGGCTGAATATTAGGAGGAATTCTCATTAAGCAAAGATTAAATCAATCTATAAAATCCCTCACAATTTCATCTTCTCTCTTCTTGATGTTGAAAAATTGGGATAAAAGTGCAGCCACGTCAATTGCTTCGCTTCAGTTGAAAAGCAACATCTAGGTGTAGCACTGCAATAAAAATGACTAATAGAATCTCTTTGCTTGGCTGAATATTAGGAGGAATTCTCATTAAGCAAAGATTAAATCAATCTATAAAATCCCTCACAATTTCATCTTCTCTCTTCTTGATGTTGAAAAATTGGGATAAAAGTGCAGCCACGTCAATTGGTGATTCAAATCTTCCAAGAAATTTATTTCTCATGCTATCCCAATTGATAATGCATCCTATTTCCAAGGATTGAAACCAACTTGCAGTTTCCCCAATGAGAGACTCAACAAATAACCGAACAAACACATTTTCTTCATTAACCCCCGAGATTCCACAGGCTGCAGTGAAAGCTCGAATATGATCCTCAACAATTTCTAATTTTTCTCCACTGAACTTAGGGAAATTTTTCCGTGGACCTTCAGGTAGGGTTGAATAATGTGGTAGTGATAGAGGTCCAAACTGAGCACACCATGTTTGTGATGAAACTAACGCCATTATCCATATTTAAAATGGATGACTGGAAATCTTCTACCAAAGAAAATTTGTGAGCACGTTCCAAATTATAGAGTCACCAACCTCCATCCTCAGGGAAGTACAACAAATTGTGTTGAAAAAGAAATAAAACTGCTCCCCTATTCCCAACAATAGAAAAAGATTAACTATAGCCTTCAAAGAGGCTCCTATTTTGCAGCCCGAAAAGATCACTTCAAATCTGTAGATTACATATTTATAAATTCCACCCATGCTCATTCAGTTTCTCCTAATTTTTCCTTTCTTCACATAGGTAACTTCCTCTTGGTATTTTATATCATTCATTTTTATGGAAATCCTTTCGGCTTCTTGTTCCTTTCCACGTTCCATCATTTGAAGTTGTTTGTAGATGACTTTCCCTTGACCTTTGATTAATTGCTCCCCATAAAGCTCTCCAAATTACTTATGGAGGCTCCACATTGGACACTTGGCAACTAAAGAAAGACACAAAGTTTATGTTGAGCTAGGCTGAACCAAACGTGCCTTGTGGCAGTGGATAAAGGAACTATAACATGCTCTGTTGTTTCTTGAAAATTCCTTCTTTGTGTAACTGTTTCTAGAAAGAGTTTCTTAATACCATATTGATAAAGTCATAAGGGAATAATTTGAAGACACCATGGGAAATGTTCATTAGCACTAACCCTATCTTTGCATTTAAGATTCTTTATTAACTAGACCAATCATGTGCACTCATGCCACGACACCATATTTGTTCCTATATACTGCCAAGTTGAAGAATTCTCTCACACAGATTAACACCTATCCTTTGAATCCCTAGCATACCACCGTTGATCAATCCAATTATAGCAATAATGTCATCACTTCGTAACCAAAGTAAGGATGCATGTTTAGTGATCAAGTTTACCTATACTTGATTCAAGAATAAAACATGTAACTGAGATTTCAGCAGTGTATCAGAATGAAGAAACAATGTGCTTTGTGATGACTTGTGCTTCTTGAATGAAACTTACTACTGTGAAAATTTTATGAAGTACATCTTCTTATGTCGTAGTTCTGTCGATATGAGACCACATCCTTTCTAAGGCACTTAGTCTCATAGTTTGTGAGTTTTTCCTTCATAGATAACTTGCTACATTCCCGAGCTTGATTTCATCCCCAACAATATCTACACTTGTACCGGTAGTTGAGTTATAACTGGAGCTGTTGGTCATGCCAGTAATGGTGTTGTCAAGAGAGCTCCTAAAAATTATACTTAATTCCTCTATTTCCTCCTCTGATATTTCACCATACTTAGAAAGAGAAGGAAGTCTAAGTCATTGAGCGGCCTCTGCAACAACCAGCCATTGTTCTAAAGCTTCACATACCTATTGCAACCATTTTAATCTTCATTTTTCAGCATGTCTTTCCCATCAGGGAAGAAGCCATCATCTCCAGTGCACCTGTGAATCCATTACTATTGCTAGGGCCTATTGATTGCCTCTTCATCCGAGAGAAATTTGACTACATACAATATTATTAACCCACAGTATTATTTATGTAAACTGGAAAACATCGTATGATATGAGTTTCATTCGTTTGCTTGTAGATGATTTGACCCACATTAGATATCATAACCTCATGGTTTTAGCACAATATGCACCTATAACTCTTCGTTGTTCACCTAGCCACGCACACGTGGTGTTGCTTTCCATTCGCATATGTTATCCCATAGTTTACCTATATTTAGGCAATGTTTGGTCTTAATTTTTTTGATGCCAATATAAACTAACTCTTTGTTCTAATCCCCACTTTTCTTTCCTTCAAGTCTATACAACATTTTATTGAAGCTTTAATTCCTTGCAATTAGCAATATGATGTGAACAATTCCAATATTAATGATAACTTCACTCGCTTCACGAATAATTTTAATGGTGTTCATTGAAATGATAGATATATAAAATGTCAAACCCCTTTGCATACGACTGGTTATGATCATTATCACCACTAGAAGAGATCTTGGCCTAGGCAACAGTGAGGCTAGCATAATCTTTGGATTATAAAGGAAACGCCTTAAATTTGAAAAGCATCCATCGTAGACAAAAGTAAGAGGATCCTATA
Source organism: Sequoia sempervirens (assembly GCA_007258455.2). Taxonomy (NCBI): domain Eukaryota; kingdom Viridiplantae; phylum Streptophyta; class Pinopsida; order Cupressales; family Cupressaceae; genus Sequoia; species Sequoia sempervirens. Next base: position 249,920,836 of record VDFB02270651.1, on the reverse strand, counting down.
CTTCAACTCCTTTCTACTTTTAGCTTTTGAAAGCTTCTCCTTGGATTTTGTGGTAACTAACATCTTCATTGAGGTTCCTTTATTATTTTGCTGCAAAGGACCCGAATCCTTCATTCCTTTCGGCAATGTTTGAAGGAGCTTTAGAAACTTTGAAAAGCTCCCGTCTTGGAGACATTGCATTTAGATAAGCTAGCGGCATTTTACGAGGTTATAGAAACCTTGAAAATATCTGCCCATGGTTTGCATACTTAAGCAAAATTTCGCCTTCATTCATCCATTGCTTTATGTTCCAAAAGTAAAGGGATATCGGTACCATTCTGTATCCACATATTTGATGATGGAACTATCCTTATCACCCTTGGGAATTTAGTTACACGGGATTTCTTATAAATGGAGAGACACCGAATTCTACATAAAGAATCAACCATTCATATTTCTCCTGAGATTGCCTCATATCAGGCAGTCTAGCTAATTAATAATAGAATCCATGTTGAAAGTATATGCATTCATGATTTTCATAAAGATGGGACAAGTCGCTCGGCCTTCACATATGCATCAAGGTAGTAGTTGTATTAAGATCGTTTCCTTTCACATGAGGTTTCTCTGTCTTAAGGCATTTTGAAAGTAACATGGAGTTTGTGCCAATACTCGAAGATCTCATATGATGCATTGTGTTTCTATCTAGAATAATCTTCAAAGGAAGAAATCTTCAATCATGAAAACCACAGTTGTGTTTGTGATTATCGCCCATTGGGTGCAAGAAATATACAACCCAAGGCCTGTGAATAGAAATTATTAAACATTCCCATGTCAACAACCATGAGTCTTCCTATGTGCCCACCATGTAATAACGAATCTCAGCAAGGCCTTATGAATTGTTTGGGCATGGTGATTTAGGTGCCTTTATTGGAATCTGGAACCAATTAATGAGCTGGTGACAACAATCATCTTTAAAAGGATATTCACCAACACTAGGTAACAAATCGACATCATCAATTTCCACTCGATCTTCTTTAAATGCAGTAGTAGATCTCAACATTGCTCAACCAACAACTTGATTGGTTTTGTAATGAAGCTCACCATGTTCATCAATATCAGTCCACCATTTTCAGACAATGAAACTCTTATTGACAGGATGTTCTACTTCAATGGGACTGAACATAAAAGGGGGAAAGTTCAAAAAATTTCGAGGGCCAAATATGGGACTAATAGTTATGAAAACCATATTTGATAGTCTGGAAATTTTTTTGGTTCCCTATTGAGTGAAACTAAGCACTAAGAAAGGGAATGATAGTAATAATTCTACATACTTCTAAGTTATAATTTGCAGCCTCTGTATTGTGTTGAAGAAGTATGCTTGTTCTTGAAATATGCCCATTAGAGAGATCTTAGATATATATGTATTTGAGTTATGCATTGTAATATTTTAAGGTCATGATGAAAGCCAGAAATAGGGTAGTGATCAATTGTAGAGTTGATGTTTGAAGTTTGTAAAGGGGTGTATGAAAATGTATCATCCACCTGTAAATCCTTGTGGGGTATCCAATGTAAACATGCAAAGTGTGCAACCCCTATCATGTCATTAAAGAAACTTCTCTATTGAATTGTATAGGCCATTAAATTTTAATGGTATTCAAGGTTTTGCAAACCTTGTTCCTAATGAAGTTAGGGAACATTTTCCAACGTTTAAAGGGAAAAGCTCAAAATCAACATATAGGCATTTGAAAATGTTTTCTGATTTGATGGGAGATTATGAGATAAACCACAAAGATGTCATGAAGTTCTTTGTTCAATCTCTAAAGGAAGATGTTGGAGATTGGTTTTCATATTTTCCAATATGTTCTATCTCTTCATGGAACAAGTTTATGACAACATTCATAGAACAGTTTGGTGAAAGAATTAATCCAAGTTCAGCAAGACAAAAACTTATGAACATCTAGAAGGAAGAAGATGAGTTGGTTCCTGATTTCAATATCAGATTTTCAAAGGTAATAAGGGATATTCCAAAAAATATAAGACCAAATGATGCAAAGTGTTTGGTTGTATATTTGGGTGCATTTGATGAAGAAATGAGCTATTTGTTAATAGATAAGGATCTTGCAGCACTTCATCATGCATATCAAATTGTCATGGAAATTGAAAACAACTTGAAATATTTAATGATGAAGGGCTATATGGTCGCAAGTGTTGGTTATCCTAGTGCACCTCATGCAAATGGAATTCATGAATCAGACAGTAGAAATGATTTTCAAGGTGATAGTGCTTCTCATGTTCCAATTTTTCCATTATTACAATGTACAAATCATAGTGAGCTCCAAGTTGAACATCAAAAAAACTTGAGCAATATTGATCAGATGTCTTTTGTTCAAGAATTGTCTGACATGAAGAGGCATAAGGAAGAATCACCATATGATTTGTTCTCAAGATTTTTGGATGCTTTGTTGGAGGTCCCTAAGAATTTCAAACCTGGGGATTTAGCATCCATTGATTTTTTTGTGAAATATTTGAGACAGGGATGAGTACCTTTCCAAAAGAATTGAAACCTCATAGTTTTGATCAGGTACTTGATTGGATAAAGATTGTTGAAGGGGCCAAGTGTGATTATGCACAAAATATGATGTCTCAAAATGTTAGTAGTAGTTATCCTATTGAGAAGAGTCATAACACAATGCAAACAACTAAAAAAGGTATATTAGAAAATGAGCATCCATCTAGTCGTATGGATGAAGGTAATGATTATAATCAGCTCACAAGCAACATATATGCGGATCCATATATCATTGATGAAGATAATGATACACCTGCAAGTGTTGTTGAGATTTCATTTCAAATCAGTGGTCATGATTTTGAAAATGAAACTTTAGGAATTCATTCTGAAATTCTTGAGCATAGTTTATGTGGAGATGAATTTTATTGTAATGAGGATCATGATGGCAGTGAACTTGATTATTTTTCTGAAGATTATGAATGCTTCTATGATGATGTTCTAGAGGCATTTTCTTCATATAAAGGATGCAGTGATATGAATTTTGATGAAGTCACTGGTTCACAAATAAATGAACAAGTTTCATTTGATAAATACTTGGAATTTAATTCAGGTTTTCCATCAATAGAGCATGCTAATTTTTTGAATGATGAAGAATTTGAAGATAAGAATGTGTGTGTTCAGTATCTTGATCCTGAGCACATTGCTAGAGATGATAAAGATGCTAATGAGCATGCTTATATGTCCCTATTGCTCATGATTGTTTATATGAAGTAGGGATGGAAATGTCAGCTATACATGAAGAGAATGATGATGTACACATTGATGAAAGAAGGGGTTCACTATTGAATGATCAAGTTGTACATTATGACAAGCACATGGATCTTGAATTAGCATTATTTCCAATTGATAATATTGAAAATATTGCTGATTTATCTAACACTAAAATTTCAGAATATGTTGGCACTACAAAACTTTTTGATCTATGTGTAGAGCAGCCAAAAGATGAAAGTAACAGTGGATCTTATGTTAGTGAATGTGAAATTGAATATTGTTGTTTCTTTGTTGATCTTTCCTATCTTCACAGTATGGAAATGGGCATGTTATCATTCAATGAGGAATGCATTAATGTGGAAGAGAATGAAGAGGATTGGTCAATTGCTAATGAACAACATTTAGATTACAATGAATCTCTCACATTTGAGTCAACACACCTATCAATTGATGATGCACATGAAATTACCAATGTACATGAGTGATTTTTTGTTGAGCCTATTAATTCTAAATTATTTAAGCCATCCTTTGAAAATTTTTGCATTGAGTTGAATGATGACTTGAAAATTGGATTATACTATGTTAATGAACCTGAGATGGGTGCATTTATCCAGTTCTAGAATATTGATGATGCATCTGATCTCCATTTCTATAACACTAGGGAGTGTTCTGATGTTGCTAAATCATAATGTGTAGATGTATGCTCATGTCATCATATCCAATTCAAAAAAGTTCCTGAATATGCATTTTCTCTTTTTGATGCATCTAGGGGTTTCTTGCATAGTGCACAACAAAGTGTTTATGATGGTTTCAAGTTTGATGTACAAACTGAATTTGATGTCAAATTTTATGTCAATGGTAAAGTGGACTATGAGTGTTTTCAATTTTCAATCCAAATGGATGAGTATTTAATGGAACATAAACATGAGTTGGATAAGCTAAAATATCATATTAACTATAGGTTTTAGTGAGTGATTGACTACCAATATCAAATTGACAGAGTTAATGGTGGCCTTGGAAAGTATAGTGCTATAGTCAAACATCCCAGTGGTGATGTTAGTTTTTAGCTTTTTAGTGGAAATGTTTTCAGACTTGGCCTAGTACAAACAACAAAAAGTAAATTATTTGATAGAGGTAAATACTATTTCTACGTTTTTGGGGGCCTAGGGCCACCAAATGAAGTTTGAAGAGTATTTTCAATACAACATAAAGGAGAAATAATGTGAAATTACAGATGCAAGTTAAAATCCTATATGATAAAAAGGTTTTTGAGAGGAAATTTGAAGTGGGGAGTATGGTATTGGTATGGAATGCAAGGTCTAAGGACAAGGGCAAGCATGGAAAGTTTTAAGCATTATGGTTGGGCCTTTATATGATAGCCAACACACATGGTGAAGACATACATTTTTTAGAGCCTAACATGTGAACTTCTTGAGCTGCCAATATATGGATAGCTCTTGAAGCCATATTTCTCTTGAAATATGTTCTTTTCCATGTACATTGTGTAGTCCTATAAATTTTGTATATATGTTAGTTTGCTTGGGTTTGGTTTTCTTTCCTTGTCCGAGAAAGTCCTTGGTTTTTGGTATCCCTATGCTTGGTCTGCTTCAACCATGAGATCTAAAATCTTTCCATGCCTATGAGAGGCATGTGTCCCTATTCGGAGCCACTAGTGGAACCCTTAAAATAAAAATTCATGTTCCACTAATATCAATATCCTTACTTGTGTGGCTCCTTAGTTTACCTAATGATCGGGTTCAAGGTTAATGTTGAGTATGGATTTTTATTTACCATTCCTTCCTTTTGTTTAAACCCTTGTTCTTTGGTCTAATCCTTTGTTGAATTGCTATGCTCGGTTTTGGTTGTGTTAGAAACAACCCGAGTCATTGAACTTCATGTTTTGATCAGCCCCTTGTGCCTAGTCTTTCCTTTTTTCCCATTATGCAATATTAATTTTATTCTTTTGGTTTGGCTTGATGTTATAATGTTTTATTTTTGGCATGTTTGGCCTTTACATTTGTTGCCAAAGTAGTCTTAAAATTATTTTAAGTCCCTTTGTGTTGTTGCACCTAGTCGGTACCCTTCTTAAAACAACTTATTTACGCATGAACTTTATAAAATCACTTAAGTTCTCACCTGCTTCCTTTTATCACTCATCGCTCATTACCTTTTAGTCGATTGTATCCTATTCATGATGTGTGATGGCATTGAGTTTCCCTTATATCGTTGAGCTATAGTATATCACAGATTTCCTTTTAACCACTTGCTTTGAATTAGTGATGCACGATGAGCCTTTCCCTTTGTGTCACTCATCGCAGATCACCCATATGCTTCTAGTTTTAAATCAGTGATGCACGATGATGTCCTTTGTTCCAATTTTTCATCATGGATATGAAATATTACTAAGAGTGATGTTTTCTTAGCCCTTGATCTTGTCATATGGACACGTGGTATGATCCTAACCTATCGCTAAAAGTTACCTATCGCCAATGTGTTTTGACTATTGCAGGGTGAATCAGCGATGGGTGATAGAATTTTTGTGCCTTATGCCTATTGTGCCACATAAAGCCATCACATTTTCAAATGAAGTTTTAAGGAATGTATCAGCGATGAGTGAGGAAATGTTTGATGGAATATTCCTCTCATCGTTGAGTCCTAATACATCACAGATTCGTCTAAGGGAGCTAAGATTAGAGCAGCGATGAGAGATGGCTTCAAAACAAAATGAAAAACCAAAAGATATGAGGGTGAAGGAGAGCCATAGAGGAAATTTTGAATCTAGAGGATCAATGGCTAGGATTCAAACTTGAGTGGTTGGTTGTTAGTTCGCTCGCATGAGTTTTCTTTTGAACATTAATGGAGGAGGCACTCTAGTCATTCGCCATAAAGAGGGTTTTCAACCATTTTCTTTCACAATTGCAATAGTCAAGAGCTAAAGAATTGGTCTAGAGCCAGAGAAGGTGTGAAGAGCTTGGGCAAACATTTATAGAAGCATTGAAGACAAATTTTCCCTAGTAAGCAGGTATCCACACCTTTCTATGTCAATTGTGCATAAATTTGCTAGTTTGGGGAATTGTTGAAAGTTCTGTAAGCTTTAGATACTTAGGTTTTGCAAGGTTTTGGTTATTTGAAAATTCCATTTGGGTTTGTAGGAATTGTGCATGGTCTGGAAAGAGTTTTTTTTTTTGCAAATTTGTTTTTGAGAGCATAAACCAGTAAGACTCTTCTATAAGTGAAAATTCGTAAACCCTAGGCCTCTCATACCATGAAAATGGGTGAACCTAGTGAATCATTTTCCCAACCAATGAGGAAACCCAAGTAGAGGAGGGTCTAGAGGCCTCAACCCTAGGATGACACACCTATAATTAAGCTAGATATACCTGAGAAATCTGTGAGGCCAAGGGTAGAGAAGAAAACTTTTTCCATATTCATGGAGGGTGAAGCTGAGAATACTCACAAATTGAGAAGTAGAGTTATTAATTGTGATCAAGGCAAGCCTAGTAGCATGTTCATGAAGGAACAAAGTGCAAAAGAGCAAGAAACTAAACCAGGTGAATTGACCAAGTCTAAAGAGAAAAAGAAGAAGGATAAGGACCACAAGGCTTATGATTCTTATATCGGGGAACCTAATGTTGCCATGAAAGATGAAACAAATTATATGAGTGATGAGGCACAAGAGGATCCAAAATATGCCCAATATCTTCTTGTAGTTGCAATTCTAGAAGACTCTGATGATGACAAGATAAATTTTCCAGTTTCAACAAAATCATGAAGGAGATATACATATTTTGATTATGAAGGTGATGAACCATTGCAGAAATAGAGTCTCAGTTTGGAGTTTTTGCCTTAGAGGCTGATGTGGATGAGAGATTTTGATGTTGTCACAATGACGAAAGATTCCTTTTGGAAGGCGGGTAAATCTTCTTCAATGAGTGAAAAGAGTCTTTGTCTTATATATTTTCCCCTCATCAAAGATGCAAATATAACCGCTTGGGGAGTTTTGAAATTGAAATGCAAATGAATGTCAAATGTAAAATGTGATTGAAATTGTAATTTGGCCCAAAGCTTGTTGCTCCCATGTTTCTATAAATGGGAATTCAAGGCCAGTTACAAATTTCTTTGGTTGGAGAAAGTTTGAACTCATGTAATAGTATTTTTGTAAGTCAAGCATAGATGAATTATTTTGTATTGAGTCTTAGGTATGCATTCTAGTTTGTAATAGGCTTAATGGTTTTGCAGTAGCAACAACATATGAATGTGAACTGTAAATTCTGGAACAAATTCTCTCCTATGTATTTTGTTTCTCAAACTATGAATAGAATGATCAAGGATATTTTATTTGTTTTCAATCGCTTTGGTTGAATGTATGGTTTTGTTTCTACTTTAGTTCAAAGGACTAATTAAATGCTTTAATAAAATCATAGGTTTGTGAGATGGAATTCAAGGATTACTAAGTAGTTTATGTTTTTGGATATTATAAGTTGTGTATTGCAAAGCAATATATCAATAGCCTATAAATGTTGAGTTTAATTGCTAATGTATTATAGTTTGTTATAAATATGAATCCATTCCCATGGATAAAACACTGGTCTATTAGTTTGGTCATCTTAGATGTAAATGAGTCGGCCCATACCTAACAAAGAACATAAATCTTAATGAAAATAACAGACACGCCATTAATTGCAATAAAGTGTTATGAAGTACCACTCATTCCTTGCTCTAGGTAATAATTTTCTTAAGGGTCAGCCAAATCCTTGAAGGATTTTATCTAATTAGCAACTTATAGGAATGTATCTATTTGTCACAATGTTCATGATAAAATGGAACAAGAATATCATTTAAACAATGTTAGGATTACCCTCCTAAGTCTCACAGAGCCCAAAGTGCAGAGGTAGAAGCCTAGGAAGCCTCTACCTTTTTGTTGGTCATTCCTTACCTTTTTTGACCATTGAATTATGGAAAATTCATAGGCATCTAGTGAGATTAAGTTTGGTTCTTAAAAAATAACCAACACTTCTCTTGAAGCAATCGATCCTTACTTTCTTATCTTCATTTAAGAATTCTTCTATATGTATTATTTCTTATTTTGGGGGCGACGCATAATACTGAGACAACCTTTTACATCGAGGTCTCTTTCACTTTGCTGACTCAAATCCTTTAGTTTTTGTGTGTGCCTATCTGTATGTGTTTTTATATGTTCTAACCCTGTGATGTAGTGGATTTTTTATATTCTAACCTTGTTGTCTTGTGCAAATCTTTCTTTTCTAATATGTTTATTTTGTAGGTCTTCAACCTAGGGGCATGCTTCCTTGGTTCGAAGAGTTATCTACTTCCTCTACAATATCATTTTGGTATCATGTTGTTATTTATGTTTAGTATATTTCCTTTAGCATGCATATTAGTGTAGATTCATATGCCCACTAAAGTGTGGGGAAAATGTAATGTCATAAAATTGCGCCCCTTGCAATTTCACATACATTCTTGTATTCACTTTAGTGTCCACTCCCCTAGCATTTGTATAGGCTCATTTTAGCCCCTACATCAGCCTTTTTCCCCTCTCAAGATGATCAAGACCCCTTTTCAGCAGCTACCCTGTGTGCATTAGCTTTGTGTCTAACCTTGTGCTTTTCTCATTCTTGTTGTTTTGTAGCATGATGTTCCTAGACACTAGCGCATTGTGTGGACGTCCACACATTGCACTAGCATCCTATGACATTTTGATGTTCAAACTACCATTTTCAAGCATGTTTTCCACCTTTTAGCCCCTTTTATCGGTGGTAACGGTCTGAGATGCCTTGTAAGGGCTTGGGAAGCTTCTTTTCCTTCCTCTTCTCCCTTTAAATGCCATCTTTCCAATTCATTTGTGCTTCTAGTTTCTCTCTAGCTTCTTGGATTCTCTCTTTTCCCCTATAATCTCTTACTTGCACAAATCACTTGCTTGTTACAATAGCTTCAAGCACTCTTAAGCTCTTACAATGCTCTTTGCAATTCTCTTGGCTCTCGTAGCTCTAGCTCTCTCTTTGGCTTCCTCAAGCTTTGCAAGTGATACCTATCTTGTACCTTGCACCCTTGAGCATCTTGGGATTTCTCACATCCCCTACCAATTACATATCTATCTCATGATATATATGTTCTCCTCCTTGAGCGTAGATTGCTTTTATCATGCCATATTTGCTTACTTCATTCACTTTCTCTATCTATCTAGCTGTCTGTGGAGGTGGGAACACTTAAATGGGGGTTTGACTAAGGAAAACCCCTATACAACCCCAAAATTTTCTCCCAGTCTTATGTATGTAGGTATTAAATATATTCATGTGTTGGAAGCTTCATTACTTGGGTTGTTGTGAGCAGTTTCTATCTCTTATTCTCTTACTTTATCATTTATACTTCACTTCATTTCAACTATGTTACCTTCCCACATTCTGGTAGTTCTTAGTAATCAAATTATAAGAGGTTTTTTTGTTGTTTTATGTGATATTCTCATTCTCTGGTTCATACGAGATGCTAGTGTGCCACATTGTCATCTTTATTCTATGTTGTCACCCTTTGGCCAAGAGCTCATCAATCTATCCAAAAAACCTCTGTGATTTACTCCTTTTGATTCTAGAAGTCTTGCTCTATTCCTTGAGGTAGTTTAAGGCAGTTCACCCCTTGGGATTCTCTTGAGAATAAAGAGACCCATGAGTAGTGAATCCCCATTCTCTACACGTGGAAAACCCAAGAAGGGAAAAACCACAATGAGGATTAGCTCACATATATATGAATTGCAATATTGAATACAATTAGTCTCACTACCAAGGGCTCATTGTCAGGTGGCTCACTATCAAGAAGAAAGAATAAAAAAAAGACTATAACAAAGAGATTCACTATCTCAACGCAATAGTAGAAATCCACCACTGAAACTTTATGCCATTTGCAACTTCAAGAATAGTAAAAATGTAGACCCTTTTGCTCACTGCATTAAATTCATAGGCATTAATCTCACACTCAATTCACCACATTCTACGAATACACACCCATCTCCAATAGTTTACCTTGCTTATATACCACCCACGACCTAAAAAATCTGAAATAGGTTGGCCTTAATAAAACATATTCACCTAAAACATGCAATACCAAAATAGGTCAGCACCAAATGCCTCTATAGTGGAAACAAGTGAAAGATGACCACACCAAGGGTTAACTTGGACCCAAATCCACATTACCACACTACTCAACACATCCATAAATCATGAGATACCTCCATAAATATCACTAGCACATCAGGTTGACCAAACCTAAACTAGCACTATAAGTGACCACACACATACTTCTTTAGGTCATGCAAACTACATAGAAACACTCCACAACATCCATACAACATATTAAAATATTCCCTGGCATCATCAAAATATTTTGCAACTCTACCACAACTACCTAAAATTGAGAACATCATTTTTTTGTGCAACCAAACACCCTACCATAGAATACAACTTACTAACCAACCTTACCAAACACCTCAACACCTAAAACCTCAAGGGAAGGAGGTTACATAGAATAGAATCATGTTCCCAAATATGCAAGACAAGAAACCTCACTATAGAGAAATGTAGAGAAATCTCATTTCTCCCAAACAACCTCTTACATAGATAGAAAAATTATCAAACACAACTTTCACTACAGAATAATCCAGAACCTAAAACTCTAGATATAGAACCGCTGAACACCTTTGATCATCATATCCAAACTACAAAAGCATATCTTCAACCATGAAGAAATGTGGAGCACAACACTGAACACACCTCTATCACACTACTCATTTTTTTATTCAAATTTTCTCAAGAACACTTGGAAACCAAGTGAAAAAACTATAAATGCAAAACTTACTCATTCCATACATCAATGACAATACTAATGACAACAACAAAACATAGTGCAACACTCCAACAATCTCCCTAACCAACTTAGGCTTCCAACAAACTCTACAACTATATTATAGGTTGACAATAATGACAACACCAACAACATTGTGTTGACATCAATGAAAAACTCAAACAACTCAAGCTTCCAACAATCTCCCCCTTTGTCATTGATGGCAACACTAGCTCTCTAAAAAACCATCAATAACAAAAGCAACTTTGCACCAAGCAGCACTCCCCCTGACTATGTTATATTTCACTCTTCACACTCTCTCGTCTACTTCTCCCCCTACCTGAAGAGTTCATGCTCTCATAATCTTGCTCCTAAATACTCTCTCTCCTTATGGTCTTCAAACCATATTTTCTTCTACCTTATGGTTTTTCAACCAACTCTCTTCCAAAGAACTTTAGCTCTCTCCTGCAATACTCCTCTAAACTATGGTTTTTCAACCAACTCTCTCTGCCTAACATCAACGGCAAAGGGCCATAAACTCATCCAACTCTCTTTCCTACATATTTCACATTTTTCACTATTATTTCTCTTTTCTATATTGTACTCTTTTTCTCTCCCCCTTTGACAACATTTGAAGGGAAATACCTACACCTTTCACACATCATCTGTATAGAAATTCTCTTTTTGTTTTCCCTTTTGATACATGCATTCATCATTTTGACACCACTTGCAACACTAACAAGAAATTGCTTTCTCTCCACTACTCTCAGTTTCTACACTCTCCCCCTTAGGGGCACAAAATATGCTCCTTTTGATTTCACCAACACTACTACCTACTCCCCCTAAGAGGTAGCCTTCAACATTAGTCCAGAACCAAGACTGTATCTTGAATGCTCACCTAGACATATGCACCAACTTATGCATCTAGTTAAAGGGAGGGGCAATAACCCCTAACTTCTCCCAGAGATACTCAAAAGTATCTTTTAGAAGAGCCTTTGTAGGCACATATTCTAGCTTCACCTCATTCTTTGCAACTTTCTCTCTTAGAAAATGATACCAAATAGAGAAATGTTTTTTTCTTGAATGCATTACTAGGTTCTTTGAAATATTGATAGCACTTGTATTATCACATAGGATAGAAATAGGTTCATCATATGATACTCTAATATTTTTCAATGTTTGCTTCATCCACAACATATGTGTGCAACATGATGTGGTTGTAATATATTATGTCTTTGTAGTAGATAATGACATTGAATCTTGCTTCTTACTCAACCAAGAAACCAACTTGCTTCCAAGAAAGAAAGAACCACAACTTGTACTTCTTCTATCATTTGTACAACCCCACTTGTACTCCTTTTATCATCTATACAACCTGCCCAATTTGCATTTGTATATGTACTCAAGGAGAATTCAATATCCCTAGGATACCACAAACCATAGTTTGGAGTGTCGTTCAAGTATCTAAATATCCTCTTTACTACTACAACATGAGATTCTCAGGATCTTCTTGAAATCTAGCCACAAGATAAACTGCATGTATGATATCTGGTCTAGTATAAGTTAGGTATAATATTCCACCAATCATTGATCTATATTTTCTCTTATCAGCCTTAGGAGATTCATCATTTTTTCTCAGCTTGCAACTAGTAACAATAGGAGTACATACTGATTTAGAATCCTCCATCCCAAACTTCTTCAGCATTTCCTTAACATACTTTGACTATGAAATGAATAATTCCCCTTTTTCATCGATTGATTTGTAGCCCAAGGATGAAATTCATCTCCCCACACATTGACATCTCAAAATATTTCTACATTTCCTTTGTAAACCTCTTGCACATACCTTCATTTGCTCCAAAGATTATTTCATCAACATACACTACCACAATCAAGATTTATTCTCCTTCAACTTTGAAGTATAGATTGCTATTTTCAGTACCTTTTATGAATCCTTGTTGCAACAAATACTTGTCTAGCCTTGCATACCAAGCTTTCAGAGCTTGTTTGAGTCCATACCGTGCTTTCTTCAATCTACAAACCATATCAACTTCTTCTAACAACTGAAAAACCTTTTGATTATTCAATGTATACCTCTTCTTCCAACTCACCATTGAAGAATGTTGACTTCACATCCATCTAATAAATTTTGAAATCTTTATGTGCTACAAAAGCCAATTTTTTTTGATAGCTTCCATTCTTTCCATCAAAGAAAATGTCTCCTAAAATCTATTCCTTCCACTTGTGAGTAACCCTTACACACAAGTCTAGACTTGTTTCTGACAACTTTTCCATCCTCATTTAGTTTTTTCCTAAAAACCCACTTAGTTCCTATTATATTCTTGTTTGCAAGTCTTGGGACCAATTCCTAAGTCTGATTCTTCACAATATACTCCAATTCCTCTTTCATAGCCTTGATCCAATTCTCATCTTTACATGCTTCACTCATTGATTTCGGTTCCACCTCAGAAAGTAAACAAAATTTTACCTATTCTTCTGTCATAAATTTTTTTCTCCTTGTCAACACACATTTGCTCTTATCTCCAATGATCTGATCTTCAGAATGATTCTTTTGCACATGCTTAAGAGTCTTAGGGATCTTTTTCGAAGCTTCTTCCTCTTCAACTACCATCTCTTTTCCTTTATCTTTATCATTTTATACTTCACTACAAGGGGGTTCATCATATTCATACCCTTTTATCAATACTAAACTTTGATGTGGTTCTTCATCCACTTTGACACTTGCACTTTCAACAATATTCTTCAACCTTTCATTGTAGCATTGGTAGGCATTGCTTCTTGTAGAGTATCCAAGGAAGATTCCTTTATAAGGTCTTGCATCAAACTTTCCTAAGTTCTCTTCATTTCTTTTGATATATAGCATTTACTTCGGAAAACTCTAAAATATTTCATAGTAGGAAGTTTACCATACCACAACTCATAAGGAGTCTTTGAACTGTTCGCTCTTTCTTGACCTTTGTTAAGAATGTAGATTGTAGTATGAATTGCTTCTCTCTAATAGACATCCAATAGATTCATCATTATCCTAACTTCTTCTTGAACTATTCTATTCTTCCTCTCCACAACTCCATTCTACTAAGGAGCCCTAAGAGCTAATAGATGCCTCTTTATTCCATTATCTTCACAAAAACTATTAAACTCATTGGAGGTGAACTCACCACCTCTGTCAGACCTTAAGCACTTTATTTTTACATCCATTTCATTCTCAACCATAGACTTAAATGATTTGAAATTGTCTACGGCTTTTGATTTTTCTTTACGAAATATCACCCAAGTCATTCTAGAATAATCATCAATCAATAACATGAAATACCTGTCACCATATGAGCTTCTTATTTTGGTAGGTCCACATAGGTCTATATGCACCAAATCCAAAGGACCTATGTTAAAATATTCTTTTATCTTTAACCTCTTATTTGTTTGCTTTCCAACTTGACATTCTTTGTAGATTGCATTGATAGGATTTATAATATTTGGTAGATCTCTCACAACATTAATAGAATTAATCTTCACTAGGCTATCAAAATTGATGTGGCCCATTCTTCTATGCCATAGACAACTTTCATTGATTTGAGATATAAAGCACTTAGCACCACTACCTTTAAGTTGATAAACATTACCTTATGTCCTTGTTCCTGTAGAAACTAGAATACCAAATCTTCCTTTTTTGATTTCACAACCACCATCATGAAACACAAGATTGTATCCTTTGCTACACATTTTTCTTACACTTAGAAGATTATGTCAGAGACCCTTGACATAGAAACATCTTTTTTTTTATGCTTTACATAAAAAATAATTAAACGTTTTCCACATATCTTAGCAGATGTATCATCACCAAACTTAACAAGACCACTATCATACTTTTCAAGCTTAACAAACTTACTCTTATCACCTATCATATGACTTGAGCATCCACTATCAATGATCTAGTAATTTACTTATTATCTTGCATGAAAAGAAGTCAACATAGTTCCTTCAAAGTTATGACTTGTTTCTATAGCACTTTCCTTTACACATCTTTCAGGATTAGTAGCATTAGTTCTAACATTTAGAGCCATGAACAAGCATTCATCACTATCTTCATCAGGATAGTCATATTCTTCATCATCAAATACACCATTATATTTTTCCACATAATAACTCTTCTTGAAAAAATTTCCTTTATGATCCTTTTGTTTGTTGTTAGTATCTTTGATTGGACATTTAGAAGCATAATGACCTATCTTTCCACAATTAAAAATTTTGAAAGGTAACTTACCTCTATATTTTCTAGTGCCCTTTTTCAATCTTCTCACAAAGTTTTCTTCCACCTCATCAAGATCATCTGGATCTGATTCATCATCCTTTTCTACTTTTCAGACTTTAAATGCGATTTCTTTACTTGTAGTATCTTGACCAAACTCTCTCATTTCAAAAAAAAGTTAAAGCACCATACATCTGATCTCTATAATAATTATCCAAATTATGAGCTTCCTCAATAGCAAAAACTTTAGAGCTATAAGATTTAGGAAGTGTTCTTAATAACTTTTTCACAACTTCACTTTCTTCTAGCTTTCCACCAAGACCATTGATGGCATTGACAACTTCATAAACTCTGAGCATGTAGGTAGTAATATATTCATCTTCAGACATCCTTAGTGTTTCAAAATTGGCTTTGTAGTTTTGCATCTTTGCTTGCTTGACCTTATCATCTTCTTCATAAATAATCTCTAGCTTTGTCCATACTTCTTTAGAAAATTTCAGACTTATCACTTTTCCAAGTTCAGAATCAGAAAGACCACTCAAGATAGCATTTCTTTCTTTTCCATTGTTTTCATAATCCTTGATCTCATCATCACTTGTCAGACCATTTGCAGGCATAGTATATCCTTTTTCAATTGATTGTTAGACTCCAAATCTAAGAGAGACCAAAAAGGACTCCATCTTGGCTTTCCAGTAAGCATAATTCATTCCATCAAACATAGGAGCTTTGACACCCTTTCTATGCACCATCTGGATCTATCTCAAGAGGTTAAGATTCTTCTTGGGAACCACGTCTCTGATACCGATTGTTAGATGCACAATACAACTAAGAGGGGGGTGAATTAGTTGTATACTTAAAACATTCAATCCCTTGATATCTTTTTAAACTCTTATCAACCATTAAACCCTTACTATGCATTAGTAGAATGTAAACATGTGAAACAATAATGGAAACACATCCAAACACATAAGAACACTAGATTTATGTGGAAAACCCAAGAAGGGAAAAATCACAGTGAGGATTAGCTCACATATATATGAACTGCAACATCAAATACAATTAGTCTCACTACTAGGGGCTCACTGCCCAGAAAAAGAAGAAAGGCTCATTGTCAAGAAGAAAGAAGATAGAAGAAGACTATTACAAAAAGATTCATTATCTCAAGGCAATACCAAAAATCCACCACTGAAACTTGATGCCATCCACAACCTTTGGCTCACTGCCTACAACAACTTCAAGCACACTAAAAATGTAGACCCTTCTGCTCACTACATTTGAGTCATAAACATAAAGCTCACACTCAATTCACTACACTTAATCAAATTCACATCTTTGAATACACCTTCTAAAAATCCAAACCCATCTCCAACAATTTACCTTGCTTATACACCATCCACAACCTAAATAGTCTCAATTAGGTCATCATTAATGAAACGTATGTACCTAAAACATGCAATACAAAATAGGTTGGCACCAAACACCTCCACAGTGGAAAGAGGTGAAGGATGACCACACCAAGAATTAACTAGGACCCAAATCTACCTCACCATGCTACTCAACACATCCACAATCCATGAGATACCTTTGTAAATAGTGCTAGCATACCAGGTCAGTCAAACCTGAACTAACACTACAAGCGAACACACACGTACTTCTTCAGGTCACACGGACCACATAGCAACACTCCACAACATCCATACAACATCTCAAAATATTCCAACTTCTTGCATCAACTCCCACAACTACCTAAAATTGAGAGCATCATAATTTTGTGCAACCAGACACCCTGCCATAGAATACAACTTGCTAACCAACCTTGTGAAACACCTCAACACCTGAAACCTCAAGGGAAGGAGTTTATAGACAATATAAGCATGTTCTCAAATCCTCAAGACAAGAAACCTCACTTCGTAGAAATGCGGAGCAATCTCATTTCTCTCAAACAAGCTTCTACAAAGACAAACAAACTTTCAAACACAACTTTCACTGCAAAACGATCCAGAACCTGAAACTTTGGATATAGAACCTCTGAACACCTCTGATCATCAT
Organism: Sequoia sempervirens; assembly: GCA_007258455.2. Classification (NCBI taxonomy): domain Eukaryota; kingdom Viridiplantae; phylum Streptophyta; class Pinopsida; order Cupressales; family Cupressaceae; genus Sequoia; species Sequoia sempervirens. The sequence goes on along the minus strand of VDFB02270651.1, from coordinate 249,903,410 downwards.
ATCCAAACTGCACAAGCATATCTTCAACCATGAAGAAATACAAAGAACAACATTGAACACACCTTTGTCACACTACTCACTCTTTTATTCAATTTTTCTCAAAAGCACTTGGAAACCAAGTGAACCAACTGCAACTGCAACACTTACTCATTCCATACATCAATGACAATATTAATTACAACACCACAACATAGTGCAACACTCCAACAATCTCCCTAACCAACTCAGGCTTCTAACAAACTCTGCAACTATATTGTAGGTTAACAACAATGACAACACCTGCAACATTGTGATGACATCAATGACAACACTCAAACAACTCAAGCTTCCAAAAAACTTTGTCGTCAAGTGATCTTCTATAGATGAAAACCCATAGGAGATTGCAATCAAACGATGAAAACCCATTGATCACCAAGATCAGAGGATAAAAACCCTTTGATTCTTGAAGGCATCCTCATTCAGGAAGTGCATTGGAGCCTTAAGTTTAAAGTACAATTCGATCTTTCTACAACTCCATCATTTGTCGTTGTAATTACTATCATAAGAATTATTTGGTTTTAGAGATCTAATCATAATTAATATCAATTATTGTTAGATTTTGATTCATTTTGTGCAAGTTCATGTGTTGACTAGCTAGTTAATCTATATTATTTGAGTATTTAATTGTTGTTGTTTGGAGATAGTTGGGTAAGACTGTTGTTTATGTTTTAAATCTAGTGAAGATTGTTGTTTTGTTGCAAACATGTTATTTTCATTAAAAATTTGGGAAGAGACATTACATATCCATAATGGTGTTTTTTTTATCGACTCCTTTCCTAGAGCAAACCTTGGCGACCACACCCTCATGTACATCCTAGAATTCCCCATGAACCACAAACTTTATTTTAAGATTTAATCCCTATCTTCCTTTGACTGAAATGTTAGATACAAGAATCCCAAAGCCAAGAAACTAATATCAAGGCAAGGGCAATACCCCCAAGATTTCCCCATCCATGATTTTATCCTATCAATAGTGGTCCAAACCCTTAAAAAAATTGATATTATTGACATTCTCTTCATGATTTCCACTTTAGAATTTAGGAAGCAAGGGTCTGGCCCAGCAGCCCATACCTTGGGTACCTGGGGTGAGCTGAGGCGAGACTAGCCCCCTATGGGTGGATGCCATAGCCCGCATACAGGCCCACCGGTCAACCACAAGAGCGGGGAGTTGAACCTGAGACCTATGGGGAGCAAATCCACGGCCCAAGCCAACTCCGCTACCCGAACGAGCTGATTTTTGTTTAATTTTATTAGAATTTTTTAAAAATTATATTGTAATTCTTTTTAAATTCTGATTATTTAAAATTAAAAAATAATTATCTCTTTTAAACTATTTCAAGCTCTCTTACATTATCATATCCTCAAGTTCTTTAAAACTAATAAAATAATCAAATGACTGAGCCATAAATATTTATTTTGGAGGCTTAGACAAGGCATGTAAACTGTTTGACAGAATACCTCGAAGAAACGAGGTCACCTGGGAATGCCACGACGGCAGGATATGCACTGAAATGGATTTTAATTGAAGGGATTTTAGAAAAATATCAAAGTGAATGCAATTGGAACAGAAGGTTTGGAACAGGATACGGACATCTATCCGGCATAATGGAAGGAAAAAATTTGCCAGATTTTATAAATGGAAATGCTCTAACTCAAAACGTGGAAGTATAGACAATGAACGCGACCTGTTTGACAAAATGTCTACTTATGAAATGTAACGCATAGGCAAGACACTAACTGTTTGACAAAATGTCCCAAAGGAATGTGGTCTCCTGGAACGCCATGCTTGCAGGGTATATTTAAACTGTACAGTGTGTACAAGGAATGAGAACTGTTTGACAGAATGCCTCTGAAAAATACGGTTTCATGGAATGATTGAGTGGTATGCTCGAAATGGGTTTGTAGGAAAAAAAACCTTAGACAAGTCAGGAACTCCAAAGGAAACAGTGCAAGGGCTTCTTAAAGACATCTTCAGCATACTTAGCCTCTGGATCTTGTAACACCAGGAGAGGTTGTTACAGTTGTTTAATTTTTTCATTAAGATTGTTTTTGGATTTGCTGTAGAGTTTTACAATTGATATTTTATGATTAATCAAAAAGAAAGTAAATATGATCTGAAATGTTGATTGTAAAAATATGCACAATAAATCTAAAACAATTAATAATATAATGTAGACTGAAAAATTCATGTTAGCTAATTTTTTCATTTTATTTTGGTTCATATATTTGTTATATTATTAATTTTAAAATTATAAAATTTATATGTATTATTCAGCAATTGACCGTGGGAAAATTCACTGCCAACAATTCATCAGGGGGAAATTCATCGCCATGACAAATTCACCTCAAGGAAAATTCACTACCAGCAATTCACCGCATCGTTTTCCACGGCGGTGAATTGCTGGTAGTGAATTTTTCTTGAGGTGAATTTGTCATGGCAATGAATTTTCTGGCCATGAATGATTGACAGTGAATTTTCCCACGGTAAATTGCTGACAGTGAATTTTCCTAAAACCATATATTCACTAAAAACTATTGATTCAAACTTTGACACTTCACGTATAGATTTTGCAAGTTATGGTCACAGTAAAATTTTTATCAAGCTGTATACAGACAATATTTGTGGCCCTTCCAAAATAAAGAACCAGAACTTTGTCCAATGTATCCCTAATGAGCTTGTGAACTTCCCGTTTCTTCGTGAAAGTTTGAAGTATCTCATCTCTATTTTAAAAAAGGAATCCAAATTCTCCCTTTTTCTATCCACAAGAGCTTGTTGCAAAACTTTACAAAATAAATTCATCAACTTGTGTTCGCATACTTGAACAGAGCATGGATATACATCAGAGTTTCCTCAAACTAGAGATTTTGTGGAATATTTAAAAGTTTCTAGGTGGCTGCAAAGAATTTGCAGAATTCAAATTTATATTCATGGTTGGATGCTCCAAATTATCATTCTTAATTTGTTTTGGGGATCAGTAGACAAATCGGTGACCCTGATCTCTAGAATGCTTTCGAGGTGATTCGATGCCAAATCCTGAGTTGAAAAGGGGCTTGGCTTCTTACTTTTGTCTATTTTTCATTTCATTCATATTTGTATTGGTTGAAAAGCATACACAACTCTTGTAAGTTACCTGAAAGTTGTGGGCATTGAAATTTTAAGTTTTTTTTTTATGTATCTTTCTTTGTAGATTGTTAGATTGTGTTTTTATTTTTGAACTTTCAAATAAAATTGTTCTAGAGGAAGGGTTATCTTTATAGAATTGAAGGGATAAAAGAACATATTTTCTATAAACTAGCACTTGCAATTTTAGGAGGTGCAAGGGATGTGTCTATGGGAAATTTAAGAGAATATTATCACTGTCTTCTTTTTATGTCTAACCATTACCATTCTCATCCTTAATTTCTTGAATATTTTTCAGAAGTCAAAATATTTTGCTACACCTGAAAATTAAGCACATGAAACTACAAAATAAATATACCCCTATAAGGATAGGAATCACAAAATATCATTCAATGTCATTTTATATAAAACACATGAAATATCAGGCCATGTCAATGTTTACAAATATCACACGCCCACAAAACTTAGTACAACTATACCTATGTCAAGAAAATATAAAAATGTCCATTAGTATTTTGACAATCCATTCCAAGCCACACATACTTTTGACTAGTAACATGATAGAACAAACTAATAGAGCTAACCAAAAAAGACAGTCAGACAAACTCACATTTTTAAACAATAGCCTTTACATGGGCCCTTTCATTTCCTACTAGTTATGTTGAACTTGGCACTATTATGCCGCATCAAAGAAAGAAACAAATTGAAATATTTAGTCAGATCACAAGGTTTAAAGTATAGGTGAACAAAGTAAACATGGACAACGATCCTAATAAGAGGGTTGATTAAGATTATAAGAATAAAAAAGGGCAGTGATTTTTTTGAATTAAAGATATTTACTTAAAATTATTAGCTTTAGACATGGGGACATGCCAAATAATTTATAGGGGATAAAACACCTCTAAAATGTTTAAATACTCATTGCTCTTTCATGGTGGGAAAATAGTTATGTATAGTCATCCCATATCTATGAGCAATATTGATTAAATATATTTAAAACTTTATTTCCAGTGATGTCCATTTGAAGAGTCTATGGTTGTAATAATATTCAAAACAAATTAGAATTCATTTATAGAGATCTCAAGGCTAGCCATATATTGGTAGATAATGATGACATAGTCAAAATTGACAAATATTGGACTACATTTGTGAATATAGGAAACCCGGCAAAATAAAATTATATTATCTCTTGGGATCACTACTATAGATATTTCTTGAGGGGAGCCTTCTTACATAAAGAAAAACATAATGGAAGAAATTATTGAATGAAAATTGTGATTTCTATTTTTCTTATGATTTCCTATAAAACAATGATGTCTTCAACCATCATTTGGAGGTCTCAATGGCCTTGTTTATTCTCATCTCATGGGACATGGGCCTTGATGTGTCAACACAATCAAGAAATAACAATGGATGGGTTACCTGTAGATACCAGGTGCATTGTAGTTAACATAGTGACTATTTTAGGTGGGTGATTAGATTTTCACATGAATAATAGACATGTTATTTATCAAAGGTTTATATGATTTTAAAATATTTTATAAAACCCTCAAATAGATGCTACATTACATTGTCAAACATGTGATAGAGGATAATTTGTTGTGGGTCTTTGTGGCACCATTAAAAACAAAAGTTCCACAAATATTTAAATAACTAAAGTTAAAATCCTTATCCTCACCCATTCATATCATAAATTTTTTAACTTTTTTCTATCTCACACAATTCATGTCATATATAATGTAATAGTATCAATTTCATTTCATGAGAAGATTCCCAATAGTAAGCTATTACTATTCACATTTTTTTAGTTCTCCTACATGATTCTAAATGTTCTAGTAAAATCATCATTTTAATTAAACAAATCTTCATCTTTGGATTAAACAAACTAAAGGAAAGATCATACATAATGTTTCTCTATGAATTACTTTACTATTGTTCTATTATTGTTAAGATGTCTAGTAAGATTACCATATTTTTTATTGTACTATGTTATCAAACTCGATCAACTCAATAACTTTGTACATGTTTTAATCCTTGGAAGTTATATCATGTCTTTTATCTATGAGTTTATGACAAGGTGTTATGTGTTAAAAATATGTTTTGATGTGTTATTAACATTCTATTGGTAGTAATAAGATATTTTATATAGCATTCTTATTAGATCCAAACTTGCCTGAAAACTTTGCTTGAACGATTATGTGAAATGATATATACTTTATTTAAGGGTAATTGTGTACTTGTTTCCATTTGATTATTTAAGAAAAGAGGATGCTCATGTAGTTTGGAATACATGATTATCATCTTCAGTGTTTTTGAATGCTAGCAATAGGTTCCTTCATAGCACATATCATTCATTAATCATATTCTATGTTTTAATATCATAATGGTTGTATTAGATGTATATTGAAGAAGAATAAAACATTTTGTTTAATAATAAAAAAATTAAATGAATGAGAAAATTGTAAAATTTACAAGATGGATAATTTATTATATAAACTTGCATTAGCTCCTTGTAAAATCAAGAAATGCTTCATACAAAATCGTATCTATAGTTTTAATTATTTTATTTATTAGCAAAGTATTTCTATTCGATCTAATTTTGAAATAAAAGAATTGATAAGATAAAGAAATTATGAAATAAAATTATAGATGAGATTAAAGTAAAATATATTTATTATGATATCAATAGTGTTACATCCACACTTATTTAACTAATTATTTTTTGTGTTATGATGTAGATTCTGTTGAAGTGAGCAACCAAGATCTTCAATTTGCAACACCAAATAACCTCCACAACCAATAGAGAGAATCAACAATGGAAGATGCTATTCCACTAAAAAAGAATTACAATATGATACAATGCTTACAAAATACAAAATATGCAAGAGATGCCTTTCTTATAAAGGCAAGGGTGAGAAATAGGATTAGATAAGATCATGACAAGTGTCTTAATCCTATCACATGAGACAACTAACTCATAACTACCTAGGATAATGTAAAGTCTAGATAAGACAACTAAGAATTCTAGAAGAAATCTTATATCCTGAGTAAACTTAACATGTGAACTAAGTCCCCTAAGTCCCTAGTAAAGAATTAACTAGGTACAATACTTTATTCACACCAACATCCCCCCTTAAGTGCAACTTAGGGAGGAACAAACTAATGCAAAAATACAAAATATGGGTTCCAACAATAAGGCCTTATGAGGTACCCATGTACGAAATAAACTCTCACAAGCAGAGAAAAGGAGAAAAACCCTGTGGGAGAAAACTCCTCTCCAAAAGAGAGAAAAAGCTACAAAGAAAACTAAAGAAGGAAGGAGGAACCATCAAGATCCACAAGGACAACTTCCTTCACCCCAAGCATCAATCACAACTAAAGATAACGAGGCTATGCCAAAGGTTTAGTGAATATGTCAACAACCTGCTACTCCGTAGGAAAATACTCCAAGCTAAGAACACCATCCTAGATGAGTTGCCTAATGAAGTGCATGTGGATCTCAATATGCTTAGTATGTTGATGCTCCACTGGGTTGCGAGAGATATGGATGGAACTCTGGTTCTCACACCAAAGAGTAGTGGGCTGACTGGAAGGAAATCCAAACTTAGTCATCAACTGATGAAGCCACAAAACCTCTTGTATAGCAAGAACTGTGCCTCGATACTTAGCCTTTGTCGATGATAATGCAATAGCAATCTGCTTCTTGCATGACCATGCAATCCCAGAACCAAGGAAAAAGACAAAGCTAGAAGTAGACATTCGATCATTGACATCACTAGCCCAATCTGAGTCAGTGAAACCCATAATCTGAGATGCTCCTAATGTATAATGAATACCAAAATTAGAAGTCCCCTGAATGTATCTCAAGATACGTTTGGTAGCCTTCCAATGACTCTCATGAGGCTCTTGAGAGAATTGAGAGACAAGTCCAATCGCAAAGGAAATATCAAGATTATTATGTGTCAAGTAAAAAAGACTGCCAACCAACTTTCGATACATGGTAGGATCAACTGTAGAAGTAGTGCAACTAGTAGACAATACAACACCTGATTGAAAAGGAGTGGGGAAAGCTTGTAATCGACCATTCCAAACCGTCGAAGCAAATCAAGAGCATACTTCTGCTAGAAAATGAAGATCCCCTTAGAAGTCTGATGAACCTGTAGACCAAGAAAGTAATGCAAAATACCAAGGTCAGTCATATCAAATCACTCCATCAATGATCATTGTGTACTCTGAATCATGGAAGTGGAGCTCCTTGTGAGAATCAAATCATCCACATAGAGCACAAGAATGAGAAGATCCTCTCCATGTATTTAAGTATAAACTGTAGGATCAAATGAAAATGAGTGTAGCTGGAAGCAAGCAAAAAACTATCCATCTTCTCATACCAAGACCGAGGGGCGTGTTTGAGACCATACAATGAACGCCGAAGCTTGTAAACAAGTGAAGAGTCCTACACAAAAACTGGTGGTTGCTCCATATAAATCTCCTCTTGAAGATCCACATGCAAGAAAGCACTCTTCACATCCATCTAATAGACTAACCATCCTTGTGATGCAACTATAGCAAGAACAAGGTGAATAGAATCCATCTTCGCAGCAGGAGCAAAGGTCTCGAAATAGTCAATTCCTTCAACCTGAGAAAACTTGTTTGCAACAAGATGAGCCTTGTACTTTTCAATGGAACCATCTACTACATATTTGGTATAATACACCCACTTGCACCAAACCAAATTTTTTCCCTTAGGAAGAGGTACAAGATCCCAAGTATGATTCTTCATCAAAGAAGAATACTCATCAACCATAACACTATCCCACTCAAGAATACTTGAAGCATCTAAAAAAATTTGAGGATCATCTAAAAAAGAATGACTCAAAAGACTAATTCCTTAAGTTGAGAACAAGTACGACAAGTTGTCTATAGGATCACCAACAAGAGGACCAGCCTCCTCAAGAGTAACACGAGCCCATCATGGCCTAGTGGGTGAATTAGGAGGAGGTGAATCAAGACCATCATTAGAATCTTCCTCAAGTAGAAAAACATCATCAACTGAAGAAGATGGAGTAAGTTGTGATGAAGAAGAAGTAGAAGGAGGATCTATCTGTGTGAAGGACTCAACAAACTAACAATCACAACGAAAATGCACCTCTCATGTGTCAAGATCAAACAATTTGTATGCCTTCACATCCTCACAATAGCCAACAAAAATGTACCGCTGACTCTTCCTCTCCATTGATTTATGTCGACCATCCGGAATGAATTCCTAATCCTCACTACCGAATACTCTGAAGAAGGATACGTTAAGCTTGTAATGAGACCAAGCCTCCTCAGGAGTCATATTATGCACTGCCTTGTGAGGAATATAGTTCTGAATATGATTGGCACAATTGATATCTTCGGCCCAAAATGATGGAGAAATAGACCTAAAATGAATCATACAATTGGCCATCTCCCTTAGATTCCTATTATTTCTCTCTGCCACACCATTCTATTGAGGAGTGTAAGGAACTGTGTGTTGATGAAGAATACCATGCTCACTACAAAAATCCTAAAATGCCTGATTGACATACTCCCACCTATTATTTGTGTGTATCTGTCAAAGAGAAAAACCTGACTGCTTCTCCACAAATGTTTTGAAGGTCTTGAATATGGTGAGAACCTCACTCTTGAGCTTCAAAAAGTAGACCTATGTGTGTCAAGAAAAATCATCAATAAAAGTGAGCACATACTTAGCCACTGAAAAAGGAGTTGGGAATGACATGAGATGACTATGGAACAACTCAAGGGGTGTGGTTGCACCTATAGCTTGACCCTCAAGAAAAGGATCTTAATGTTGTTTTCCAAGAACACAACCTTGACACACACCTTTTGTGCAAGAGATCTTAGGAATACCAGGGTATGTGCAAGATCATGATGGGCCAAAAAGTGGCAATATGATGGGTATATGTAGGGTATGTGGCTAACAACTTTTTTTTACCCAAAATTGATGAAACAAAAAGGGTTTTTAAAGGAGATTCTCAGCTTTCCACCAATATAAATTATGCTTTACTTTGAATTTAATAAATTATTATTATTCATTTTCTATTTGAATTATGACTAAAGTCCTGATTGATAGGATGATTGAAAAACATCTATAGCTTTCAAATGGTATCACATTTTTTAATCTAAAACATGTGTCACATTCTATGCTTCATACTATAGGATTAAAAAAATAAATTGAATTTCATGAAGTTTTGACCAAGTTAAGGTGGTTAGACATACGGGTTTTATATTTTTAAAAGTTGTAATAAAAAATCATAATTAATTATTTACTTGGAAAAAAATTACAAAAATATGTATCACATTGGGACATGAGTCCTCTACTTATATCTAAAATCTTATTAAAAAATATTATCATTTTATTGTGGTTAGGGTGGTCAGACAGACACCTACTTCTTATTTTTCCCTTAAATTTAAGTGCTACTGCATTGAAATTTCAAATTTTCACCAAATAGATTTAAAAAAAAAAAAAAACTAGTAGTTTAGAAACTTCATTCAATTTTCTACAGATTCTATTCTTACATATTTTTGAAATAATATAGATAACTTATTCAAATTTTTATGTCAAGTTGTCTAACTCTGATTTTTATGAATTTCATCGCCACTTAAGGGCCTATTTTTCCATGATGATCCTGCACATACCCACCAACCACTAATTTATGTGCATGCATGTGTTATAGTTCAAGTGCCCAAATCTTTCATGCCAAAGCTTGCTCATTGAATCAACATGAGCAACAAAACATGAACCTGATGAAGACTCAAAGCCATCAACCCAATAAAAATGGTTCTCATGATCAACTATCCCTATAGCAGCAAACTTCTCAGGATCGTGTAATTTTCTAATAGTCACATTCTGTGGAGTAAACTCAACTAACTTTCCATCGCTAGAATGACAAATCTGATATATGGAAAGTAGATTTTCTAAAATATCAGGAACAAGAAGAACATCCCCAATGCACCCATCTAGCATCTAAATGGAGCGTGTCCCCAAAACTAGAATCTAGGAAGAGTTCCCAACTACAATCTGAGAAGTAGAAGTATGAATAATGGAATCAAGAAGACCACATGAATTGGTCATGTGATGTGAAGCACCTGAATCAAGAATCCAACTATCAAAAGATGAATGAATGGCCCATGCTAAAAGAGCTTTCCCTTTACCCATGGAAGAAGACTTAGGCACTGAAATGTTATGTTTCCTTATAGCTTCCTCCAAGGCCTCTAATCTCTTAAAATAATGAGCCTCATTATGCCTAGTTTTTCAACAAAATGAACAAGGATCTCCTTTCTTTTTCTTAGACTTGGAAGAGGAATCTCTAGAGGTAGAAGAAGAAGGAGATGGAGTGGACTTCTGATTCTTCTTTGGCTTTGGTTTGGAGGGAGTCTCACTACCTAAAGATGATTATGTCTTGAGATTCTTCTTATTCTTTCCTTTACCCTTGGATGATTGAACCATTAGAGCATGATTCTTAGAACTAGGTAGTGCATCCAACTGAATCAACTTAGCATCCTCCCTAGTAAGACGCTCACAAAACAACTCAAAAAAAGGAATTTTATAATCTTTCCTCATGGCATCCATAGTAGAAGAGAATAGTTGATAAGGACCTCTTAACTTATATAGAATCAAGAAGATACATTCATAATTAGATTTATCATGTCCACATCCTTTTAATTGTGACAAAATCAACTTGAATTGTGCAAGAAAATCTTGAATTGAAGGAAATGCATCTAGAGAGAGTGATTGTAGATTTGCTTGAAGTTGCAAGATTCTACAATGATTTCCCTTACCATACAATTCTTCAAGCTTATCCCAAACATTCTTAGGTGTTTTACACTCTGAAATATGAAACAACAAGTTCTCAAATACATGTAATCCAATGAGCCCTTTTGCTTCATCCATTTTATATCTATGGGTAAATTTTTCATATTCCCTTGTGAATTCAAGTTTTTTTGCATCTAACATTGGTCATAGACCCTTAGATTGTAACAATTGAGTCATTTTTAGCTTCCATGTATGATAATTGTGTGGAGTGAGTGGTTCAATTTTCCTTAAATCTGCCATGTTGGATAGAAGAACACCAAGAGAAAGAAGACAATGTGGCACTTAAATTGTTCCTTTTATGCTCCCCCCCCAAAAAATGTATTAAAACTCAATTTTCAATCCCCCCAGCAAATTAAAATCAAGAAATTTTGCAATTTGTACAAGTGACAAGCTCAAATTAACCGTTTATAACACATGGTGATTTTTACAATTTTTAGAAAAAAAATGCTTGCCAAAACTAAAAATAGAGGTTACAAACAGATTCCTTGCAATTTTCTAAGCAATTTCAAAAAAAAGTTTTCCAAATTTTGACTTCATATGCAAAAGTTATGTTAGTTACAAGTAATAAATGCACCTATACCTTTGGGCTGAAAAAGGAAAAAAATGGAAAAATCTAAAAAGATCACTTGCACCATTGCGAAGTTCGTTGAACCAGATTTTCAATGATATCTTGTTTGCAAAAATCTAATGCTCTAGTGAAAAGTTATGCAAAATTGAAAAAAAGGCCTATTTTAGGCACTTTGAAGGCTAAAAGGAGCAATATTAACACTAACTGGGCACAAAAATTAAGCCCCTGGTAGGCTGGCCCTCAGTCCCCCATGAGACCTTGTTCTGGCTGGGTGCAAAAAAATTCAGCAGTTTAGGTGAAACCGCTAGCGGTTTGGATTATTGTTCACATTCAGCGGTTTGAAGACCCACTCACCTGGTGGTTTACCTTGGCGATGAAATCACTTCCCACCAACGATTAATGTTAATCATGACTTCTCCAACTACTAGGAGATAGCGGTTATAACATAGAACCCTCGCCGCTATGCTAGAATTCTACGGGCTATGAAGGGGCTGATGGAAGTCAGAAAAAAAGAGACCAGTGGGAAGGTTGTTGGTGGGGCTGACCAAGTAAGAAAAGCCAACAAAGTTTGACTGACGGCCGGCCAATAGGTAAGGTCTGCTACTGTGCACAATCTATAAGAGTTGATAGGGGGCTATGTCCCAATAAAAAATAAATTGCACTGCAAAACCTTTGCAGACAATATTAAACCAAAAAATTTAAATAAGCTCAACAATGCATTTTAGCACGAAATTTAAAATTTTCCTGTAGAAAATTATTAAATATAATTTTTTGAAAAAAAATTGTCGACAGATCAAATTGATCGAGTGTGGGGTGGTCGTACGGGTGCCCTGCTAAAAAAATTTGCCTCAAAAACAACTTTTACCAAACATAGGCAAATTATATATCAAAATTCATAGAATCGATCACCTAGATGCAATGGCAAGGTTAGTTTTTGCCAAAAATCATCTTATAAAAAGTTGTTCTTTTGATCTAAGCTTCAAACACTTGTTTGTCAAAGTTGCAAATGGTGATCAAATCGAGTGAAATAAAAGCCAAATCTGACTTTCTCGAGCCTCCTGGACGCAATGAGACAACCAAAAATAGTGCCACTATAGCCAAAAATTTTGCAATCACCAGATCTCACCAAAAAATATACATGCAATATAGGATTAACAAATCTTTGCAAACCCTTTTTGATTCTCAAGATCGTATTGGAATGCAAGAGAAGAGCATATGAGAATTTACAAGATCATAAAAGTAACTCAAATCACAATAAAAACTTGATGGTAGAAACTCTTCAATAAAAAAGGAAGGGGCTTGCAAGATTCAAGGCTTTGATATTATGTTGAAGTGAGCAACCAAGATCTTCAATCTACAACACCAAATAACCTCCACAAGTAATAGAGAGAAGCAACAATGGAAGATGTTATTCCACCAAACAAGAATTACAATATGATACAATGCTTACAAGATGCAAAATATGCAAGAGATTCCTTGCTTATAAAGGAAAGGGTGAGAGATACGATTAGACAAGATCATGACAAGTTTCTTGCATATTATGAAAAATTTTCCCCAAAAACAAAATAAAGTCATAAAAGCATTAAAGGGAGATAAAAATAAATGATAATATGATCCTTTGGTTTAAATGAGGATTAATGAAGAATATTTAGTAAAACTCTTTTAAAAGGGAGAAATAATTATATTTATTAAATAATAATTAAAGGAATCCTTTGTGAAAGGGTGTGATGGTTTGGAAACCACCCCTTAAGGTTTATATAAGCATTTATGTGAGACTTGGAAAGACATGGAGAATATTCAAGGAAGAAGAAAGTGGTTTTGTGAGCTATGGGTATTGGAGAAGGGGGCACACAAAGTGTGTCCAACTCAAGGTATAGATTACATTTGGGGTTGTCCTAGCTAGGGTTGTTGTGCATGTTGAGTAGATATTATGAAGCATGTGGTATACATGTTGAGAAATTATTTTGGATCCTGGTATGCACTTGTGTTGAGCATTGTTTTATTGAACCGACACTTGTGTAAAGTGTGATATGTTCCAAAAGGAATTGTTTCTTCCTAGATTGTTCCATAGCAAGATCCAATACCACTAACATCTTCCTAGGGTGATATTGGCTTTTCCAAGTGTTGTGATTTAGATAAGTATTGAAAACCATTTATTCTAGAGTATATTGAGAATATTAAATATATAATTTTGGTGTTAATCTTTGTAAATTATATAGATGTGTTATTCAATTTATCATGTTAACTATTTACTTTGGAATTCTTACTAAATTATCACATATTGCCTTTTGCATTGGTTATTCACATCTATTTTAATAATATTGTAACTTATAAATTATCTTAACTCTAATATTAAATCTATTAAAACCACTGCTAATTTAATTAAATAACTTTGGGAGAATAGTGGCATTACCATTAGGTAATTGATGATGTTTCAATTTTAGGCATCTAAAACAAGATTCTTTCTTAGTCTTGGCCATTATTTAGTTTAGTATTAGCATGTACTATCATATCGCATGTAATTCTTGAGTTTTTGGCACTCTATAAAAAGTTGCTTGTGCCTCCAAGATTCCCCCCTTTAATCTATCATTTTTGTCTTTCTAGTTTCTAATTCCTAATTTTTATTTATCCATTGACACTTTATCTTATCATTTTCACTTTTTTGTTCGCAATTTTGTAAGTTTGCATCTATTTTTGAAAGATTTTGCTAGCAATTGTTTGTTGTTTGTAGGGTTTATAGTTCAATGCCTCCATTAGCTACATCATTTCCCCCACTTCATTTTTCCAGTGTTCTAGAGTGGTGCCTCCACCTAGAAACTTTGAATAACTATTTTTATTGTTTTAACCTTTCTTGATTTCTCTAGTTTTTTAACATGTGTGCATCATTTTTACATCATTATCACTTCTATTTTTATACTTTTCATATTTCTTATATGTTTTGTTAATTTTGGTCTTGGATTTTGTAAAATTATATAAAATCAATGCCTCTACAACCTACATTGATGAATACATAGTTTATTTTAATGCTTGCACAATTCAATGCCTTCAAAAACTATCACATTTGTTGGTAAATGCAATTAAATCACCAAAAAAAATTAAATTAGTGCCCGTATTTTAAATCATTTCCCATTCTTTTCATCGCCTCTATTTTAATTCAACACATGTGCCCTATTTATTACAATTTTATCACCTTCTCTTGATTTTTTGGCTAATAACTTTTAAAACTTGCTAAAAACTAACACATTTGTGTAGGAAATAATGCTAGTCAAAGAATTTTCCTAGAAAACTATTAACTTATGGTTTTGTGGGATATGTGTAGCAGACCATTTCTATAGACCCATTTTTGTGTGATTTGTCTATTGTGATTATTTAATCACATTTGAATTTGGGAATTAATATTAACCACACATTTGGATTTTAGATCTAAATGTAACAAGTGTGTTTTAATCCTAAGGTATCATTTGTGTATGCTCTCCCCTTGTAGCTTAGAGTGATCTTGGGGGTCAAAAAAAATGTTATCTTCTTTTATTTTTAGGAGTTTTACCTAATGATTTCAACACCTTACGGAATGACCTTGGCCATGTTTTTTGGCCATCTATAGAAAGGGAGGATAACAAAATTTGTACCCCAAAGGATTCATCATAATGTTTGGCACATCCCTATTCACCCCCTTCCTTTGTGGGGAGTAGGTAAAGGGGTGACATGGAAGGGGATTAGACCTCAATAGTTGTATTTCATAGACGTAGGCCTCACATACCCTTGTGCTATATAGAACCCTTAGAGATCTTGTAATCCTAGATTAAGTGATTAGCCCCAAGAATCTACTCAAACTATACTTTAGAGTTGTATAGGTACAACTAACTATGGGTAAGGCCTTTGGCCTCCATGATAATGGTTGTAGAGGTGGTCCATAAAATTTTCATTCCCTAGCTACATTCATCTAGGTAGATATTATATCTTTGAGCCCACAAGAATTAACACACCTTACTTGAATAATTTAAGCTTCTTAATATGTCTTATTTTTTGAGTGTTGTGTGAAACCCAGCTTGTTTGTAAACCTTGAACCAAAGTGAACTAATTCAACCAAGTCCAATTTTTTTGGAAATATTATTACTTTCTTAAGAACAAATATCTATAATGGTACATATGAAAAAATTGAATCCAAGGTCTCCTATCCAAAACAAGTCCATCCCCTTCTAGCCTATTGTCCACTTTCTAAGTCCATAGTCCATTGTTCATATACATAACCAAATCAATTTCAACTTCTATTTAACCTTAATCTGTGCACATCATCCCAATTAAACACAATCTATTTATCCCAACTATCCATCTAGATTATCCCAACATTCTCAAACATTAGTATCTCATAGGTGTCCCATTAATCTAGCCCCTTTTTGATACTTAAAGTCCATGAATTCAAACCATTAATAACAAAAGGTTTCCCATTTGAGGCTTGTCACATCCAATCACATCATCCACATCCACTATTAATACTAATCCCTAATTTTATATCTAATTCAACTCAATCTTTTGAATCCTTAGGTCATCCTTAAATATTAATCCCACTCCAACTTATCCATCTTCATAGAACCATCATAATCCTATCCAATCATCCTAAAAAAAATATTTAATATCTTGAAATTCACCTTTGGATTCCCTAAATAAAATTATCTAATATATCCATGAGGTCCCTTAATTATCCTTAGGGCTTAAAATCCTAATCTTTGGGACCCTTAATCATCCTAGGGACCAAAATCCATCCTTGGAACTCTAAAACTATTTTTATATTTCATAATATTAATCAACTCAAAACATCTTTAGAATTAAAAAGTGTGAAACATCAAATAATCTGTGTATCACACCTATCCAAAAAAATCCAAGTAGCCAAACCTTCCATTTCCATCTTTAGAAGTCGCCTTATCTATCCAAACCATTCCACAAATTCTTTAAAATTTCACCTAAGGATATAATCATCATCTTTAAGCAAGCCTTAATTCCAACTATCCAAAACCATCACCCCAAATCTTTAAGTCAAAAGGTCTTTCCCTTTGAAAAAAATTTCACCCAAACTCGAACCTAATTCATTGTTGCCTAAAATCCTAGAGATAGATCGATGCCTTGTCTCACAATGCAAATTTCTAAGATAAGGATGCCTAATCCATTTTCCAAAAAAATCCCTTGTAGACAAATTTCCTTACCTAATGGAATCATCCAAACAAAATAATAGTGATAGGAATGATATTCCTGATCAAAATGAATACATCATTGATCCTCATAACATTCTTAGTTTCAAACAAGGTCATAACCTTGTGGAAAGGTATATGAAAATTAACAAAGATATCATTTTTAGATAGATATTCAAATTATGATCAAATTTGAGACTATTCATGACCTTTCAAACCTTAACAATAGTGCATCCTAACCCCCTTAAATATTTTCATTCCCATGAAGAGGAACCAACCATTAACCATGAGACCTTAGACCTAACCCATGACCATACCAGCCTCCACCTTGACCATAATCCTACCTCCCAAATAAAGTGATTCCTTTTCATCAAAGTTAAAGCACCCATGATCAATAAACATAATATGGGACACATACTTACTAATCCAAATAATTCGTAAATATCTCCATCAAATAGTCTAGCCACTTCAACCACTAATAATCACTCTAGGAATAGACATCATTATTCCAAAGTGGGGTATTTATCCATTTCAATATCCAACCAACAAACCTCACATTTATCTACCTCCAACATGACCATACATGACATCAATCCCCTAAAATCAACCTTAAATCCTTAAGAAACATGAATCAAAACCAAAACCTCACTTCTCCTAAGAACCATGACACACAACATCATGTTCATCAATACAACTATTGTCCTCCACCATCTCCAATCATGTCCTTTGACCTTGAGTGGTAAGCTATGAAGGATGCAATCAAAGGACTCCAAGATGAAATAGGCTATAAATAATACACTTTCAAAGAACTATGTCCCTATAATTTTGATCATTCCATTTCACAAATTGTATACCCTACCTCCTCCCAAATTCTAAAATACAATAAATATAAAGGGAAGGATGACCTTAGGGAACATTCAAATAATTATTCATAGCTGTAAAATAATTGGAACATGAAGCTATGTAATTAATATATATTCCTCATAACTTAGGTGGGAAAGCACTAGAATGGTTCTTTCATTAACATAATGGATCCATCACCTCTTTTGGAGACCTTGTACAAAAAAAAATTAAACACTTTTCTTACAACATGAAACATGAACTCGCAATGATGAAATTTTGCAATGCTAAGAAAAAACTGAGGGAGATATTCTCATCAAATATGGAGAGATTCACCTAGTATATTTCCTTGTTCAATCATGGAGAAGCAACTAGTACATATCTTTGTTATCAACCTAACATTTTGATTAGGATTTCACCTAAAATTTAATGTGTGGCCAATTTTTATGAACTAATTCAAAAGGGATTTCACATTGAAATGTCCCTTGTTGCTAAAGGATTAATAAAAATATATTCTAAGGACCAAAACCAAAATTATAAATTTAAATTTTACAATGACAAGTCCAAATTCTTTAGCAAAAAGAAAAATATAGTCAAAGAGGGTGTTAGCAACTCCAAACATATGCAAAACCTTCAACACATACCATTTATTACAATTCCATCCACACCACATAAACCCGAGAATAATAGGAGAAAACTTGCACCATTAGGGGAGCCTATTGAGGTAGTTTTTCATAAACTTTTTAAGGTCAACATGGTCACTTTACCTCTTATAAGACCTTTTGATGAAAATCAGCCCAAGCCCTTCTAGTACTGGGAGGATGAATACTATCACTTCCATAGGATTAAAACTCATGCCACAAGGAAATATATGAAGCTAAAACATTACAAACAAAATATTATTGATAGAGATGAAATAAAAGTTGAAGGAAAATCCAACACATCATTGAATCAATACATGTGGATATACTAAAATTTATTCCCCAAGAATAGTTAGTAGTGAACCTCCAATAAGTAAAATCAATGACAAGACTCCCATACCCACAAAATTCACTATCATAAGACCCCTCATAACTATGATTCGATTGTTGGATATATTGATAAATATGATGAAAGAGTTCACATTATCAAGATAAAATCATCTAATTGTTCTATAACTACTTGACACAACAAATTCACTATTTAAGGTCCTCCTCAAAATAATTTAAAGAAGCAATAACCTCATTGACCATCTTGAGTGAAAATCTACCTAAATATCCATCCTCAAACTCCTTTGTACACCCCCTACTCATTGATACATCCTAAACTGAATCCTCTACAAATCCCAAGCACCAAATAATATTTATCCTTCATACTTTGAGGCCCTTGTTGACCACCTCTCCATAGACCACCACATCATATTTTCACCTAGTTACATACCTTTCATTGATCCTTCATATTGAGGCTATCATATATAAATATAAAATAAAGTGAGTGGTCATTGATAATGATTAAGGGTACTCCCCTTATAGTCTCAAACTCACAACAATTATAGAGAATTGTACAACAAAATGCAAGATGAAAACAAAGATCATCTATTATCACTAGAATGAAAATGAAATTACAACATTACAGTTACACCACATGGGCTTTCTGATTACATGAATCTACAAAGTCTCCAAATATGAACTAAACTTTTCTCTATTCTCTCATGACCCCTCCAGCTAAGGCCCCCCATCCAACTTCCCCTTTTTGATGGGATTATATCTTTTCTTCTCTGTCTTCACCAACAAGAAATCTTCTTTACCTCGATCACTGCAATCTTGTCCAGATTCATTTTATTTTCTATTCTTAGCAAACTATAACCTAGGGTTTGTTCTTCATTCAATGCATTTCTTTGTATATCAAATATGTATTAAACTGTTTCAACCATCTTACCTTAGTATTATTGTCAACTTCCAATCAACAACAAAACATAACTAGAGTGGTTATCTCATTTTTGTTCCATCACTCCATGTTGGCCATCAATTTAAGTACTCACGTCATAATTCATTTGATACATTTGTTTGTCTTTCCTTTAAATCATCATCATCTGGTTAAACCATAGATCACTTATGGTTCACAACAATGATGTGAATCTACCCAACCAAACACTCTTTTCCACATGTCACAACACCATATTCTTACACTGGTCAAACCAAGTCAAAATATGCTTCCTACGGAATGGAGGGTTTATGCCACCTATCATACTTGTTGGGGGTCAGTAATCCCTCTTACCTCATACTTGAAATACATAGAAGAGCTTAAGAAGCAAGACCGAACAACGAAGTTTGCTTCTTCTTCAAACCTATCGAGGTTCGGCCATTGGCCTTACCCTTTACCTTTTACCATCCTTCGCATCTATCACAAACCATCACTCAGACCTTCAAAACTCTATAGCGCATGAGATTGTAAAATGTCAAAGTTCCCTCATCCATCATATTGCTTACCATCTTCTGAATAAGGCATAAGCCCTATCTCTGACTCGCGAAGCCTGAAACATATCCTTTTCCAACTTCTACCCTTTTGAGTGTCAGGGTCCAGAGTTTCTCCATACCTCCTACATCCCTTAAAAATTAAGTTAAGGTGTAAGCTTTAACACCAAATCCTGATGTTTGATCTCATAGAGCAAAGAGTAAGCCACAAGCCAAAAGTCTGAAACCCGAGTAGACTAAGCAGAAAATGACTAACTCTTTCTTCCCTAGCAAGTGATAAGAGATAAGCTCGAGGCCCAAAGCCTAAAATTCTACAAATATTCATACAAAAAAAAACTAGCCAATTTAGCCCTTATTGAAAAGAAATAACATGCTTGTTTTTGGTTGATGCAAAATTTCTCTTACACCCTAGATGCTCCTACATCAGACACCTGGGGTAACTTGAAAAGTGACTTTGTCACTTCTCAGGAATTAGAGGAAAACCAAGGTGGTTTACCTCAGCCTTAGATAACCATGATGAATCTTCAATAGGCCTTCATATCCATTTCACTAGGTACTCTATATGTTGCATGCTTCTTGTGCTTCTACCCACACAACTATCCAAAATTTTTTCTATCTCTTCCTTTTCTGAAGTAGGTTTTGGGATATTCCATTTTTCTTTTGCTAATTCTTCTTCAATTCCCCTTGATGATACTCTGTCAAATCTAAAATGTTAAACACAAGTGAAATATGAATTTCATTAGGCAAGTCTATCTCATAAGCATTTCCTGAATCATGCTTCTTCAATATTTTACATGGTCCAAACTTCTTCATTTTCAATTTGTTATAAGTATCCATTGAAAATCTCTCTTTTCTCGAGTGAGCCATGACTTCATCTCCAACCTAAAATTCCTTAGGTCTCCTTTTCTAATCTGCCTTAACTTTATACTGAATATTCATCTTATTAATATGCTTTATCACCTCTTCATTGAAATTCTTTAGGTGCTCAACAAAGTCTTCAACTTCAACACTTGTCTTTTCTCCCTTGTCCATCCTCCTCAACTCATAAGCATTCCTTGTACTATTCCCATATACAATCTAAAATGGTGATTTTATCAGTGCTCCTGTTGACACAATTATTGTAAGAAATTTTTTCTTGTGGTAAAATCAAACCCCATGCTTTGGACTTATCTCCTACCAAACATTGTAGTAGGTTTCCCAAACTCCTATTCACCAATTTTTTCTATCCATTGGTCTGTGGATGGTGTGTAGAACTGATCAAATTCAAAACGGTCTTCAACTTCTTCCATAATGTCCTCCTAAAATAACCAAAAACCTTGGTATATCAATATGAAAATATTCTCTTGGGTAGACCATGCAATCTCACCACCTCCCTAAAAAACAACTCTGCAAGTTGAACAACATCATTAGTCTTTTTACAAGGAATAAATATGTCATCTTAGAAAAAATTTCCATCACCACAAATAGTGAATCATGTCCTCTCTATGTCCTCCATAACCCAACAACAAAATCAATACTAATGTCCTCCCATGGCCTCTCTGGTATAGGTAATGGTTGATATAACCCGATATTCTAATGTGCTCCTTTTTCCATCTAAAATACTTTACAACTCTACATAAACTTCTTCACATCATGTTGCAACTGTGGCCAATAATAGTACTCACTAACATTAGCAATTGCCTTATCTAGACCAAAGTGTCTAGCTAATCCCCCACTATGCTTCTCCTTGATTCTAAGTTTTCTCTCATGGAACTCCTTGAAATACACATCTGGTTTCCTTTAAACAACATACCATCTTGGATTATGAAATCCAACCATCTTGTCATATCCAAAGTGATAGGATCCATGCAAGCTCTCCAAGCCTCTACAAAATCAGGATCTTCGAGATACAAGCTCTTAAGTTCATTGAACCCAACAACTTTGACCTGCATTTTTGGTAACAAACTTTGCCTCCTACTTAAGGCAACTACAACTCTATTAGATCTTCCACTCCTATGCTTCAAAACAATGTATAACTTTGCAAAAATTCAACCCATTTCAAATGTATTTGATTTAACTTCCCTTGACTATTCAAATATTGCAAAGCTTGATAATCAGTAAATAAAACAAACTCCTTTGGTAACAGATAGTGTCTCCATTTCTTCAAAGCTTGAACTATAGCATAAAACTCTTGATCATAAACATAATACTTCTTCTTTGCATCATTCAACTTTTCACTAAAATAAGCAATGGGTTTACCTTCTTGACTCAAAATAGCTCCAATGGCATTGTCACTAGCATCAAAATCTACCTAAAATACCTTATTGAAATTTGGAAGTGACAAAATGGGTTGCTCTATGACTCTATTTTTCAAAAAAATCAAAACTCTTCATTTCTCTGGTAGTCCATTTGAACACTTTTATATCCCCTCTCATTGTTTTAGTTAGGGGTGCACAAATACTACTGAAACCTTTGATAGACTTTCTATAAAAACTAGTTGAAACATGAAAAGATCTCCCCTGTATAGCACTCCTTGGTGTAGGCCATTCAATGATAGATTTCACCTTTTTTGGGTCCATCCTAAGACCATCTGTTGAGACAAAAAATCCCAGGTATAGTAATTCTTTCTTCACAAAGATAGACTTCTTCAAATTAATCAACAACTTTTCTTCTCTTAACTTCTCAAAAACTTCTCTGATATGCATCAAATGTTCTTCCAGTTTCTTGCTAAAATTAGAATATCATCCAAATAAACAATAAAAAAAATTCTATAAATTATTTCAATACCTCATTTATGAGCCGCATGAAGGTGCTCAGTGCATTGGTTAGCCCAAAAGGCATGACTAGCCACTCATACAATCCCTCCTTGGTTTTGAAGGCTATATGAACCATTCATCTCCTTCTCTAATCTGAATCTAGTGATATCCACTCTTCAAATCTATCTTTGTGAAGTATTCAGCTCCACTCAAATAATCCATGATGTCATCCATCATCGACAAGGGAAATCTATACTTGATAGTAATCTTGTTGATGGATCAAGAGTCCATACACATCTTCCATTATCCATCCTTTTTTGGTGCTAGTACTGCAGGTACCACACATGGACTCAAACTCTCTCAAATCAATCCTTTCCATAGCAACCCTTGCACTTGTCTAATAAACTCCTCATTTTCTATTGGAGTCATTTGATGGGCTGCCTTATTCGACAAACTAGCTCTAGGAATCAGGTCCATCTGATGACTAATCTTTCACATTGGAGGAAAACCCTCAAGTACATTATCAAAAAAAATATCTTGAAACTCATCTAGTAAATCAGAAACCTCTACAAGTATCTCCTTATCATCTTTTCCATCAACTCTAGGAATCAAAGCATAACACATATATTCATATTTCATACCTTCTAAAAAAATTCTACCATCAACTAAATAGATTATGGTATTACTATATACCTTTTCCTCTATATCTTTTAGGTGCTTCAACTTATAATGAACTCCATCCTTTTTCAAAGAGTAGGTGCTACCATTTCCATCATGTGTTGCATGTCAATCAAACTGCCATGGTCTCCCTAACAACATATGACAAAAATCCATAGGAAATATATCACACAGTACCTCATCATGATAATTTCCAATTTTAAACTTTACGAGACATTGTTCATTGACCAAAGCTTTATGGTCCTTTTGCAACCAAGCAATCTGATAGGGGTTCAAATGCCCTCTTCTCTCCAACAATGACTTACTAACCATTTCCTCTGAAACAAGGTTATCGGTGTTTCCTCTATCAATGATAATATTACAAACTTTACCTTCACACTTACATCAAGTGTGAAACAGGTTCTTTCTTTGACCCGATTCCTTCTCCTCATTCAACAAGGCTCTTCTAACAACAAGGACCTCTCCTCTTTCATTGTCTTCAAAATGTGAAGACTCAACATCTTCATTTGTGTGCACAACTTGTGCATTTCCTTCAGGTCTTATATTTTTCCTTCCTTGATGTTGAGGACACTCATAGGCTCTATGTCCTTCTCGTCCACATTGAAAACAGGTTCCATAGAAGCCTCCTCTTCCTAGCTCTCTTCCTCTTCCTCTTCCTCCTTATTCTTCATTATTTTGATCTCTAGGGTGGTAGGTGTTATCTCCTTTCTAGTTCTGACTGCTACTAGATCCTTCATTCTTCCTTTGATCTTTACTTTGGCCACCATATGACCATCCACCATTCTTTCCACCATGACCTCTTTGTTTGCTTTTGAATATTCTATTTAGCTTTTCCTCTAGCTTCAAGGAAAACTGGTATGCATCTTCAATGATAGGTATTGTCACCAAACTCAACTCTTCTTGAATACTTAGCTTCAACCCATTTATGTAATGGGAAAATTTCTCCTTATTGGACTCAGAATGACTTGCTCTGATTAGGACTTGGTAGAATTATTTAGTATAATCCTTAATAGATTTTCTTGATTTTTTCAACCCTTGCATCATTTTCAAAAAATCTTGCTCATAGTCCATAGGAATGAACTGTCTCTTTATCTTGTTATTTTCTCTTTTCCTCTTCGGTTTCTTTCCAACTGGACCTCTTTCCACCATATATTGGCATGACCTTTCATCTTGGATTTTGCAAATTTGACCCTCATAGGATCTTCCACCTCCTCCTACTCAAATTATTCCATATCATTGATCCAATCAATCAACTCTTTTGGGTTAAGGTTTCCAAAAAATGTAGAATCATTAATCTTCGGTCTCTTTTCAATCTTGGAAATGGCCCTCAAAATTCTATCCTCTTCAGGATCCCTAGCTACTACCTCTTCTTCACTTTCATCTCTTCTTCTAACATCAAATCCTTGACATAGCTCCCCTTGCAATGCTTAAACTTGTATCTAGAGGTCTCTAAAACCCTCTTCTATTACACCAACATTTCTCCCATCAGAGTTTCTTCACAGAGGCATCTTTTCTCATAGACCCACAATCACAATTCTTGGTGTAAGCTACCTCACATTCGGTGATCTATATACACACTCAAGAACTCTTGATCTAATACCACTTGATGAAGGATACTCCCCTTACATTCTCAAACTCACAACAAATATAGAGTATTTCACAACAAAATGCCAGAGGAAAACAAAGATCTTCTATTATCACTAGAATGAAAATGAAATTACAACATTACAGTTACACCACATGGGATTTTTTATTACATGAATCTGCAAAGTCTCTAAATATGAACCAAACTCTACTCTATGCTATCATGACCCCTCCAACCAAGCCCCCCAACCTACTTCCCCTTTCTGATGGGATTATATCTTTTCATCTCTATCTTCATCAGCAAGAAATCTTCTTTACCTCGATCACTACAATCCCATCTAGATTCATTGTATTTTCTATTCTTAGCAAACTATAACCTAGGGTTTATTCTTCATTCAATGTGTTTCTTTGTATATCATATCTGTATTAAATTCTTTCAACCATCTTTCCTTGGTACCGTTGTCTACTTCCATTCAACAACAAAACATAACTAGATTAGTTATCTCTTTTTCTGTGTCATCACTCCATGCTATCCATTGATTTAAGTATTTGTGTCATAAGACACCTGATACATTCATCTTTCTCACCTTTAAATCATCATCATCTGGTCAAACCATAGATCACTTATGGTTCACAACAATGATGTGAATCTACCCAACCAATCACTCTATGCCATGTGTTGCAACACTGCATTCCTACACTAGTCAAACCAAGTCAAAATATGCTTCTTGCAGAATGGTAGGGTTCTACCACCTATCATACTTGTTGGGGGATAGTAATCCCTCTTACTTCATACTTTAAATACTTAGAAGAGCTTAAGAAGCAAGACCGAACAACGAAGTTCACTTCTCCTTAAAACCTGTCGAGGTTCACCCATCAGCCTTACCCTTTCCCTTTTACCATCCTTTGCATCTATCACAAACCATTACTCAGACCTCTAAAACTCTGTAGTGCATGATATTTTTGGATGTCATAGTTCACTCATCCATCATACTACTTATCATCTTTTGAATAAGGCGTAAGCCCTATCTCTGACTCGTGAAGACTGAAACGTATCATTTTCCAACTTCTACCCTTTCAAGTGTCGGGGTTTAGAGTTTCTCCATACCTCTTACATCCCTTTAACATTAAGTTAAGGTGTAAGCCTTAACACCAAATCTTGATGTTTGATCTCTTAGAGAAAAGAGTAAGCCACAAGCCTGAAGTCTGAAACTTGATCAGACTAAGCAGAAAATGACTAACTCTTTCTTCCCTGGCAAGTGATAAGAGCTAAGACCGAGGCTCAAAGACCAAACTTCTACAAATCTCCATACTTAATAAACTCTATCCAATTTAGGCCTTATTGAAATGAAACAACATGCTTATTTTTGGTTGATGCAAAATTTCTCTTACACCCTGGATGCTCCTACATCAAATAATGGGTCTAGCCTAAACATTTTCATACTCTTCCTTGTATAATAGCTGGGCTATTTATCAAAATATTTAGGTTTACAAACTATTAGCACAAAATCATATGCTATTATAGAGAGAATTAGTTGCTACCATAAATCTTTCTATAGAGTTAGGGTTTGGATCTTCCATTTGATCTCCTTTTGGACTACCGTATATCTATATGAAATTCATCCCATCCACATGCCATCAATGCCTCAAGTTCCCAAACAATGGTATGGAAGTCACTATCACTTGCAATCCTCATCCCTTCTAATATTATAAGATGTTGGAAGGATATTATAATAGATTCCACCATTTTCCAACTTCTAAATCCTTTTCTATAGCTAGAACCACCAAATCAAAATTATATGTTAATCATAGTGATATTCCTTGTACATCCTCTAATCCAAATATCAAGAAGAAATACCTCATATTCAAATTCAAAATCCTTGACAAAGGATGTGGAGAGTACCAAATCCATGAATCCCTCTATATAGCCAAATTACCTATCACCCTTGATTCTTTGCTTAACCTCAACTTAGAACACGAGATCCTTTCCTCATGTTATAATATGATACCACCACTTTTTATGGTGGTTATCTTGCTAACAAAGATATAGAGGGATTTGATCCTACGAGCATCTATAGAGATGAATATTATGCTCCTCAAGGAAAATAAGTATCCCATTCCAATGCACATATGTCAATATATGAACTATAAAGGAAAAGTTATATACCTCCACAAGAAAGGCCCACTTGACCTTGTGTACTTTTCCTAAAATGAGTAATATGATGCCCTTTTTTATATCCATGATATCACTAGTCATACTTCTACCATTTTTGGAAACAAGGTAGATGTCACCACTAATCATTTTGAAGATATTTCCACATTGAACCTTTTTAATGATCACACCATCCTTACCATCCATTTTGATCTTCAATATCCTAAACTTATTTATTGGGTCCAACAAGAGTCACCCACATTTGATACCTTCTAGAATAATGAGGCTATATTGGAACTCATGAAAATTGGAGACCATTTACCCCCAAGAGACTATAGGATATGCTTTGAGATCCTATTAAAGACCTTTGCATATTTCAAGGAGAAATAAGAGCCTTCAAATCTTAAGAAACTGGTTGAATCAACATTTATCATTGAGGAGATCCATATTCCTTTATCACCCACACCTCTTAAGGATAAGTCACCTCTCCTTATTGAAGTAGCTATAGATATTAATGTTGCAAGGTGTGTGACCTTGGTCTCCTTGTGTAGTGCAACACAATACTTGGGTTCATGACATGGCTTAACTACCTCCCATGGATTCATTAACTCTAGTGGTTGTATCGAGCATTAATAAGTCAATATTTTGGTGCAATGGAAACTATTTATGCAATAATTGGTATCAAATCCCAGGTCATTGGTTTTGTAGAGGAGGGGGACCAACTGCTCAGGACCCCTAGTCATAGGAGGGTCTATAATAATCAGCTACCTTGATCTACCTCACGTTAAAGGGTTGTCTAAGATGAGTTTGATGTTTTAAAAGGGTGAAAAAGGAAGGAAAATTGATTTTTCACTGTCCTTTTTTCAACCTGAGAGTTTATAAATATAGGTAAGCAAATTCTTTAGTCTGGATTATAACCTAGGAAACTCTCTACCAAGGGACTCCAACATAGAAGATGGATGACAACACGACATGTTGGCATCTTAGTTAGGCACTGGTGTCTATACAAATAGAGAGTATAAAGTACAATCGAGACTAACAAATAATTCACTAAGAACCTGATAAATGCAATTTTATATGATGACAAAAAGAAAAATACAACTAAAATACTAAAACAACAAGAAAAATACTTTAACTTAAAAGATAGAATTTAACAAGAGGGAAGGTGGAAAAAACTCCGGTTGGTCCAGCCTCCTGCAAGCTCCACACGAACAAAATACCTACACATAGTAGAACAAGGAAAAATGTTGGGGCTATTTCAAGGCTTGCCCCAGTCAAACCCCCGTTTCGATGTTCCCACCTCCACGAATAGCCAAAATAGCCAAAATAGAGAAGATGTGATAAAGAAAGTATCAAAATAGAAGAATACCAAGCAATTCTAACAAAAATATGCTACTAAATCAAACAACGATGCTAAATAAAATGGATATCACCTCCCCAATAAGATGCACTCAAGGAACATGAAGGGAGATGTGAGCTCACAAGATTGAAGATGCCAATGTTGCTACAACAATGAGAGGAGTGAAACCAATAGAGTGTCAAATTGGAACTTCAAAAATGGTAGAAGTCATATGAAGAATGCTCAAGAAGTGTGAAGAAGATCAAATGAGTGTCTAGAACTATGAAGAAGATGAATTGAATGTGAGTGATAGTGTTTTGAAGATGAATAGGAGCCCAAAATAGTCATTTGAGGTTGGTCAAGGGTGCAGGGATGTTACACTTCATCACCAATGGAGAAGTGTAACACCTTTGTAGATTCTATAGGTATGAATCATGTCAAGACAGTAGCACACCGTGAATACATTCACACAGTGTGCTAGCGTCCCCGAAAAAATTCCACCAATGACACTATAGACAGTTTCCAAATGGATGGAAAGTAGATGGATGAGGTGGAATAGTATCTTCGAGTTTGATTTTTCTAAGGTAAGGGGTGTAAATGGGGAATTTGTGAGGGGTGAAAATTAACTCCATTACTTTGTTCTCCCACTTTAGCAAGCATATGTGCTACCAAATGTGAGGTAAAGTAGATCGAAAGAGTTTAAAGAAAGTATAGCTAAACCGTCAAGGAAGCAAACTACGATTTGAAGCACCTGAAAGCACAAGAAGAGAATATGGCTCCATATCTATTCGATCCTAAGGAGAGTTGAAAAAAATGCACTACAAGTCTGCAAACTTATGGAAGGTGAACAAAAATGTAAGGAAGCTAAGGTAGCATAATAAATTCCTACACTAATCTTGAGAGGAGAATAATACAAAACTTTTACAGATATTTAATAGTTACAAAAAAGTAAACATAAATAAACAAAAATATCATGTATACCACAACACAATGATTTATGTGGGGAAAACCATTTCGAGAGAAAATCCCCATACTCCAAAAGTCGTCCAATATATTATTCAAAAATCACAAAGATTACAATATACTTGTAGAGCAAGCTTCTCATAGGAGTATCACCACTCAGAGATCTAGAGGCAACACAACCGCTATCAGACTCTTAGAATACATCACAATACACAATCATAATACAATGCCCTGATAAAATAGGGTTTCCTTCTAGAGAAAGTCAAGCTAGTAAAATATCGACCGTCAGATATGGGGCATAATGATGAATTGTCCAAATTTACAATAATAAAATATAAATAAATTTTTCCTTTTGGGGGCGTTGCACCTAGACCCCAACTGGGGGGATGATCTCCCTAGACCCCTCGTGGGGGGAGGGGATCCCCCCCACACCCCCCATCATTGTCGGTTGAATAGTACTTTATGTATCAATGGTACCTTATGTAATTGCAAGGTTGAGACACATTTTCTCAACAAATCTCCCACTTGTCAAAAACCTTGCAAGGACAATGGAAGGGAGTCATCATCATCTCTTAATTGCTAGGGATCGAAATGCCTATAGTCTCTAAACACCATTTGAACTTCTCTATGCTCATAGG
The DNA here is from genome assembly GCA_007258455.2 of Sequoia sempervirens. NCBI lineage: Eukaryota > Viridiplantae > Streptophyta > Pinopsida > Cupressales > Cupressaceae > Sequoia > Sequoia sempervirens. The sequence goes on along the minus strand of VDFB02270651.1, from coordinate 249,873,259 downwards.
CTTAGTTAAAGAATCGGTAACATTCATCAAAGTCTCTACCTTAACCAAATTTGTCCCGCCATCTTTGACCATATCTCTAATAAAATGATATTGTACATCAATGTTCTTGGTCCTGGCATGTAATGTCGAGTTCTTGGTTAGACATATCACACTCTAACTATCGCAATAAATTGTCACTACACCTTGTTTTATTCTAATATTTGAACAAAGACTCTTAATCCAAATTGATTCTTTACAAGCATGATTAGCTTCCATACACTCTACTTCAGTAGTGGACAAAGAAACCGTAACCTATCACTTAATCATCCAACTAATTGCACCACCAAATAAAGTAAATGCATAAGAACTAGTAGACCTTCTGCTATCAACATCACTTTCCCAGTCTAAATCCACATAACCATGAATATCAAGAGAAATCTCGTCTTTAGTCATATTACTATGATAACATAAGGAATAATTTGAGGTACCATGCAAATATTTGAAGACTCTTTTAACTGCATCCCAATGAACTCTACCAGGATTAGACATGTATCTGGATAGAACTCCCACTGCTTGGGAAATTTCTAGTCTAGTACAAACCATAGCATACATCAAACTTCCAACTCCACTGTGGTAAGGTACTCTACTCATGTCTTCCATTTTTGATGGGGATGTTGGACAATCTGAAATAGATAACTTTGTTCTAGCTGAAATAGGAACACATAATGGTCTACAATCCTACATATCAAACCTCTGTAAGATTGAATTGACATACTTACTTTGGCCAAACCATAGCTTTTTATTCACTATATCTCTTCAAATTTCCATCCCAAGAATGTGTTTAGCTGCACCAAGATCTTTCATTTCAAACTTTGTAGCAAGTTGAGATTTCAATTCTGAAATCATATACCTTTCCCTTTACCAATGAATAACATATCATCAACACATAATGTAATAAATATGAAATGATCACCATCAATTTTATAATAAATACAATGATCTGATTTAGAACTATGTGAGGGGGAAAATCATAGATGCAAACAAGATCAATGTACTTAAAATCAAAATCTAATCTAAGATCAAGAGCATAAATCTAGATTTAATCCTACACTTACAAAATGAACAATTTATAAAACTGAATTCAAACACATGAAAATGACATATATAAGCAAATGAATTCGAATATGAAACTGTTACCCATCTCATATCAGAGTGTGTTTTCCTGATGTTGGATTGTTTGTATCATTGTGAAGCCTCCATAGTTTGTGTGCAAAGCTTTGATGAATGATGTGTGTTGGTTGATCGAAGAAAAGTTGAAGCTCTATCAATGGTGATCTCAACAGTACTTTGTTGCATAAGGTATGTTGATTCTCTGATCCTTTTTTGTGAGGAAAGAGGTTATTTATATAGAAAATGAGATTTTGAATGAACAATCAGTAAACAATGTTGATTCAAGATCGATGGTTGAAAGGTGTTGAGTGGATTTAGACATGAGTTGATTGTGAAAAGTAGATTGCACAATTTGTGTGATTGAGGAATAGATTGGCTAGTTAGGGTTTAGATTGATTAGTTAGGAATTGATTGATCAGTCAGGATTTAGATGGCTTAGTTAGGAAATAGATTGATTAGAAAACAAATTAGATTGCTTAGTCGGCAATCATAATATGCTCAATCAAAAAGTGGGTGAGGAATATGGATTAATTGATTTAATTAATTAATTCCTTTTTGGAGTTGAATGTGCAAATCAAGTTTGACTTTTGCAAACAAATTTGTGTTAGTTGATTTGATTTTTGATAAGTGATTTGAATAGTTTGATTTAATTATTCAAATTTTAGAGGGAAAGTGTCGTAATTAAATTATTATGATTTAAAAATTTAATTTAGGGGAATAAGGTGATTTAGCGATGTAATTATATATTTGGTGTTATTTAACCAATAAGGACGAAGTAAAGTGGGATTAGGACTTCATTAAATAAATGTAATTTATTTAATTGGTTGAATGTGAATTAATCAAATAATATCATTTTATTTAATTAATAGCAGAAATAGGGTTTTCAAGACTTTATTAAATAAATAAAATTTATTTAATTAGTCGAAAATGATGAAAAAGTGAACTAATTAAACAATGTTGTTTTATTCAATTAATAGAGGAAATTAGGTTTTTCAGGACTTTATTAAATAAATGAAATTTATTTAATTTGTCGAAAATGATGAAAAAGTGAATTAATTAAATAATGTTGTATTATTCAATTAATAGAGGAAATTAGGGTTCTAGATGTTTGATGTTGTGCGATGTTGTTTGATGTTGTTCGATGTTGTTTGATGTTGTTTGATGTTTTTTGATGCTATTCGATGTTGTTTGATGTTTTCTGATGTTGTTCGATGTTGTTTAATGTCATTTATAGTGTGTGATAGGTATTAGGTCAATTTCACATGTCTACATTTTGCCCCTCTTTGATACAAAGTACTAGTTTCTTTGTTTCAAAGACTCTATTTTTAAGATCAAGTTTTTTGGAAAAAAAATATGTCCCACCGTGCCCCGACATTCAGTGTAATGATGGTAGGACTTTGTGCTTCCCCCTCGAGAGGTTGGCTGAAAAAGTCAAGTTTGAGGTCAAGCTCATGACACCAATGGATTATTTAACTATACAAAAAATAAAAAAACCACCTACACCATTGCAAAGATCATGCAATTTCACCCCATTTAAAAAAAAAAAGCACTAAAAAATACTTTTGTATGACCAAGATATGGTCATTTGAAGATAGGGTAAAAAAGTCCTGATTACCAGTCAATAGCAAAGTTTTGATGATTTCAGAGCATCTGCATCATTTTTCTTGCATTTTCTAGGTCAAAAGCTCGCACTTGACATTAAAAACCTTGACTTTGCTTAAGATCCTCGCCTTTGACCTAAAACCTTGCATTTGTCTTATGCAGTTGCTCTAAAACCTCGCTTTTGCTTTAAAACCTTACATTTGATTGTTGTTTTGATTGTTTCGTCACACTTGCAAAAGATCATCACCCTTGATATAAACCCTTGCATTTGATTTTCTTGCCCTTGCTCTGGAACCTCACCCTTGCTTTAAACCCTTGCTTTTGTTTGCTATTTTTTGAGCATCTACTCTAAACCCTTGCATTTGCCTTAAACTCTTGCATTTTCTTTTAGCATTTGCTCTGAACCTTTTCACTTGCTCTGAATCTTTTCATTTGACTTAAACCCTTGCATTTGCAAGTAGTGTTTCTTTGGTTTCTTTTGCATTTTCTAAATCTTGCTAGCATTTTCCTATTTGTCATCCTAAGTGTCATTTGTCATCACTTTTTTGTGTCATTTTGCGCGTTCAGAGTGAAAGCATAACATCGTGAGTTAAAATGATTGCAAGTGGTCATTCTATTAGACAACCAGATCCAGATTGTGGTCTGTAGCTTGGTCTATAGAGTGTTTTCCTTTTTGTTGGGAAGTGTACTTGATCTTTATTATGTTGTTGTTCAAAGACATTGCATCATTGATTTTTTTTATATATTCACCGGCCCAGTCGAGGCCTCATATATATATTATGATTTTGTATTACCCTATCATGCTTGTTTATATGATGATAATGTACTTATGAAATTCTCCATTTTTTTATGATGATATATATGAGATATACCTTCTTCAATTTGGCTTCATTTTATGCTTCATGGATGACAATGTATGATGATGTATGCATATGATATGGATGGATGGATCATACTTTGTATCATATGATGTTTTATTATGGATGATCAATATATTTTTGTGATATATGATGTTTATATTGTGTTGATATATGATGGATGTATGCCCTATACATGATACATGATGTTTTTATTGGTTTATTATCATTATGATATGTATTGATGACATTTGTGGATGCAGTATGGATATGGTACTAATGACTTTGCTATGCAGGATGGATGTTAGTTAGAAGAAATATTTGATGATAGATAGAAATGTGATGTTGTTAGTAGTTGATGAGTTGCTTTCGTTCTATTTGGAGGCTTCACAGTTTTTGAACAATCTTGTTTGATGTAGCAAATAGATAGGATGCACTAGGGTATGAATTACCAAGTTGACTTTGTATCTATTGCGTGGAATTTGACTCTACAAATAAAGAGTATTATTGCTCATACCAGACATACAGACACTTTGTTTAAAGTATATGGTTTGGTTGTGTTAAAAAAATTTAGACCATTTACATAAAGAGATATGAAATACCTAAAATGCAACTGCTACACAAATTTTGGACCATTTACATAGAGAGGTATGAAATACCTAACATGTAACTGCTACACAAATTTCAGACCATTTACACAGAGAGGTATGAAATACCTAACATGCAACTGCTACACAAATTGTTTCAGCACAACTTCTATACACTCAATAAAGAAAGTATTTTCCATGGTAATATTACAAAAATATCTTACAAACAACAAATTGAAATGATGCTCAATTTCCTTCATTCCTTCTCTAAATCTTTATGGACATCCTCGAGAGATTCTAGGAATGAGTCAATAAAATAAATCATAAAGATAAGACTATAAAAAGATAAAAACAAAGTTGTATCACTTGTCATATCTGTTTGGGGTGGGGCTATTATCTAGTGTTGATCATGTCTATCGTAGGAATGGATCAATTAAGGCATATCTCAGGATGTTGTTGGGACTTGTCAAAAATATAGGTAGTTGATACTTTGGCATTGTTTTCATCTGTTTATAGTCAAAGCTTTTGCAATTGTTTTCTTGAAATTTCTAGCTTGTTGATGTTTGCTTTGCTTGTTTGTTTGTTTTTTCAAAGGGTGAGTGAGACAATTTGTTTATTATGGATGAATAGTTCATTGTGGCTTTTGATGACAAGATGGGTCTTTTTTTTTTTGAGTTTTATGATTTTGTTTTTTGTTTTTTTCAGGAGACTAACCTAGGACCTCAGGGGCTCATCAAAGATAATCCTTGCCTACGTTGTACATGCAGAAGCTCGTAGTTCGCTTGGTTTGAGTGTTTTTGACCTTTTCTATTTTGTGAATGTTTGTGGATTTGTATTTTGTAGATGTTTTTGGATTTTGAATTTTTGACTAATTTGAAAATAAAGCATGTTAGAAACCTAAGGGGATTGGCCTAGGGTCTTGGGGGTTGTTAAGCCTTGCCTACATTGTACATGTAGAGACCATGTAGTTCGACCATTTGAATCAAAGCATACATTATTTTTGGGTAAACAACATTGATAATATAGATTGATATTCCACTTTTGTGTCTAGAGGATATGTTGTGGGAAATCTACTTGAGCTAGTTGTGAGGTTCAAGCAAATGTTGATATCTTAGACTATTTAAGTGAAGGAATAATCCAACAATGTTGTTTCATTTTTTATGTTTTTCAAAAAATTTAGACTTTTGTTGTTTTCTAGATGTTTTTCTATTTTTTCTATTTTGACCATGATAGGATGTTTGAAGATCTAATCCACAACCAGCTTTGGGAAGTTTCCCCAGTTGTAGACAAAACTAATTTCCTTAATCAATGACAAGCCATGGTTGGATACACTATTTTATTATAAATGGATGAGTGAATATTGTGGATGGTACCAGTAGATAATGATGCAGGTCTTATTTAAACATAACACCTGTTTGCCAGGTTTTCACTATGGTACCTGTTCTAGGAGCTCCACAAAGTGGTTTTCACTGAAAAAATGTTTTATTTCTCTTTACTATTTTTCTTGCTTTTTGAATTTTTTTGTATTTACCCTTTTTTTATTTTTTTTGGTTTTTTACCCTCTTGCCTAGGGTATAAGATGTTGACAACTTGGATTGGTATTTCACTTTTCTTTTCTAGAGGATATGTTGCGGAAAAGCTTACTTGAACTAGCTGTAGGGTTCAAGCAACTGTTGATATCTTAGAATTTTCGAGTGAAGGAATAATCCACATTGTTGGTATCTTTGAAGGTTACCTTGGTAATGCGTTGGTGGTACACCTTGTCAGGATGAACTATTTCAAAGGTTACCGTGGTAGTGTATTGGTGGTATACCTTGTTGTCGAGATGAACTATTTCAAAGGTTTCCCTGATAGTGCTAAGATATTGAAAACTTTGGATTGATATTTCACTTTGTTTTTTCTAGAGGATATCTTGCGGAAAATATTACTTGAACTAGTTGTAGGGTTCAAGCAACTATTGATATCTTAGAATTTTTGAGTGAAGGAATAATCCACATTGTTGGTATTTTGAAGGTTACCTGGTAGTGCATTGGTGGTACACCTTGTTGTTGCAACAAACTATTTTGAAGGTTACCTTGATAGTTCATTGGTGGTACACCTTGTTTTTAGGATGAACTATTTTGAAGGTTACCCTGGTGGTGCATTGATGGGTATACCTTGTTGTTGGGATGAAGTATTTCGAAGGTTACCCTGATAGTGTGTTGGTGGTACACCATGTTGTTGGGATGAATTGTTTTGAAGGTTACCCTGGTGGTGCATTGGCAAGTATACCTTGTTGTTGAAATGAATTGTTTTGAAGGTTACCCTGATAGTGCATTGGTGGTACACCTTGTTTTTGAGACAATGCTTAGATCACAACGTGAGCTAGAAGACATAGATCAAGATTTTTTCTGAAGCAAGATGTAAGTACTTTCCCCCAGTGTCTAGCAATGTAGGTGATGGATTATCTTGTGATAGGATAGCATCTTTGGATAGAGTATTCCCCTTTGGAAAATGCCTCACGACTCAAATAATGCTGGATAGGATAGGATCAATGATAGTGACCTATGTCAAGATTTTTTCCATAAGAAAATGTAAAGTGTACACCAAACATTTGTCAAGATCAAGATAAGTTGGATTTTGGATAAAAATGGATGGGATTTATTATGGATCAGTTGAGATGCTTCTACCTAAAATGGTGCACATAGATGCTCGAATCTACACATAATGCATGTTTTCCAAGTTTTCACCATGGTACTTGTCTAAAGTGCCACCATAGTGGTTTTCACTGCAAGACAATTTTTCTCTTGACTATTTTCTTTATTTTTTTTCTTGATTTTTTTGATGTCACACAAGATGCTTGTTTACCAAGTTTTCATTATGGTAACAATTTTCTGCTCATGTTGAACCACCTAGTGGTGTTGATGTAGACGTTGTTGGTGTTGATATGGTTGTTGTTGTTGTCATGATGTTCCAGTGATATCCTACTTGGAGGAGTTGTTTTGCTAAGACACAACTGCTTGAATGTAACACTTGATAATTATTATCTTCCTTGTTAATACAAGAGTTAACTCTACCTTGATGTGCACATTGCGATAGAGTTCCCTTAGATTCCTTATGATAAAGAGTTGCTACCAACACATGGTCAATGTGATATTTGGATATCATGGATGGTGAAATGCGTTGAGGGATACGAGATTTAGATGGATTGGTTGACAATTTGGAACCTTTGACTCTCCAAACTTGGGATGATGAATAATGATGGGTGGATATGGAGATTCAATTGGGACCAATTGTTGGAAAAAAAAGGATAAACAACTAAGAGGGGGGGTGAATTAGTTGTCATAGAATATTAAACTTTTCACTCTTTACTTAACTCTAATCTCAGATTTGATGAATGAACAGTAAACCATAAGCAATCAACACATTAGAAACACAGAGAACACCAATTTTTTTTTTACGTGGAAGCCCTATTAGGGGAAAAACCATGGTGGATGTTAGTCCACAATATTATACCTTATTAAAAGTATAATGAAAATAGTAAGGGGAATGCACATGCATTCAGGCACACTGCCTAGAGTTCACTGCTCAAATATAATAGGGCTCACTACCCAACAATACAAAATAGGATTAAATCTGAAGGGTATGAATTGAGAAAATAGCTTCTACACAAGCCTAATTATAGTTCTAGTTAAGCACAAAAAAAACTCCTTCACTCTTCACTCTCACTTTGCTCTGCAATCGAATGAATAGATCAATGTTCACACAGTTTCACTATCTTTGGATTTTCTCACTTCACACACACTTACTTCACTCAACCAGTCACTCATATATATCTGTATCATGGAATTACATCAACCACTTAGTTGGCCAGAAAAATAAAACATATTTACAATGTCGGCCCAAATTAACAATTAAATTTTCAATATGAATTAAACACCATCGGCCAATACAATGATGCAACCCAAGACAATATCCACAAGCACTCCAAACATTAAAATTTCAATCTCCAAGGATTCACAACACATTACCACCATCATGTCAGCCAGGAACATGAAAACTTTAACATGCACAAGAAAAATCTTTGACCACGAGCACACCGATCAACGTGAACATACAACAATGATGGAGAATGATCTAGAAACATCCATAAACACCAAGAACTAACAAAGAGGCATCCACAACAACTAGAATTACACAAACTTCAATCAGGAACACTCGCAGAGACCACAAAAACACTGTCAAAACACGACACGATCAATTCTTCACGCAGACCTCTAAAACTTCTGATAGATGAACTAGATACTCTCAACAATAAACCCTTTAGTCCACAACATTTGATCTTCAACGTATAGAACAATATACCTTCATGACCTTCATTGTTCCACTAGCAACCTGCAACTCTTTCTTTCACAATTTTCTCAATATCCTTGACATATACAACCTTCAATACAATAATGCTAATAGTGTTGACATCAATGAAAACCACATATCAGAAACACAATCACAACATCTAACAAACTTCCAACAATCTCCCCCTTTGGCATTGATGGCAACACATGATGTGAAAAATACCATCAACCCGACACACTTACTCCCCCTTAGATTTTGACTCTTCTTCTCAACTGCTCTTCTCCCCAAAAGCAATTTTTCACATTGCTCTTCTCCCCCTTTGACATCAATGGCAAAGGTAAGCATTACCTTTCCACATACAAGCTCTGAACAACATATATGTGCATTTGACTACTCCCTCTGAGTAGTAGCCACAAAAACATCAATACGGATCAAGAAATATCTATGAAACACATAGATTGATGCAAGTAAATGCATCTCTTAGTTCTTATCAGGAGGGGTAATCACCCCTAGTATTTCTCTGAGATACTCAAAAGTATCCTTCGACAATGGCTTAGTGAAGACGTCTACAACCTATTCTTTGGTAGGCACATACTCCATTCTGACTTCTTTCTCATTTACTTTCTCCCTCAAGAAGTGAAACTTGATGGATATATGCTTAGTCTTAGAGTGTAGTACCAAATTATTTGAAACATTTATTGCACTTGAATTGTCACAGTATATGGCAATAGGCTCTTCATATACCACCCTGATATCTTTCAACATCTATTTCATCCACATCACTTGAGTACAGTTGTTTGCAGCAGCAATATACTCTGCTTCAATAGTAGATAGAGAAATGGAATTATGCTTTTTGCTCAACCAAGACACCAGCTTCCTCCCTAGGAAGAAAGCACCACCACTAGTACTCTTCCTGTCATCAACATCTCCTACCCAATCCACATCAGTATATGCACTCAAGGTAAGATCATAATCCTTCGGATACCAAAACCCAAAATAAATTGTTCCTTTTAGATATCTGAAGATTCTCTTAACAACAGTCACATGTGATTCTTTTGGATCAGCCTAAAATCTAGCAACCATACACACAACATTCATTATGTCTAGTATGGTCTGAGTTAAATAGAGCAATCCACTAATCATTGACCTGTATCTTGTCTAATTTTCCTTAGGAGAATCATCATTCTATGTTAACTTACAACCAGTTACCATGGGAGTACCAACTGGCTTTGAGTCTTCCATGCCAAACTTCTTCAGTAGCTCTCTCACATATTTGGACTGAGATATGAAAATCCCCTTGTCTAACTGAGTAACTTGTAATCCCTGAAAGAAATTCATCTCTCCAATCATGCTCATTTCAAATTCACTCTTCATTTCATCAGCAAACTTCATACATATATTATCATCTCCTCCAAAAATAATGTCATCAACAAAGACCTCAATAATTAACTCTTTTTCATGATCCAACTTGAAATATAAGTTTCTATCAATAGTACCTTTATTGAATCCAAGCTTTAATAAGTATTTGTCTAGTCTAGCATACTAGGCTCTAGGGGCTTGCTTAATTCCATATAGAGCTTTCTTCAATCAACAAATCATGTCTTCCTTATCAGTTAGTTGAAATCCATCCAGCTATTCAATATAAACTTCTTCTAGTTCTCCATTCAAAAAGGATAACTTCACATCCATTTGATAGACTTTATAGTTCTTAAATGCAACATAAGCAATAAATAATCTAACAACTTCAATTCTTGCAATAGGGGAAAAGGTTTCTTCAAAATCAATACCTTTCATTTGTGAATACCCTTTACATACCAGTCTTGCTTTATTTCGGACCACTTCACCTTGTTCATTCAGTTTATTCTGAAAGACCCATTTAGTACCAATCACATTTTAATCTTTAGGTCTGGGAACAAGTTTCCATGTATCATTCTTTTCAATTTGCATAAGTTCTTCTTTCATAGCTTCCATCTAGTGTTCATCATTGTAGGCTTCATTGACATCTTTAGGTTCAATATTGGAAATCAGGCAATATTCTTTTGCAATTTTTCTCCTAGTTTGCACACCTTTATTCTTGTCTCCTATAATTTGATTTTCAGAATGATTTAGCTTTACATAGCTTGGAACTTTAGGACTCTCTTGGGCTTCTAGTTCTTTTGTTCTTTCTTTTGCACTTGCACTTGTCTCTCCTTCTTGACTTACTTGATTTACCAGAACAAATTGAAGTTGTTTTACTAGAACATATGGCACAATTTGAAGTTGATTATGTGTTTCAGAATTCTTCCCTTTGTTTGTGTTGTCTTCCTAGTCATATGAATCATATCCACAATATCTGGATGATCTAGCAGAGTCCTCATCAACTCTGACATTTGCACTCTCAACCATTTTTCTCAGTCTTCTGTCATAGCACCGGTAGGCCTTGCTTTTGGTAGAGTAACCTAGAAAGATTCCTTTATCACTTCTTGCATCAAACTTTCTTATATCCTCATCTCTCTTAATGTAGCATTTACTTCCAAAGATCTTTAAATACTTAATAGTAGGCTTATAACTAAACCATAGCTCAAAAGGAGTCTTACCAGAATTACCATTGACATTTACCTGGTTGAAAGTGTACATAGCAGTACTTACAACTTCACTCCAATAGATGTGAGGCGCATTTCCTTCTATCATCATTGTTCTAGCAGCATCCAGAACTGTTATGTTCTTTCTCTCTGCAAGTCCTTTCTGTTGTGGGGTTCGGGGGGCAGATAACTATCTTCTGATTCCATGCCCTTCACAAAAGGAATTAAACTCCCTAGAGGTGAATTCACCACCTCTATCTGACCTTAAGCATTTTATTTTTAGACCTTTCTCATTTTTGCCATAGCTTTGAAAATTTTGAACTTTTCTAATGCTTCACATTTTTCTCTTAAGAAAGCTACCCATATCATCCTAGAATAATCATCAATAAGCAACATAAAGTACCTTTCACCATGAAGACTTTTGACTCTAGAGGGACCACATAGATCAATATGCAACATCCAGAAACCATTTGAATGATGTTGTTTTCTTAAAAGAGACTCTAGTCTGTTTTCCCATCTGACATTCCTTACAGATTGTGTTAGCAGGCTTCACTAGCTTAGGTAGATCTCTTATTTCTCAAGTAGAACTTACTTTGACAATGTTATCAAAATTCAAATGACATAGCCTCCTGCCATAACCAAATTTCATCTACTTGAGCAATTAAACAACTTTCACTAGCAAGATTCGGTGAAAAATATTACCTTTGTCTTTTTAATTGAAGCAATTACCTTTCCAAAGCTTCCAAGTATCCTACATCTTCCACCTTTGAACTAAAGATCATACCCCTTGTCCACCATCTATCCAACACTTAACAAGCTGTGCTTCAAGCCTTCAACATAAAGAACATCATCAGTGTTGTGCTTACCACCAAGAAAAATAGATCATCTATCGTGAATCACACTAGAATTGTTATCTCCAAATCTTACAACCCTACTGTCATACTTTTCTAGACTTAAAAATTTGCTTTTGTCACCAGTCATATGATGTGAGCATCCTCTGTCAATAAACCACTCATCCTTATCTTCAATTTGGGCTGCAAGAGCTTTCTCAACTTTTAGCAGATTTAGTAGCCACAGGACTATTTTCAATGGTAGCAATGAAAACCGATTCATCTTCATTTCCATTATCTTTATCAGACTCATCATCAGTCACTCCTTCTTCAGCATAGTAACATTTCTTTTGAAATCTAGACTTGCTAGGCTTAGATCTAGGAACTCTTTCAGGACATCTTGATGCAAAATGACCTATTTTACTGCAGGAAAAGAATTTAATAGGAAACACTCCTTGATACTTACCTTTTCCTCTACCTTCTTTCTTCACAATCAGTGCTTCCAATTCTTCTACTTCTCTTTCTTCATCTTCAAGCTGTTTCATTTCTTCCTCATACTTGAATAAATTTCTAGAAGATTCCCCTGGATCATATCTTTGCTTGTTTCTTCCAGATACAGTAGCCTTAAATGCAGATTCAGTCTTTGGAACAAATTCACCAAATTCACTCAACTCAAAGGCAACAAGTTTACCAATCAGTGTATCTCTTGTCATATTCATCAATGATCTGGTTTCTTCAATAGCATGAGCCTTTGCTTTGTAAGAGGGAGGCAATGATTTGAGCACTTTAGCTACAAATTATTCCTCTTCCAGGGTACCACCGACACATCTAATACCCATCACTAGTTCATTTACTCTCTGCATAAAAGAAGAAATATTCTCATCTTCACCCATCTTCAAATTTTCATACTTGTCTTTCAAACTCTATAGCTTAGCCATCTTCACATGTACATCTCCTTCATACAAAGTTTACAGCTTCATCCAAATCTCATGAGTTGTCTTCAGACCTATCGCATTTGTCATTTCCAAATCTGTTAGAGCACTCAACAAAGCTTCCATAGCCTTCATATTATTCTCAACCTCTTTAATCTCATCAGCAGTGGAAGGGACATTCTGAGGAATAACATATGTATTCTTAGTAATCTTCTAGTAGAGTTCACCAATACACCTCAAATGGCACTCCATCCTAGCTTTCCACAATGAGTAGTTTGTCCCACCGAATCTAGGACTTTCCTTCTTGTATGATGCCATCTCAGATCACCTCAAGCTTTTAAAAAAAACTAGAGGAACCTGCTCTGATACCAATTGTTCACAAAGCAAGGACAGACAACTAAGAGGGGGGTGAATCAGTTGTCACAGAACATTAAACTTTTCACTCTTTACTTAACTCTAATCTTAGATCTGATGAATGAACAGTAAACCATAAGCAATCAACACATCAAAAACACAGAGAACACCAATTTTTTTTTTACGTGGAAACCCTGTTAGGGGAAAACCACGGTGGATGTTAGTCCACAATATTATACCCTGTTAAAAGTATAATGAAAATAGTAAGGGGAATGCACATGCATTTAGGCACACTTCCTAGAGCTCACTGCTCAAATATAATAGGGCTCACTACCCAACAATACAAAATAGGATTAAATCCGAAGGGTATGAACTGAGAAAATAGCTTCTACACAAGTCTGATTACAGTTCTAGTTAAGCACAAAAAAAATCCTTCACTCTTCACTCTCACTCTGCTCTACAATTGAATGAATAGATCAATGTTCACACAGTTTCACTATCTCTGGATTTTCTCAATTCACACACACTAACTTTTCTCAACCAATCACTCATATATATATGTATCATGGAATTACATCAACCACTTAGTCGGCCAAAAAAATAAAACATATTTACAATGTCAGCCCAAATTAACAATTAAATTTTCAATGCGAATTAAACATCATTGGCCAATACAATGATGCGACCCAAAAAAAATCCATGAGCATGCCAAACATTCAAATTTCAATCTCCAAGGATCTGCAACACGTTACCACCATCATGTCAGCCAGGAACATGAAAACCCGAACATGCACAAGAAAAATATTTGACCGAGCACACTGATCAACATGAATGTACAACAATGATGGAGAATGATCTAGAAACATCCACAAACACCAAGAACTAATAGAGAGGCATCCACAACAACTAGAATTACACAAAATTCAATCAGGAACACTCACAAAGACCACAAAGACACTGTCAGAACACAACACGATCAATTCTTCATGTAGACCTTTGAAACTTCCGGTAGATGAACTAGATACTCTCAACAATAAACCCTTTAGTCCAAAACAACTAATCTTTAACGTACAAAACAAAATACCTTCATGACCTTCACTGTTCCACTAGCAACCTGCAACTCTTTCTTTCACAAATTTTTCAATATCCTCGACATATATAGCCTTCAGTACAATAGTGCTAATAGTGTTGACATCAATGCCAACCACATATCAGCAACACAATCACAACATCTGACAAACTTCCAACACCAACGTCTTGATATACCTTGTAGGTCGCTCTTGAAGCTTTCTTTTGTATTTTTGGACTTTTTTGATGGATGAAGTTCCCTTTTCTATTTTTGCCCATAGTTTCTTTGACTAATGGAGTTTGATAGGGATGATTTTCTTTCTTTTTATTTTGTATCCATTTGAATTTTGCTTGTCCATTTTGTTTTGTTGATTCTTTTACTTCAATGATTTGTTTTGTTCTTGGGTATAGCTTTTTCTCTTGTTGTTGGTCCCAATCAGAGGGTTGAAGTAGGTGTGGATGATGATTCATGATATGGCTAGTTGTAGCATTGGTAGCAGTTTCATCATAAGGACTCTTCATGCTCTCTATGTTGATGCTTGCATTAGATAAAGTTGCCCCCAGTATTATAGAGGTATCATTGATATGTTTAGATCCCTTAATTGTTGAATAACCAAGACCTTGATGCTTAGGATTTCCAATAACTTGTACTAGTTCTAGGATACCCTTTTCATGTATGCCTACTCCTTTGTCTTGATAATGAATCTATTGAGAAATTTTATTTGCAATAGGATATGTCTTACCTTGGAAACAAGGTGCTAATCCTTCTCTACTCTATTGTGGATCTTCATATGTGATAGCTTCTTCACTGATAGGATCCTTCATATGTGGAATAACTTCCTGACAGGGATAACTTTAAGAAACCCCCCCTCAGTGAAGGTGTAAAATCCTGGTGAATCTTGTATACTTCCTGATAAAAATATTAATTTTATTGACAATTTTTTTTCATTTTTTGGGGAAAAAAATATCAATTGGGGATTCTTTTCTAATTGCTAGAAGTCTGTGAAAATCCTGGTGAATTGCAATTTTTTTTAATCCAATAAGATATTTTTATTGGTGATTAAAACCTTTTTTCAAACCAATAAAATATTTCCATTGGCGAATAAACCTATTTTCAAAACAAAAAAATATTTTTGTTGGCGATTAAAACTTCTCTTCAAACCAAAAAAAAATATTTTCATTGGCAAATTAAGCCTATTTTCAAATGAAAAAAAAATGGTGAATTAAACACAATCTCAAACTAATAAAAAAAATTCAGTGACGAAATTCAGTTGGCGAAAATATCTAGGAAATTTTTTTCGCACATTCAAATTCCTTCATAAAGTGTCTGGAATGGGGACAAGTGTCAACATATTTATTATGTCTGAAGCCAAATGTCAGTGAAAAATAATATAACCCAGACCGTTCGATGAATTTGCAATGGACGGTTGTAGTTGCATTTCAGAAGCAAATCTCTGAAGCACTAGACTTGTGAATTGAAACCTCCAAAATAACACTAGAACTGTTAGATTTCCAGAAATCAATGGTTGAGATTTTATTACTTATTAAATCACTTAAAGTCATGACAACCAAAATAATATTTTATTGTTGACTGGTTACTGATAGTTGAAGGTCACTTATGTTATGACTATAGCAAGGTGCAAAATATTAAGGAAATATTAAAGAACTAGTGTTAAAGCCTACGATACTAAAGGATCCTTTTAAGCACATGTTTTTTTAATAGTTAAATACCTGCTATATGGGGCATCACCCTGTATTAATCAAAAAGAGTTTTTACAAACCCAAATATTGAATGGATTGACATTGGAAATGTATATGGACTACAAAAAGACCATCACAAACCAAAATGACCCTCCATAGACACCAGATTATGTCTTGCTACAACCAGCCTCGCTGGTCTTCTTGGCTTTGATTGCATTCAGAATCACCGGAAAATCACCACCATAGGAACTATGAGAAAGATGGTTTTCTCATTCCTCCCAGCTCTTGGTGTCATTTTCTACCCATTCTTCACAAGTTCCCAGCTCCCAATCCTCCTCATCTGAAGACCACCTTTCCCCATCAAGAGCTTCCATCATCGTAAACTCTTGCACCCAACCCTTCAGTCGGTCTTTGAGAATGTCAACCGCACACAGAAGAAAGTCGACACACCTGTTAATCTCCCCCCACTGGTTTTTGAGAGTTGCATGGTCTAGTGAGCACACCAGGGGAAACTTTAGTACCGACCATTCATTTGCACAAGCCTTGTAGTAGTGCAATGACAGAGGGGTCGTGAAATTTTCGTCGATGTTGTCCAATTTCGCGTCGATATTTTCCAACAGAGAGTGGAAAAATCATTTGGCATAGCTTCTTCCCCTAAGATTTTGAGACACCCATGTACACAAGCATTGCCAAAAACATGGTGGGTATTTCTGAATTCCCCCTGAGCTTGTGGGTAGCTAGCAGAAATTTTGGGCCCAAAACACCTTTCACCGCCTGGAGCACCATTACGTGCTTGGACACCATTATCCCTTACTGTCGTTTCTCAATGATTTCACCACTGAAAGCGTTCTACTACTTCATGGAATTTAGAAAAAAAAGGAGTCTCCATTTCCCCTTAGTGTTTGTCGAGAACCAATTTGAGAAAAATGAGCACAACAACCCCTATTTGTAGCAAAACCTCTCGCAGCCTTATGGAGACCGTACCAAGAAATGAAAACCAACATCAAATGTGTCATGCATTCTTTACGAACAAATATTTTTGTGATCCTTCTAGTTGCCACACATTCTCCCAATCGAATTAGCCTAGAAATAAATGATGAGTGATGTAGCCATCTTGTCATCTATTGTAGACATGCCTTTTAAGAACTTGTTTTAAAGGTAAGCAAGACATCTTAATTTGGGTTGTCCATCTGGTCCGTGGGTAACTTGGAATAATATTGTCACAATTTTTTTGAAATAATATTATCGCATCAATGATTAAAGATTCAAGTGTTGAATTAAATGTTAATTGTCACATCAATGATAGTGGTGAATTTAAAAATTTTAATTGTGAGTATTTGATGTCATACTCATCGTCTTTGTTCTAACTTCTATATATACTTCACTAACTTGATGTTCTTCATATCATTTATAATATATTTGGCTTTGATGTCGTTCTTCTCTATTCTCAATTTAACTTTGATATTATGGTGTCTTCATGGTGTGTCATGCTACCCAAATGTTTTTGGGAGAAAAGAAGGGACGATGCATACGATAGATGAAAGTTGGGTATGGTTTTTACAATTCCTTGTGTGCAGGTTGAGGATGCTATAAGAATAATTGTGGGTAGGGAATGGCTTCAAAACAAGCCTTGTGCTCTATATTCTAAGGTATATTTGCTTTCTTGTCCCATTGCATGGATATTTTGCTCGATAAAGATTTGGTGAAGACATTGGTAATATGTTATTTGCAGCCTTTCATTTACTCTATTTCTTTGTTGGAGTTGGCACTGGAGCATTACAATTTTGAAAGTGAGTTAGTTCTTGTTGGTGGAATCTTCTGAAAAGTGGAATTGCAGGCTTCTACAACGTAGGCTCTTCCCTTGGTTAATATGAGATGGGGTCTGCTATGTGATAGGAAAAATGAATCATTAGAGTCTAGATTTTTGGAGGAAGGTTTTGGGTGATTTGCTTTTCTTCTCTGTTGTTAGTTTGTTAAATTTGATTCACCTTCTACTCAAACACCCGGTTCATGGCCTCAGCTAATGTTACAAAAAAACTTAGTAATGAATTGTGTGACGTGTCACATGTCTATATTTTATTGTACAACATAACAATTCTTGTAATATGTTTTTTGTGACTTGTTTTTTGTCATAGTTAGTGGCATTTTGGCTAGGCTAGCTATGTACTATGTACTTCAGTCTTTAGCAATAGCTACTTAAATAAAAATACTTTTTGTGGCTCCATTCTTGTAAATCCTTTTTTCTTTGATCAATATAAAAATGTGGCTTTTAAAACTAATAGTAATTATCAACATATAGTTCTAATCATAAGTGAGTGAAATTTATTGTAACTTATTAGTAGACATTGATAATGATTAAGGTAAATCAAGACATTTAATTCTCTCTTTTCAATGCGTCGAATTACTCTACCTTTCATTTATTTAATTGAAATTCTCAATATTTTTGAAGAAAGTGTGGTTGTGGTACTACGGGCGGCGGCATAGATTAATGCCATATGAACATCTGGAGTGATTGATTGGATAGTTTTATATTGAAAACTACACGATGTACTGTAGAATCGTAGATGATGATATCAATAATCCAATGATCTAGTGAAACAAGATTTGTAATGATTTCATATCGTTTGAGTGGTACTGGCAATTTTGACAATTGACAACTTGTCAGCTTGAGGTATAGTTTGCATGTAGCCAGACATCAATAAAATTAAACATTTTAATTCTAAATGTAAGGCTTAAGTTACACGAATCAATTAAGTTAGTTTTTTGGTTTGCGCAAATCACGATTATGATTATACCCAACCTCACACATGACACGTGTAATGTATACACTGCATAGGGATTAGGCTGGTAGTGGCACTATTGGCCGATAAATAAGGATAGTGAGCACAACTAAAATCATTCATTGAAGGCTAAAGGCTTTACTATTGAGTGCAATGTTTTGAATTGCCATAAGGGTTTTCATTTTGTAGGGTTAATAAGGATTCAGGAAGAAGATGATGTCATATTATTGGGGATACTCTAAATTCTCCTGCCTCTAGTTATGTAGTTATAGAGTAAAAGACCAATTTCCTTCAAGTTCAGAATGGATGGAATTGGAAAGAAGTTGATCTGGTTCACCTAACTTTTGAGGCAGGTTTTGAACCAGGATGAGGAGATCTGGTGGAGATAAGTGCTATTCCAATGCATGGAGGCTATGTGTAAAAGATGGGGGCAATTTTCCTACCCCTCATCTTCTACATGACTCTAGTTCTCAAAGGGGATAAATACATTTTGTATCTTCACAGCTCCCCTTTCCCTAGCATGGTTCACCAGGCAAGCCCCATGCATTTGTGTTTTCAGAGCCACATTTGTACTTGAGAGCGCATGCTTTCCCAGGCAAGTCTCATGCATTTATTTTTGGTTCCCATGGCCTACTAGGAAAGTTCCATGCATTTATTTTCAGAATGCATGGTTAACCCAACAAGTCCCATCACCATGCATTTATTTTCAAAGTGACATTTTTATTATGCTGTCACCAGCGGTCCAGCAGAAGCTTGGTGCTTACATTTGTATTTGTATTATGTAAAGTAACATATGTTTTTTATACAAAACAAGAGCTTGGCACTTGCATGCTCCATTCATCTTTAAAAAGATATGTAATAATGTGACATTGTAATTCAGTTGTAATAAAATAAATGGTTGTGTTATTCTTCATTATTCATTTACAATAACGAATTATTTTCTAAGTTCAATGTCTATGAATCTATTCAAATCATTATTTTTTTCCTTTAAGAAATTAAGTATTATCTATTTATGAAATAATTGCATGTAGATTAAAAACATAAAGCAATACAAATGAAAAAAGAAAGTTTCCATCAAATTGACAAAAAACATTATACACTGAAAGTTGTCACTCTTGTTAGGGTTTAACGAAATGTTATTGATTTCTAATTTTTTGTTGACCTTCTCCCTCGGTTCTCGGTATCATTATTCATTTTATTAAGTCCTTTGCAACGTTAAGTTACCGGCCTCTTGGCCTTGATGTCAATCCTAGCACACTAAAGTTTAAAAAAAATTTAAAACACATGTTTATTGTTGATATCATAAATTACTCAACCATTCAATGAACATTTCATGTATGGTTGTAGCTACATTCTGGAATGAAATGCACAGAGTGCTAGGCTTGCGAACTTAAACCTTCAAAATCACCCTATAAAGGTTAGATTTACAAAGATCAACGGTTTAGAATTTATTGTCAATGCAGGACAACCATGTACTAATTGTGTAGTTCGAAAGCAACACATTGACGTTTCAATGTTTCATTCACTTTAATTTATAGTTGATCTCCCCCGATTCCTGATATCATTATTAATTTTATTAAGTCCTTTGCAATGTTAAGATACCAGCCCCTTTAAAACACATGTTCATTCTTTATATCATAAATTACTCAAGTTTCAACCATTTTTTTTTTTTTATCGGTAAAAGTTGATATTTTATTGATAAAAGAAAATTACAATAAAACGATATATAGATCCCCCCCGGACTCTTCAGTGAGCATTACAATACAAAAAAGGCTCCCCTTAGCAGATATAATTAACATCAATGACCCAATCAGCAAACCGGGAATTTAACAAAAATAGTGCTTTCCTCACCACCCCGCCACCGCTTCAACAGTAGCGAAAAGACATTACCGCACCACCCAACCACATCAAAAACACCAACACGCATAGAACAAAAAACCACATCGAGCACCACCAGAATCCTAAACAGAACCACTAGTTCTTACATCGATACCCTCCATTTTCACTGGGCTTCAACAAAATCAACTTTCGTTACGCCAAACTTTACACCACATTTGGTCACCGCAGACAAAAAGCCTTCATTTCTGTTTCCTTAGACACCACTTCCAGATGCACTCCCGCCGCTACCACGATTCCTTTGCAATCCTCGCTTCTTGCGCAGAAAATGGCAAGGCACCCTTATGTTCACCTGATGTAAAGACACTCTCGGGTGATGAAGCTCTGCTTTTAACTTTTCCCATGCCACCGCCACTGATTGCTTATACCACTCTTTGTCTGTTCTCCTTCTCCACCTGATAAAAGGTATCAAACCTTCTTCTGTTGCCTCATCCATATCTTCAATTCCTTCAGAAACATCAAAGCCGACCCCCGGGACAGCCCACTCCAGAAAAGATTCCAATTTTCCTAATAAAGCTCCATCAAAGAGCTTGAGTAGAACCCATTTTGTTTCCTTTGCATCTTCACCCAACTCCATTGCCCACGCAAAAATCATAGAGGCAATATCAGTGTTGAGGCGTCCACGGTGCGACGCTTCCATGAAGTGTGGGCCTAACACCCCGACCACTGCATCCACTACCTCAATTCGATGGATTTTGAGAACCTGTTTCAGACGTTTCATTGTGGGAGGCCCGAAGAAACCTTTTTGCTGCAATTTAGTAGAAAAGCCCCACATTGCCTCCATCTTTAGCCGCCACAGACCAATCCACCTCCAGAGTTCCTTGAGAATTAAGAAGCTTTCTGTTCGGTAACACTTCATTTAAACAGTCTGGCAATATACAACTCACAACCTGGTACATCCGCCGGCTGCACATAAACACTAAAGAAAATTTAGTACACACTATTAACAACACAGGTGAAAATGGGATTCATATCAAGCCCGCCTCGAATGTCGTTCGTCCTTTCTGACCTCCCCGTACTTTGCCAGAAGGTGGAACCCTTCATCGTCCGCATATTAAAAAAAAACCGGACTGCCACTTGAAGGGATTTAATAAAACTAACTGTCCTTTCAAAGGGACACAAATACCAAGCATCCACGCCATGACATGTAAGGCCACCAACCTCAGCCAACACCACAAACTAGAGCCGAAATGCCACATCATCCAAAAAGTTGCATACAACCCCTCCAACACAAACACTGCATAAAGCTACACCAAGAGACCGTCACGGTCAAACAACAACGCATCCACCAAAAAACAAAAACCCCGCCACCGCAAAAGTTAAGGCAAAATAATATTACTAAAATCCTCAACCGCCAGAATTCCCACTTCCTTAAAGGATACGGCCCATTTGGATAGAATATCCGCCTCCTTATTCCCCTCCCTTTTTACATGGCTAACCATAAAGTCATCAAAGGATTCCAGGCCTTGAACAACAGAGTGAACAAATTTTTTAAGATGCCAAGCATTCAATTCCCCTAATTTAATTGCTTGAATAATAATTAACGAATCCCCTTCTAAATGCAACTTTTTAATTCCAAGCTGCTTAGCCAAGTTGACCGCCAAGAGAGCAGCTTTCACTTCTGCTACATTGTTCGTCCCATCTTCGAGCTTTTTTGCTGCAACAGCTAATGTATTACCAAGATGATCCCTAAGAATCACACCAGCTCCAGACGATCCAGGATTGCCTTTCGCTGCTCCGTCAAAGTTTGCTTTCACCCATCCCTCCAACGGCTTAACCCAACTTACTACCACATTAGAATCACCAACAAACACTTCTTTAACCGAACCCGGCCACGACTTGATGCGAATGCCAGGCCAAACTCTTTGTATTCGTCTATCCATCAAAGAGAAAGGAAGGTGATGATACTGAGGTTCAGAAACTGCACTACTCACAACCTCCTCAATACCGTGATCAATACGCCATAACACTCTTTGTAGAGATTCTTTTTTCTCTACAAAAATACGCCTATTTCTTTCTTTCCATAATTCCCAAATCACCAAAGAGGGTGACCTCACCCAAATGCTGGATAGAAAGGAGCTGTGCATTTTGCTCGGCCAACTTTCAAAAACTTCACGAACAGTCCTCTGCATGGGACCATGCCAACCCAGCTTGTTTCGAACATGATCCCAACACTTTGAAGCCATTTCACACTGGACAAGCAAATGATCAACCGATTCCTCATCCTTATCACATAACACACATTTAGAAGGTCCAGCAAAACCTAAGCATTTTCGCCTTTCACCAGTCAAGATTTTTCCCTTAACCGCTAACCAAGCAAAGGTTCCTGCTTTTGGAAGAACATATTTATTCCAACATAAGTCTTTCACCCAGAAAACTTCCCGCTCCAAAGTGTCCAGAAGTTGATAGCCAATTTTGACCGAATATGAACCTTAAGAAGAACCGCACCAAATCAATTTATCTTCACCCCCTGAAATAAAGACCTTCCTACTTTGGAATAATCTCTGCATAGTTTGGATTTGATCCTCAGAAAGACCATCCCCCTCTACCTCCTTCCACACCCATTCATTACCCAAAGGTCCCTGCTTTAAAGTCAAATAATCACGGACCTTCAAGCCCCATTTATGGGTAAAATGCTGTCTGAGAGCCGAAATACCAGGATCTTCATCAATACTTGGGAAACCATCCCAAGAGTCCTCCCAAAACTTAGCTGTTGCCCCATTTCCAATTTTCCAAGTGAGATGATTGAGAATAACGGGTCTACAAGACACAATAAAATTCCAAATCGTAGAGCCTATAAGAGGGTTGCGAATTGTGAAAATTCTATGGTCCTCATTAGAATCAAGATACTTGGCCTTCAGGATTTTAACCCATAAGAGATCAGGTTTTGCATAAAGGTTCCAAACCAGCTTCGCCCCAAGAACTTCATTAAGTAACTGCCAATTCCGTAGACCAGCACCACCATTAACCTTTGCCCTGCAAATCTTATCCCAGGCCAAAAGTGGGATTTTATCTTCCTCACTTGCCCCATTCCAAAAAAAAATTCTCATTCGCTGCTCAATAGAATTTAGAATTTTCTTTGGGATCTTCAGGCACATCATAGAATAGATTGGAATGGCAGAAATCACCGATTTTAGCAAAAAAATTCTTCCAGCAGAGGTAAGCCATTTACTTTTCCAACCTTCCATTCACTTCAAACAAGAATCCACAAGGTCCTTCCAAAAACATGCTTTATTCATCCCTCCAAACAAAGGGATACCCAAATATTTACTAGGCAGTGACCCAATCTTCATGGCAAGAGTCCGACTAATATCAATTTGATGTTGGAGAGGGGTGTTAAAAAAGAAAATTTCAGACTTTCTCCAAGTAATGCTCTGGCCCGAGGCCAAGCCATACAAATCAAGCGTCTTCTTCATCACCTGGGCTTCCCTCACAGTTGCGTCCCCCAATAAAAGAGTATCATCCGCAAACTGCAAGTGTGAAATTGCGCCAACCCCCTTAGCCACCTTGATTCCTTTCCATAGACCTTCCAAACACATTTGAGAAATCAACCTGCTCAGGGCTTCTGCCAAAATGATGAATAGAAAAGGTGACAATGGATCTCCTTGTCTGAGCCCCTTGCCAGAACCAAAGAAACCCTGTGGGCTACCATTAACCAACACCGAAAACCGCGGAGAGCAAATGCAGCTTTCCACCCACTTCCGCCAAGCCACCCCAAAACCAAATTTCTCAAGAACTTTCAACAGAAAGCCCCTATCGACCTCATCATAAGCCCTCTTTATATCCAACTTGACCATCATCTTCTCAATTTTTTCCAAACGCACTGTATGTATAGCTTCATGAGCGACAATAACCCCTTCAAAAATAGAACGATTCGGAGAAAAGCCACTCTGTTCAACAGAAATAACAGACTTCAGCACCTTCTTTAGCCTGTTTGCAATTACCTTTGCAATAACCTTGTAGATCGTATTGCATAAAGAAATAGGATGGAAGTCCTCAAAAGTATTAATCTCAGATTTTTTCGGGACTAAAGCAATGAAGGTATTATTTAATTCCTTTAGAATCAACCCTTTTTTCCTGGACTCTTCAACCACTTCCTTAATATCATTACCTAAAAGATCCCAGAACCTTTGAAAGAAAACTGCAAGGAAACCATCCGGTCCAGGGGCTTTGTCCCCCCCTAAGTCAAACAAAGCCTTTTTCACTTCCTTTAAGGAGACCTCCGCCATTAACATTTCATTTTGTAAAGCAGAAACACAGCTAGGAATAACACCCAATATCTTAGATATTGAATCAGAATCAGCAGCCTTTGAGTTAAAACCATCTGAGAAAAATTTAAAAGCCTCCGAGTTAATTTGATCCACATCAGAGAGAGTTTCGCCCAGACCATTCTTTAAGGACCAAATCTTATTGGAAGATCTACGCACCTTCACCGAGTTGTGAAATAATTTGGAATTTCTATCCCCATCTTTCAACCATGTTTCCCTGGACTTCTGGCGCCATAAAATTTCTTCACGAGAAAGGACCTCAGAATATTCTTTGTTTAACTTCTTCTCCAATTCAAAATCCACCTCCCTCATCCCCTCTACAATAACCTTAGCATGCAAGTCCTTAAGCTTTTCCTCAATCAACAACTTCTCAGTGAAAATGTTTTTGAAAGAGACTCGGTTCCACATTTTTAAACATTCTTTGACATATTGCAGTTTTTTGAAAAAGATAAAAGCTTTGCAACCAGACCACCTTGGAGCATTCACCCACCAATCCTTAACCAGTTCTTTAAAATTTTCAGCTCTAAACCACATTGATTCAAACTTGAAAGGGCACCTGTCCGGGGATGCATCCTCCTGAAACCTTAAGCAAATCGGGTAGTGATCCGAGCCAGAAATAGGAAGAATTTCCGCCTCATACATCCAATTTACAGGAGCCCAATCTCCAAACAGGAAAAATCTGTGTAATTTTTCTGCAATATTTAAAAAACCTTTTCTTCTATTTGTCCAAGTAAACTCACCACGTTTAAACTGGACTTCAAACAACCCATTGTTTAAAACAAAGTCACCAAAATCTTGTTGACTCTATCCCTTCCAGCACACGCCTCCAAACTTATCAGACGGGTGCAGAATAGCATTGAAGTCACCACCCAGGATCGAACCTGCTGCCACTATAAGCATTTAAATGCTCCGAAATATCTTGCCATAAAACTTTCTTCTGGGCTACATTGTTAGGGCCATAAATATTTAAAATATAGAAAGAGAATCTCAATTGACTAGATTCCACCAATAACCATTGCCAATTTGAATCCTGCCTCACAACCCTGACATCAACCACACCAGCATTCCAAAGAATGCCTAAACCACCAGACGCTCCTTCAGCCCCAACAAAAAGGCTATTCCATCAGGAAAAACACCTAGAAAAGAGAGCAACATCTGAATCTTTAACCTTAGTTTCTTGTAACAACAGTAAGGCCGGTCTCGTTTGATCAAGACACCTCTTGATCAAATGAATCTTGTCAGGGGCATTGCAGCCCCTGACATTCCAAGAAAGGATTTTCATGGCTGTCGGGGGAAGGCATAGCCTTTCCCCGACCTTAATTTGCTTTGACCCGCAGCATTACCTGCCAGTTCCAGACACATTTTGTTAGTTTTTGGACCTCTCCTCCTTTTTTCACCAAGCTTCACCTTATTGTTTTGAGCAACAGTTTAAGCAATGGTTCTTTTCTCCACTATATCTAAGTTGTCATTCAAACCCAGCAAATCCACTTGCCCCCCTTCCTCCTCTGACTCAGAAACCGAAGATGAATCTTCCAGATTTCCACCACTGTCACGGATTCCTTCAAAGGCGCTCTCAAGATTTCTTATAGGGGATATTGGAATATCTTTGAAAACTGAATCATCCAGCTCATTGCACTTATTCTCTAACAACATTTCATCACCAGCAAAGGCCTCAGAGCCCGCCTGAAATTGATTTACCAAACCCTGACTAGTAACTGTGTTCCTCCAGGTACACTGATCCTTCCGCACTTCCAAGGGAGAATCCTCCTTCTGCCTAGCCTCTGAATCCCCAGTGGAGACCATAATAGTATTGACCGTATCACAAACCTTAGATGTATGGTTATAGTTTCATTCCAGAATGAAATGCATAGAGTGCTAGGCTTGCGAACTTAAACCTCTAGAATCACCCTATAACTGTTAGATTTACAAAGATCAATGGTTTAGAATTTGTTGTCAATGCAGAACTAAATGGCTTGTTTTAAATGCTATCAACCATTTACTAATTGTGCATTTATAAATGATGTTAGTCATGTGCTATTATGTAGTCCAGAAGCAACACATTGACATTTCATTCACTTCAATTTTTGAAAAAAAAGCACTTTCTATTGCTAAGTGATTTTATTTTTAAGTCAGAGGGTCAACACACAAGGAGATTTCAGTCTTCAAATTGCTCATTACAATGCATCACCCTGTTCAAGGTTCCACAGTTCCACTTCCAACAAATCCATTCCAGTTTCCACGACTGCCAACATTAATCTTTTCAAGAGTCAAAATATGGGTAAGTGAAAGAATTCTTGCGGCTACATTTCATCATTTGACATTTCTTAAAATATTATTTTATCAAACTTTGAAGTTTGAGTTTAGGATTGAGAGACTCAAGAATTAAAAAAATTTAAGGAGGACTAATAGGGAATTAACAATTTCACATTGTATAAGCATGTCTACCACCAGTACCACTAGAGCAATATCTAATAAAAAAATATATTATGCAAAATTTGCTTAAAACCAAAGGTTTCACTGATGAATACCATGATATTTATGATCCTAAAATATATGGTAGGCTTACCTCAGAACTTAGATTTTCATCTCAGAATAAGGTTACAAAGCATGTGTAAATTAATAGCATCAGTGCATCGTGGGTAACTAGATTAGGGTACATGATGTTACATGTAGTTTTCCCTTGCCCATAATTTATCATGGTTTGTGACCAAAATTATTATTATAACAAAAGATCAATTGTTAATAAAGATAGAAAAGAATAATTGTTATCCATTAATGCAAAAGAACTTGGAAAAGTGTTGGGATTTACAACTGAATAATTTGGAAACATCCACATTGACCTAGAAAAGCTTGCTAGTGATTATGACACGGTGGATGAAAGGGAGAAGAATTCTTTCATAAATAAAATAGTTCAGGATAACATACAAGTTAGAAACAAATTGAAAGGCGATCATAAGCTTCCTTATGGTTTTGATATTTTTAGACCATGGGTTAAGGATACTATTTCCATGCTAGCATTTTTCCTTGGACATGATAGGAATTTGGAAGTGGGTGCAAGCCTCCTTGAAATGGTATATAATATCCCCTATGGACCACAAGTCAAATATAACTATATTGAGCACATTGTAGAATACATGCATAAACATTTTTTAATGATTAAAGGAGGTCCCGCCAAGACATTTAGGTTCACAACCTACTTGTGCTATTTTTTTCTACTCAAATTTAGAGGAATGTTTTAGACCAACAAGCTTCAGATTTAGCCCTATAGTAATTGTCAGGAAAATCAAATGGCTCTAGTATATGATTGCACCACTAAGATAAGGATGAATGATTCTTAAATGAACTATAGTAATTTTGTAGACTACTTTTTGGCTCCATTGCATCAAGAATAATAGAAACTATCAATAGATTAAAAGATATTGTGCTTAACACAATAAAATTGTATATTTTATTATCTTGTGGTCTCTCTTTCAATGCATTTTTATACATTTCTAGGATTCTAACATCCTATTTTATAGGAAACTCTCTAAACGAATTTCCTAATTATAATGAGTTGTTTTAACAACTCTACAAACAAACTAACTTCTCACATACGTAATAGCTATGTGAGTTGTGATAACAACTCACATTATGAACTTATGTGAACACTAACATTTAATTTCCCAAAATTCCCCCCCTTAGTGTGAACATGGTAAGAAATCACACCCAACATCTGCACCAAGCCCAACTCTTGTGGCTTATGATCTTGATTCAAAACAAAAGGCACCTCCCATCAACCTTTCATGGTTTTCACACAGGCTTACCACAGACGTGGACATGAACAAGAACCCACCAACTGTCCACCTCATGTGGTTTTTTGGATCCTCCCACAAACCCTTTCAAGATCCATGAATTGTATTGCAGTAGTGCTTTTGTTCATTACAATATTTTACACTAGGGAGTTACATAAGAAAATAACCCATACTCAATATTTTTTTATGATTGTGCCACCCGATCTCTAACACTAGAGGAAATTTTTCACTGCAGCTAGAGATGGAATATTGATGTTCTATTCCCCCCCATAACATGAAACTTCTAATTGTTAGAAACACGGAAAAAATGAAATGCCACCAAAGCTGATAAGCAACCCCTTCGTTGGTGACTGACGAGAGTATGTTGATTGACCTCCAGCCTCCTGTGCCTCCAACCTCCAATCTTGAGTTTATCTAAAACACATTTTTGTCTTCACTAGGACATGATATATCTTCATCATTAGCATTGTTTTCCTAATCAATTTCTTCAACCAAGGAAGCATGGTGATCTAGCTTGTCATCCAGTAGATCTTGTGCGCTCTTCTTACAATTCAATATTACATGTCATGTTTCAATACAATAGAAGCATTTTATTTTTCCTTTTGAAGAATTATACTTGGATTTGTACTTTCCTTTTCTTGCTTTGTTATGTACATACAAGACTTCTTTAGATTTTGAGTCTTCATTATTGTCAAGTAGAGTAGAAATTACTCCTTCAAGGCTAATGTTTACCTTGGTTAAAGTGAACACCATACCAGACATATGCTTAGGAAAACTATTCAAAAGTATTGCTTTGGCATCATCATCCTTCACTTTTTCATTAATGTCAGCTAGCTGATTTAGGAGAGAATGAAACTTACCGATATGATTAGTCATTGTTGTACCTTTTACATCTTCAATCCATATAATGTCTGCTTTAATGTTGTTTTGGCACTTTCTGCTTCAGATTCAAATGCTTGTTCAATGACTTCCAAATCTCTTTCGCTAACTTTGAAAAATCTACATGGTGTAAATATGCTTTTGTTAGGCTGAGACCAATAGTTCCCAAAGCTTTCTAATTTTTGATATTCCACTTAGCAAGTCCATCTACATTAGTTGGTGTGACTGAGCTCAGTTTGGCAACATCCCAAAGATCATTTTCTATCAAATGTAGCTACATCTAAATTTGTCATGTACGAAAGTCTCTACCATCAAATTTATCAATGAAAGTTAATTTATCCATATTGATTTTATATAACCAATAAATAAAACTAACTATTCCCAAATGATCATATCATATCTTTTATGGGCCAATAAACAAAAACTTAAGTGGCCGCAATAATAAGCTAAATAGTGGTTGTGGGCTAGAGAAATAAGAATCAGATAAAAATGTCAAACCAATGAAGCCACCGATCTTGCTAAAGAATGATGCTAGAGAAGATTCTCTGGCCAAAAAAATATCTACAAAGGAGCCACGCACTACCAAAGGAGCCACACAGGAGGAGAAACAACTTATGTGGATCGCCTCATATAGACCTCAACATTTCCCTTCACCATGCTCCTAGCAAGAGCTTCCAGTCGCCAGGAAAAAAGATAACATATGCATTTAAAAAAAAAATTCTGCCACTACTTCATATGCCCAAAAATTTCTACATTCAATGCATACACCAACTTCAGCCTAAACTGAGTGATCTTATAAGATCTTTAATCCCTCTGATCAGGCTTGCTCTGATACCATATCAGAGATTCTGGGCAGAATAATAGAAACTATCAATAGATTAAAAAATATCATGCTCCACACAATAAAATTATATATTTTATTATCTTTTGATCTCTCTTTCAATGAATTTTTACATATTTATAGGATTCTAACATCCTATTTTATAGGAAACTCTCTAAACGAATTTCCTAATTATAATGAGTTGTTTTAACAACTCTACAAACTAACTAACTTCTCACATACGTAATAGCTATGTGAGTTGTGATAACTCACATTATTAACTTATGTGAACACTAACATTTAATTTCCCAATAGCCAATGCCTAGATTGCTTATGTCATGTAGAAATTGCATTCAACTAGGAAAAGAAATACAATTGGCTTATTGGTACTTAATGGAAGAATATATTGTTCTAAGATTTTATGGATCGTGAGTAGAGCCATACAAACTTCCAATACATGTGACAGAAAGGGTTTTTGCATTGGAATATGTAAGGAAAATGAAGAGTACTAACGAACTACACTTTTTCAATCAGGGGAAGAAGACCTTATTTCCTTCTTTACCTTTCTCATGTGTGGTGTAGGAGCACCTTGAAAATTTTAGTTAGATGATGCATTTTGGAGTCTTGTTTTGGTTTTTGTCTTATTGTGTTGCAAATAAGGTCTATTTAGACCAATCTCAATTTATTTGGTGTCATGTAGGGTCTTGTAGTAGTGTTTTGCAAAAGTTGTTAGTATAATGTAAAAGTTGCATAGCAACTTTGTCAATTTTGGTTGTATTGGAATATCAACAGTCACCCATTCAAAAAAATAGTTGGGGACCATTGGAATTTGAGGTGGATATGTTTGAAAGCCTCTAAAAATTTGGAGGCAAGGTTGTTGTTGAATTTTCTGGTGAATAAGCAAATAATATATCCTATTTTCTATGCAATTTCAATGATTTATGGTGTTTCTTTGTTCAATACAGTTCTGTACATTATCATAATGATCTGAAACTCATGTGAAGTGTTGGAGCATCGAATACTCTTTCATTTGAATCTAGTTTTATTGATTTTCATTTTGATTTGAGGGAGATAAAGGAATTTTTCTGAAAGTTATTTTGTAGGTTAGGGTTTTAAGGGTTTTGATAGAAAATATGTAAAATCCATCCATTCCAATGTTGGAAAACTATGAAAATTGGTGGAATGGAAAATTTTGGTGTTCTTTTAATGTTTTTAGTAGTTTTAGGGTAGGGTGATGGTGTTTTCAGGGGTTTTTCTCGAGCCTTAGCCTAACATCTCTTTGTTAGGCCTGGTTAGATAGAGATTTGTTAGGACATCAAAATTTTGTGAAGGTTTGAAGAAACCAACTATGGATTCCAACCCTATGTGACCTAGGGAGACTATAGATGAAGAGTTTTGGACTCTGGTAGTTGAATTTAAGGCACTTTCTTTGTAAAAGTGGCCTAATTAGGCCTTATTCTAGTGTTGCGGGCCTAGATTGATGAGATTGTTCCAAAACAACCTAGATAACCAATTTTTTATGGTGTCTAGCAGGATAATGGGTGCTTGAAAGTGTGAAGGTTTTTTTCATTTTTAGGCCTTCTCTAAAAGATTTGAAAATAAAAAGCTATGCGGAGTACTACAAGCATGGAGGTTAGTTTATGAAGGAACCAACCCTTGTAAGGGTTTGTAGGCTTGAAGACCTAGTTAGTTTGAGTTGTTAAAGCCTACCTCACCCTACTCTACATCAATGTGGATGGATCACATTCAAGAGAAAATAATTTAAGGTGGTACATGATCTTTTGAATTTTTTGAATTTTGATGTTGTCTGTCACTAGCAGTATGATCCATGTGACATCATTAAAGAAATGATTATGGCCAATAAGAATGTTGCAAGTAGAATTCAACATCAAAGTAAACCCTTGCTTGAAAACTTGAGAAACGAGGATTCTTGGGATGAGGTCAAAATAGCAATGGAGAAAAGTGTTGCTGAGAATGGTATTTCTTTTGAACAATTGTTAGCAAAAATTATGGCAGTGCATCGAAAGACAATTAGGAGGTACGACAATTTTTATGAAAAGAGTGATAAACTATATCGTAGAGTAAAAATACTAGATTCTCTAGATAAGGAAGTTACAGATAAAAATTGGTCATGATAAAAAAATTGTTGGGTTTTGGTCTATGAGGAAGGAGCTAGGTGATCCAAGAGCTCTTGCATAGTATGGAGATAATGAAGAAGATCGTGAGTTTAGCAAATTATGGAGTATAGCGCATCCTGATGAACATGAACATAAAGAAAATGATGATGAATCTAATGATGACAAGGAAGAACAAATCCATGTCAAAGTTGGTTTAAGTGAGGCCACAAAAGAAACATATACTTCAAGAGTAGCCATAGCTGAAAAAATGGGTTATAAAGGTGGTGGTTTTGGGTCCCAAGGACAAGGAATTCCTACAGTAATTGATGTGCAGCATAGAAAACTAGTTGATAAATTTGGACTTGGAGATGATAAAGTAGACCAAGGGCATACAAGTAGAGCCGAAAAAATTCAATTTGTTAGAGCTTCAAATCCTCATCCTCATGGTTAGATACAATCACAACTAGGACATGCCCATGGTAGAGAGCTTAGTGCAACTGGCTCTAACACTAGTGGTGATGGTATGGGTAATATTACTAGTAGTGGTCAACATGTGCTACAACAACAAATTACACACAAGAGGAAAACAATATAAGATACCACACAAACACCTGGTGATCAAGGCATATAGAAGAGGCAAAGGATTTTGAAAATTCCAAGTCACACTACAAATGGATCCACCACAAAGGAGTTATTTCCAAGCACTCCCCCACTACCAATTAGTGTGACTACAACATCATTAGCAACTTCAAGTACTCCTATTCCTTCATCATTCAAGCATTACATTGTTCCTACATCCACAGGTTTTGATTACATTGAAGAGTTTAAAAAGAAATTAGACTTGTATAAAAAATGAATGAAGAAACTGATGGAGAGTGTGTTTTTTTGTAACTTCAGAGCCTACAACAACCATGGTATTACCCACATTTGACACAAATAAAGAAATCATGGAGTAAACAATTCTTGTTCCCACAATTCAAAAAAAACTAGCAAATCAGATGGATCAATCTGAATTCCAGGTGAGCAATTTTCAATTGGATTTTTCTGGACTCAAAAATACTAACAAAATTAATTTATCAAATAAGAACAATGAATTGGTGTATACATCATTGCTAAAGCAAGATAGAGAGAAAAAAAGGTTGCAAACTCAAATAGAAAAGTTATAGGCAGGCCTAGCAAATGAGAAACCAAAGAGAAAAGCAACAGATAACAAGAGCAATGAATTAGAAAAAAAGAATTAAAAAATATGCGTCTACATCAACAAGCAAAGATGATAAACAAAATGAGAGATAAGTGAATGAACTGAAGCAAAGGCTAGATGAGAGCAACAAGAAATATGATGAGGAAAAATCCACTTTAAAAAAATTAAGACTAAGCATTGTGAATGGAAATGCACAGTGGGAACAAAAAATGGAGAAAGAGAGAAAAAGAAATGAAAGATTGGAGGCAGAGCTGATGGAAGAAAAAAAAAACTCTTGTCAAAATAAGTTATCTGAATTTTTTAGAGAAACAATGAGGCATATGAAACAAAAGATCTAGGATGAAATAATGCAGAGGATTGATCATTTGTGTGACATTTTTCAATTGGTTGATGCTATCAGACTACATTATAAGAAGCTCAACAAATATTTAGTGGATAACAAAAATGTGTTGGCATTAGATAAATCTATAAATCAAGTTCAACAAACATTCTACAAAGCTAGTGACAATGATTTGAAATCAAAAGGGATTATTAATCAACTTGCTACCTCAATGACATTGTCATCTATCATTGAAAAGTGTTTGAGAATGCGTGAAGCAAAGGGATATTTGCATTTCACTATGGACAAGATGAAGAAGGTGGATGAAAAGGTAAGGAACTTCACAGAGCTTGGTTTGCTAGAGGCTTTTGACACAAATGAGCAATTCATTGGAAAAAATGATTTCAAAAAGAAGATGGAGGGTGCAAGGAAGATTGATTTAGACCAGTTTCCTCAAAACCCAAATGTGGTGAACTATTTGGATTCCATCAAACCATTGATAACCTTGAATGAAAAATTGACTGAAGAATTCAAGACAGGTTCCAATTTCAATCATGAAATGTTAACAAATCTTCAAGTCAAACAACATCAGTTAGAACAAATGACAATTCCACCACCTGAACAGTGGAAGTTACTAGAAAAGGTGATACAATGATTTGATTTTTGATAATATGAGTTTCCAAGTTCCAACTCAGCTCTGTGCAGAGTTGTCATTGAGCAATATTTTGCATTTCCAATTCCTTTATGTATTTCTTCATGTGAAAATCAATAAAAAATCTCAAATTCATATTTCAATAATGTGTTGATGTTTAATTATTTGTATTATTTATTTTATCATTTGAAGAAAAAGTCTGGTAGTGGTTTCAACAACTAGATACACATTAAACGATTGTTGATGTTCATTTTTGTATATGCTACTAATACTATTGTTAATATTTTATTAAGCATTGAGTTGAGTGATGAATCACTGAGTACATGTTCAAGTTTTAACACAATTAAAATATGAAATTATTAATAATATGTTAATTTAGCCATACAAACCTATGATTCTGTCAAAGTATTTTAATTAATTATTTATATGAATTGATGCTTTAATCAAGGTATTTTAATTGATTCATTAAACCAAAGCCAAAATTAAAACATATTTCACTGCAAAACAACAATTAAAATTAATGAAAGGATCATTGATTGAATTTTCATTAATAACTCATATGGAATGTTATAGATGGAGAGACAATAGACTCAAAATATTTGCATCATTCATCTAGACATGCTTGAAAACCACACAATTTACAAAATCTACTTGCTCGACTCAAAACCCAAGATACAGACTCAAAATTATTTTCTCTGGGTTCATAATTTGCATTTTCAGATCTAGAATTCAAAAAGAGACCCACACAAATGGCCTTGAACTCCCTTTTATAAGAACAAGGGAGCAAAACAAGATTCAAGACAAAAAGTACACATGTTACATTTTCATTTGACAACCTATACCAATCACTCCACGAGGAATGGTTACAACAAACTGAAATAATATTCTCTATTGAGACAAAGGTTGCCTTTCAATTGGTGGTTTTCCTGCGCCTTCCAAAAGGCAGTTTTTTGAAGAGAGTGGTATTCAAACTATTACAACATCTTTATTATTTTCAGAAAAATGACAAAAGGCATCCAAAAGGAGGAAAAAGGTGGATCAAAATATAGATCATCATCCAACACCATTCCAAGTCATCAATAGTCAGCACTTACCTATTACATTTTGAATTGGGAGAAACATATCTTTTATACATTACATCTTTTGAGGCCAGACCTGTACTATACTTGACCATGTGAGTATGTTCCCAATCACTGTATCTATAGCTCCAATTCATCAATGAATGTCGTCTTCCATAATTCATATTCTGTGTTAGAAGGCTAGTTAAATCCAATATTTTCATCCATATTTATTCTGTAGGGAGCTTATTTTTCCATCATTGAATTGGCTTCTTTATCAAAATCTTCCAGGAAGCTGATGGTGAAAGAAAAATTCTCAAGAGTGTTCTTCAATACATCAATATCAACACTCTCACATATTAGAGATGCTTGAGAAGTAATAGTTGTATCTACTTGATCTTTCCATTCATGTAGAGGCTATACCTCATCATATGTGTGTTGGATATCAGGCAACAATTCCAAATCTACCTCATCAAATTTTTCCTTTAACTCTTTTACTTTCACCTCCAAAGGAGCAACATACCCTTGAAACTTCTGCTCTTTAATCCCATCAATGAATCTATAAGTGGGGCCAATCTTTGGATACTTATCCTTCTAATGTGCTGACCCAAATGCAATGAGCTTCACGTTATTAACCCTAGGAATCCATTTGTCCAAGATTGGGGTAGCTAAATCCTTGTCTCTCTGAGACAACTTTATCACTTTCAACATTAAAGAATAATTGGAATGAATGCTATTTAATTTACTTTCAATCTTCTCATTCATATGTTCCAAAATAGTATAAACAATCTTTGAAGTATTCTCATACATTGTATCTTGAACTTGTGCAAAAAATTTCTTACACACTTCAATTTGCAAAAATAATTGCTCCTTGGTGGGCTCATTTGATGGAATTGCACCTCATGTGCTTGGTTCCTCAATTGCAAGTGGTTCTTGGCCCAAGTTGTATGGAATTATTGCCAAGGATTTTTCTAGTGGGGGAGGAGGGGATTGAGGATGTGCCATTGGAGAAGTGGGTTTGATATGACTTGAGCTAGAGGGGCCTTGAGTCCTCAATGTTTCCATTTGTTACTTGTATAGTGCTAACTTAGTTTCCAATTTAGCTACCCTTTGTTGACTCTTATTGTACTCATCAACAACTTCATTATATTTACCCCTATATAAGTCTCTATCAGTAGTGAGACTCTCCACTGTTGCCTTAGTGAATTTAGCAATGTTTAATGTCATGTTTGCTGCTTCCAATGTTGGAGTATCAAAAACTCTTCTTATAATCAATTTCCCATTGAAGTCAGCTAGTTCAGCAACTCTTGGCTTCCTAGAACCCAAGGATAATGACCAAATGGCGAATGCATCCCATTCCTCACTAAATGCTGACCCTTGAAGTGCCAATTTGGCCTCTTCCTCATTTTAAAACAAGGGCCTTTCAGACATCCTTATTGTATCTAGTACAACTACATTGGCAATATCCCATTCAGGCAGCAATAATACACCACTTTTCTACACAAGTGCTCTACCTTCTTTAGTTGTGATACCTTGTAATTATTTCCTCATTGCCTTCCTGAAATTTGATTGAATAACCCCCTCAAGAAGTTCTAGATGTAGGCTCCTCTCTTTTACCACATTCTTTGCATATTCTTGAGCCTTAGCTCTCCACACAAAATCTTTGAATACTTTAGTCTCAATAAAAGAGTCATCTTCCATAAATTCCTTGTAGGATTCCTGCCTAAAGTCATCTGCATTGTTCAAACCACTTATATCAGCCTTTCCTAGTCTAAGGTTACTTTCTCCTGAGCTTGATGCAACCTAAATTGGGGGAGAAGGTATTCCTTGTTGCATCTCTTCACGTGTAACCAAGATGTCATCTTCACATGTTACATGACTCTGTTTAACTCTCCCTTAATGTTGGGTAGAGGATCATAGTTGGGGTCTGACCTTTGAACCTTTTCCACCATCTTTTTGAAGGTAAGATACATGACCTTCCTTTCATCTAGGATTTGTAAATTAAATATATTCTTGATGACATCTTTAGGACAATAAAAGTTGTGAACAAAGGAGCCACTCCTATTCTTTTCCTTCAAGGCAGCAATGAAGCCCTCAGGGTCATGGTTCCTTGGGCGCACTATTTTCAATTTGTATGGTGCAAGAATCTATCCCAAGTTCTTTTATCCTCCCTTGACCATTAAAAAGTTTGCAAATACTATCCATTTAGGGAAGAATGAGCCTTTCTTTAGTTTCTCTGGTAAATGCACCATTTGTGCTCCTCCTAATTGTATCATAATCTCAATGAATCCAATCCTCAATGGCACATCTCTTGGCAATGCATATGGATTCACATTTGTGCCATATACCCTGAAAATGGTTGTGATGGGGTATGGAATGATGTCCCTCCAATTATGAGCTATCTTCAAATCAGTCCTCATCTCCAAGGGACTCAAAAAATCATGTATCTCTTTGGGGATCCTTGGTGGATCACAAATCAGGAACCTTCTTAGTTTTGAAGAAAAAACATTGTGGAACACCACATAGTCAAATTTCAAATCATCCTTATCAAGAATTTGAGTCCAACATTGGACTGGAAATTCAAGATCACCCTTTAATTTCTCTAATGTCATATCTTGACCAAAATTATTTTCTCCCTTGTATAAAAACATGTGCATCAAAAGGGAATACCACTAGAATTTGATCCAATTATTCCCTGCCTTTAATACAATCAAACCTTTGTGAATGTTTTCCACCAGGTATTTGGCATAGTCATAAACTATATTGTAATTTGCATGTTGCAAATATGCTGCCATATACATGTAACCCCTTGGCATGGTGGTTGGTGGATCATAACCAATGATTTGGCACAGGGAGTACACTGTCTTCTTGAAGTAACTGGAAAAGTACTTCATGGGAAAGGGTTCCTCTTCATCTTTACCAATCTTTATCTATTTTCTAAACTTCCCAACCCTAGTACTTGCAATGTGTATGGGTAACATTGTTGTCTTGAAGAGAACCTTAGTATTCTCATATTATTTTCTGAAAACGTCAAGATCAATTGGAATCATGTCTTGAATCCACTCATGCAACTTGAAAAATTCTATAATCTCTTACTTGGTTATTCTAACCATTTCGACACCATCGTATTCCCTAACCACTCTAGAAATAGGGTCATCCCTTGCAGTTATGTCTTTCAACAAGTCTACATCCATGTATATGTTTGGGATGACCAACTTCCCCATATCCAACCTCTAGGGATTACAAATAGGGACTCCACAATTTTTGTTCCCAAACCAGTTTTTGAACAAGTGCCATCCAATATAGGGAAACATGACATCCTTGATTAAATGTTGCTTGTCCAATAATCCATCTATAATTCTAGGGCCATAGAAGAGGGTTGTTCCCTTAGCCTTCTTGTTAGTTGAGGGTTTTAGTTGATCAATAATGTCTTGGCCTGAGATAGTCTTGGATGTGGTTTCAGAACTAGGAACTTGTGCTTTGGGTGTCATTGGTAACAAAGTGGGTTCAAACTAATCTAGGGTTTTGACACAGAGAGGCTCAAAATGAGTTTTTCTATTCAAACCAAGGACATAGCTTGAAGCTATAATTTCAATGGGTTTGATAGAAATTCCCAACTTATATGCAATTTCAAACCACTATAAAGCAACTAAAAATCATACAGACCAATGCAACTGAAAGATACAGTGAATATTTACCCTAATTCAAGATAATTTGGATAAAGCACAGGGAAAGGCATTTGTTTTACTTATGACTTTTTTGCTTGTAGGAAACCCTAATTTTGACCACATTGGACTTTGGAATTCTCTTCTCAATCTCCTGGATGCTTCAAACTCATTTACAATATTCAATTATGTGAAAAATCAATCTTTTATGTGCATTTACGTCGAGATTGGGAAGCTCTAGATGTCTTTTCCACCATTATTACTCACTCACACGAAGTAGAATGCCTCTCATGTTCACATCTTTGATTTTGAATATTAGTCATTGATCTCCTTGTGAGATGGCACTTTAGACAACTCAGATTGAGTCAACAAGGTTTTAATTTCCATCATCATCGATCACCTATCCTTCAGCCAATGAAATTTTTCCAGTTGGAATGTTGACTCATTCATTTTGTGGGCTCCACCTTCTTTTCCAAGCGGTGGATGAAATCCACGTGTCATTTTCCTGCTAACCCCATTGCTTTTCATAAAACATTATTTTATTCCCACAAGGTGATCAAGGAATAGTTGATATTAAATCTCAACATTACATGTGGATCGTCGATTTAAAACCTTAAGGTGTCAGGTGTGTGAGTGGAGACCGGGACCCACACCTGCAGCGGAACACATGTCTTCAACCCACTGACCCCACAACATTTTAGAAAGTATTATTTTATTCCCACGGGGCTGGCGGGGAATAGCCAGGATCAAATCCTCTGATCTAACAGTCGAAAAATCTGCACATGCATAAAATTTAGTTTTAAAGAAGGGAACCCGAGTAGGTCGATGGGACAAAGACCCTTAAGATTAATGACTTAATACTTAATTCATTCTTGACTTAGGAAGATTAAAGCAATGGTAATGTTGGATGACCGATGAACCCAGACCAAGGGGAACAGCTAGGATCAAATCCTTAGATCCAACCGTCAGAAAATCTTAACCATTGATTTGAACACCTTTAGTCATCGGTGCCTTCAAGCAATGGTAGGACCTGCCAAAAGGGTGTATAGGTGTTGCCTACCCATTATCTCACTGGCTCCTTAATTTGATTAATTTAATCCCACGAGATGGAGGGGAACCAATAGAAAGTAGTCAATGGGACTTGCCAAGCATAAAAAAGGATTTTAATAAGCACATGCACTTATTACATGACATAAAATAGGTCATCTTCCTAGGTTTATAACATGAACGATATTGAATGAAAATTAAAACCTGAACTTAGGGAAAGAACAAGAATTAAAGAATTTTATGACCCGCATAAGACAAGGCAAGATTTATAAGGATTTTGTAGGTAGCAACCGGGAACACTAGGCTCAAGGGGCCGGTGAGTAAATGGACGCAAAGGCATAAGATATGACTTAATAGAATGGGAATGGGTAAAACCTGATCAAATTCGAATTAGATTATTAGAATGTAAGTAAAAGGAAAAGACACTATAATATCTTTAATTTTGAATATAATATCGACCTATCTTGATCTATAGTATTGTATTCACTATCATCTGACTCATAATAATCAACGATTATTTATAAGTTATGGATGTTGGAATTGTTAGATTTTGTTCAAGGAATGGATTAATATTCCTTTCAATTATTTATCAAAGACTGTGTGAATAGAAATGCAATAGGAATTTATAAGAAGTGTGATAAGTGTTGTTCTTTAAAAATGATGTGTAGAATCACATATCAAATTCAATACCATGGAATACAATATAAAATATAAAATATCACAATTTCATGGAACACAATATAAAATATCATCAACTATAGTTTGGAATATGATTCATGAAGTGCAATATAAAATAAAATATAATGAAGTGCAATGATTCACAATTTCATGGAATACAATATAAAATATCATCAACTACAGTTTGGAACAATGGAAATTGATTCATGAAGTGCAGTATAAATACCTAAAAGCTACTAATTCACTTCCATTTCCAAAATGGAGTCAAGGTCCTCAAAATGACGTTCAACTTGAGATAAAGTAAAAGAGTCATCTTGATTTTGAGTCTACCCTTCATTTTCTTAGGCCTGTGTCTCAAATTCAACATTCATTGTGTCATTGTCATTTGTCCCACTTCCACTGCCAGTGCCACCAATACCAGTTTTTGGAATTGGAGTGTTGCACAACTCAATCCCTCTTCTTTCACATGTGGATCTCCAGATTGTGAGTGCTTTTTCAAAACAATTTTTTTTGACATTATACGTAGTTCCTTTCATCCTCGAGCGATTTTCCAAATTCTTCTCTAGTTTGTTTCTTAACTTTGATTTCAAAAACGCCAATGAACTAAAAAATCGCTCATCCTCCACTGACCCCAATATCATTGTTTGACATAAATCAACAAGTTTGAAATATTCTAATATGGTATCATGCAATATTTCACTCTGACCTAAGTTTGTTCAAACCTTTGTTATTGATCCCAGCTCAAAGGCCTTCTCCATGCCCATGGAATTATATTGGTCCCTCATAGCTACTAAAAAATTATTACATTGTTGTCTAAGCTTATCTTTATTTAAAATTCCTTCTATTGTCTGCTCATTGTATGTTACACTTTTCGAAAATTGTTCGATCAAGACATTTACTTGATCATGAAAATATTTTGGGCTATCTCGGTTTACCCAAAATTGAGGATACACAATACCCATGGCTTCAAGTATTTCATTTCAAGGGAATCTTTCATGAATCTCTGAGGAAAGAGGTTTTGCAATTTCCTTCAAATTATCACTAACAGATTTAACAATGTCATTAAAATCTTCCTCTTTAACATGTACTTCTTTGCTATAGCGCCTGCTTGTCTTACAATGGTACATTGGTATCTCATATCCATGTACACAGATACATAAGTTCCCACTTGCATTAAAATGTAAATAATTATCAGGATTATTCAAATCAGTAATTTTCTGCCACATGAAATAATTTGGGCTCTCTTGTGTTAGATCTAGATATAGATGATCGAGGGCCAAGCATGTATGTTTACGTAGTTTGGCATATTCATTAATATACATAGTTTTGTCTTGGGATTTCTTCACAAGATTGTTCATTTCATTCAGCATGGGGAGAAGATTAGCTAAAGTCAAGAGCGTCTCTATATCACTTAACCTATATAAGAGGTCAGGAGCTTTGTCTACTATGCTGTGATGCTCGTACATTACTCCAATCAAGGATTGATATTTTGAAAGAACTTGTTGCGCTAGTCCATGCAGGGAGATCCATCTAGTATTGGAATCCTTGAGAAGCTTGTTTCTTGATGTTATTCCCTCAACAAAATTTTAAAATCCCGCGAAATGTTTGGGACTTTGGTAGAAGTATGCTTGGAGCTTGCAGATTAGATTTTCAACTTTTGACTGTAGGAAACTTGCTTACAATTTTGACTGCTAAATTCATCGTGTGGGCCATGCAATGAATCCCAAGCATGTATGGTGCACAAGTAGTTTGTAACTTTGTGCAAACACCGCTCCTTTGACCTTGCATCACTGAAGCTCCATCAAATCCTACACACACCAACTTTTTGGCAATTGTCAACTCATGGATACCTACAATTTCATTCAAATATTTTTTGCGATGTTGAACTATCCTTCATTTTATGAACATAGAGAAGATGAGCTTAGTGAACATGTTTTCTTACAGTATACAAATGCATACAAACCCAACAAGTATTTTCTACCATAGTAACTTCATCTAAAGATAATGCAA
Organism: Sequoia sempervirens; assembly: GCA_007258455.2. Classification (NCBI taxonomy): domain Eukaryota; kingdom Viridiplantae; phylum Streptophyta; class Pinopsida; order Cupressales; family Cupressaceae; genus Sequoia; species Sequoia sempervirens. Next base: position 249,830,105 of record VDFB02270651.1, on the reverse strand, counting down.
TGAAGTTTGACTCTTTTACTTTCTCCTTTAAATCTTGCTTTTCCACTACAACAAGATAGTTTTCCCATTCCCATCTAGCGTTTACTGACCAATCTGAGAAAGAAAAGTGAGGAACACCCAAAAAAGATAATAAATTACAATATTCTGGGTAGTCTGTCATAGGACACCCTCTAGAAAAAATATGAAAAACAACACTCATCTAAACAGTTTTTGACAGATTTGCTCCTTCCATTTCTTTTCCAAATTGAGCCTCAAGTGTACCTTGACATGTAGCAAGCTTCGACATTCTTTTCTTTTTCTCTTCATATTCTATAGCATACTTAGCATGAAGACATTTTCCCTTTGATTTCCATTGTACGACTGATTGTTCTTTTTTGTCTATGATTTGTTTTTCATAAACTTTATTGATATGCTTTTCTATAGTGTCAAGCTTTAACTACAACTTCTTGTCTCTTCTACATTTCCAACTACAAATCATACACATGCATTCTATTGCACTTTCAAAATAATTTTCTTTCCCCACTGGTACAATGAATGGGTACTTTGACAACCAAGCAAGTTGAAAATTACTTATCATTTCCCACTCACGCCCCATTTTTTATTTTCCTTTTCTTTTCTTGCTACCAACATCATCCCAATCCATGTCAATTATCTCATTCTGGCTAACTAGGGTATCCCTTGGAACATCTTATGTGGTATTGCCATCTTCATTTGATACATTTTGATTTAACTCAATGACAATCTCACCTTGACCTTTTGGTGGCGGTGAGGTATTGTGAATTCCTTCTTCATTAATATTTGGTGGAAGATTTGATGATGTAGCTCCATCTTGATCTGATGGATCTGAATCATTTTCAATTCCAAAGTAATACTATATGATACCTCTACGTTTTGAGCGTTTTGATGGCCTCCCAGTCCCTTCACCACCTTGAGGAGTCTTACCCTTGCTGCTCGATGTATTGATCTCACTTCGAATAAAATCTAGAAAAAAATGTCTTCTTGTTTAAGAAGGATATAGAATATAGATCCCATTCCCTACTCAATATCAGCTTTAAGATTGAAGCAAGAATGGAAAAGAGATAAAGAAATCTTATAACTAATAACACTATGAAGAAATGATCACTCACCTTTAAGTCTACATTTTCAGCTTTTGGTGATTTCTTAATAGAGAACCTCATAACTGAACAAAATGTGTAAGAATAAATGATAGTTTTGATTGTATTTATATCAATCTATATTTGGAAAATTCCATGGGATTTTAAAAATGGTATATTAAAAATTTGGCGAATCTCGCGTGCTTATACAATGATACGTTGTAATTTTTAAGGCAAAATGTGTCCTCAAATGTAATTATTTTTTAATGTTATTGGCGAAATAGGTCCTCATAAGCAACTATTTAATTGGCAAAAGGGATCTTCACAAGCAACTATTTGTAAATTTTAATTGGTGAAATGGGTCCTGATACAATGTTGTTTTAATAGTATTGGCGAATATGTAGGTGTTTAATTACATGCTTCTGAGATTCCATGTGAAAATATTAATCGATCCATTTGAAACGCGTAGTTTTTTATGGTGAATTTTTTGCTCAAATATGCCTCGTAAAAAAATCATTGGCGAATGGACATGCATTGGATTGATAATTCATAAAATACGAGTGATTTGGACACCCTGTTGGGTGCGATTAATTCACCAATTTCGACTTGGCCAATTTCTAGAATTCGCCAATTGGTGAAGATTCGCCACTAAATTTTTCCTTACTTCTTGATTGATATTTTCAACTTGATTATGTGAAATATCATATTTTGATGGCCCTTCAAAATATATTGATGCTTCTTTGACTGTTGTGTACCAAATGCTCTGCTGCTCAAGATTGTCAGTTATCCTTCCTGATTTTAAGATATTGTGCTCCATTTTTTCATGCTCGATGTATTCAATCTTCCTGGAGGATGTTTTTGATCTTAATGTTTCTTCTTGATCAATTTCAGATGTCTATAAATTATACTGTGCTTTGATCAAGTGTAAAGATGTTAAGATTGGGTAACTCTTGTTCCTTGGTAATGATATCAAGAGTATGAGACTCTTATTTTGGATGAAGATCATCTACATGTCCATTAGGAGTAAGCATCTCATGGGTGGATGTATGTGTGCTTGGTATATGGATTTATTCTTCTTTTGGAAATCTTTGGATGCCTTAGAAGATATCTACCAAGTCATTGTAGTATTTTAATGATAAGGATTCTTGATATTGACTGTGTGGTATTATCTTCGATATGATTTGGTTTGTGCTCTTGACATGGATCAATTTCAAAGAAAGGATTTCTTGTAAAGGATCCTTGGCTTATATTTTCTTCATTTGGCATAAGTGTTGGATTAAGAGTCTCTTGACCATCAATATGTACTGCCATGAGATTAGATGATGTTAATATATTTTAGACTGGATCATTTCTAGACTTGGGTGATTGAGTTTGATCATGCTTGGGATTAAATTCTTGGTGTATGTCCTCTTGCTCACTGTATGATGTAGAAGCATTTTCAATGTGATCAGTGATAGATAGATCTTGATCATTGTTTTCAATTTTTGAGGTTGAGACATTGTCATTATTGTCATTAGTGTTTGAGCCTTGAATGCCATCTTCAATAGCTATTTCTCCTTGATCAATAAGGTCTTGGATGAGATTGTTGAGTGTAACACATTTTGATGTATCATGACCTTTGATTTTGTGGAACTCACATCATTCATACAATCTATACCTAGGGGGTTTAAAGTTTGGTTCACCATAAGTTGGATTGTCGTAGATTTTGATAAGGTCATGTTGTACTAGTTTGTGCGTGATTACCTCTAAAGTCTCTCCCAAAGGGGTGAATTTCCTTATTAGTTGATCGTATTTCCTTTGTTTCCCTCCCTGATTTGTATGCTCCTGATTTTGCTATTGGTTGTTCAATTTATTGTTTTGGTTACACCAAGTTGATTGTTATTTTGTAACTGCAAGGTTATATTGTCAATAGGTGTGTTTGTTTGGTTTGTAAGGATGTTATTACCTTGTTATCTGATGATGTTCGCTTGATCATGTTGTGCCCTCAGCACACATGCCCCGTTCAAAATGGGGACCCTCTCTTTCCTTCGCCTTGCTAGGTCGTTTTATCGCCACCTCATTTTGTGTTCGCCCATTTTGGTGTCCCAAACAGTTAGTGTACCTTTGAAATCTCATCCCAAGTTAACCATGTTTCACCTCTCCAAATTTTCTAGGTCTTGGGTCTTCACGGAGTTCCTCTGACGGTTTTCCTCTGCTAGTGGCCTTGGGACCCTCCGGGTTCGGTGTGATGGGTTTCCCTTTCTGGATTTTTGGGTTGCATTTGTTGTTTCACAACAACTGAAAGGCTTCATCTTTCCGTGATCCAGGGCCCGCCTTCTTGATCGCCATCCTCATGACTCTGATGGTTCAACGGACCGTCCTTCACTCTCGTTGAGCCCAGTCCTCTGGATCTCCCTTCCCGGAACTCCGTTATGCTTTGGCTCTTTCTAAGCGGCCGTCCTCCGCCAGAGTTCCACCCATCGGACCCCGGGACCCTTTGTGCAGGTAATTTTCCACTTAACATTTAAAATGATCATCAGCTCACGTCTTTCCACACTCCGAGCCCCAGATCCCCACAACTGCTTTCAAAATTTGAAATCACGCAACTTCTGGGTTGTCGTACATGCATTAATTGAGTGCATTAAATGCACTTAAGGGTATAAATACTTGGGTTCAACCTATCATTTTCACATGTCAGGATAGCCAGAGAAGTTCAAAGTGATCCATCCCAACATCCAACACCGCCCTTGAGCCCAAAGATTCCCATTGTCAGTCCTTTGCATTTGCTAGTGATTCAACAACTCCATTCACTAGGTTCTTGCAGTAAGTTGTCTGTCCACCCTCCCACTATTCTTTTTGGTGATTTTGTGTTTAAAAAATGGATAAAAATGCATTCATTTGATAAAGTAAAGTGAGGTCTAAAAAACCCACGTGATAAAATCTTGAGAAACCTCCACAAATCACCCTATAATTGAATCTAGAACTTCACTGTCCCAGTGCTATTCTTCACACAGAGCATTAGAGCCCTTTGGGCCCGAGCCTCCCCATCACTGCCAATAAAAATTCAAACTAAAACAATGTCAAAATGGAAAAATTCCTCCTTGGATCCGCAATCCTGGATCACCCTTGTTGAGTCACCATTAGAATCTAGCAAACATTGAACTCCCTGCCTCTATTCATGTTTGTCACGTCTCAATCCTGATGTAGGCTATTTTTGGCTTTGTGTGGATTTGTTACATGTTTTGTTGTGCATGGTAGAATAATGATTAATATGATGATGTTTTGGTGTGGAGATAAATGAAAGTGTTTATTTAAATTATGAAAAGTTGAATAGTATTGAATATGTTTTACTTTGAAAATGAAGCAAAATAGAGTAGAAACATTTTAATTAATGTAATGTATTGCTTTATTTATATCTTAATGTGATACTAATTCAATTATTGTTGTGTGCCTGAGTGCACTTGAGTTGTAGGAAGTCGAAGACCAAGGGTGTGATTAAGGGGAGGTGATTAGCTTCTTGATAGGACAAAGCAGGAAGACCTCCTGATTACACACACACACTTAGTATCATATAGATTGCATTTACGAATGCCAATTTTGGTGTTTTTGTTTTAAAATTATTTGCAAATTAAATAATAAATAGTAAATTAAATGAATGATGAAATGAAAGTATGATAAAATAAAGGATTAAGTTTAATTATAGTTAATTATAGATTTTTTATTTGAATACTCATGCATTCTATTCTTCCTATAATTTGTGTTAATCTTTGAGTTAGTAAGTTAACCATTAGTCAAAAGATATTTATTTTATTATTGAGTAAATATTTTCAAAAGGGGATTTACATGCAAATTAAACTGAAAATTATTTTTAATTTTAAAATACATTTCAAGATCAGGGTAGGAAATTGTAAAGGGAAAAGCAATTTTAAATAGGGAAGTGAGTTCCTGAGAAGGTAACGGTTCTTGAAAATAATCTTGAAAACAAGCTCTGCAATTTTGCTCTAATGGCTGCCAAGAAAATGTTGAATCTTTTGGAATAGTGTGTTGAGAATTAATCTTGGACAGATTGCGGAAAGTTAAAGAGCTGGAAAAGCAATTGGAGAGAAGGAAGAAGTAGAAGTTTTCTTTGAGAAACCAGATTGAAAAGAGGCAAAAAGAAGAAGTTGGATGAAGAGCATCTCCAATCGTAGCTAGAAGCGTAATTTCCAGGTTTTCCATTCTTTTCCCACAAATCTTGATTGAAACATGTAGATACTACTATGAAATTTGAATGCCAGTTTGAAAAATTGAGAAAGAACCTCTGTTCTTTTGTGTGTTTTAAGAGAAGTTGCATATTCTCCCCACTTCTAGATTGGGGTTTCTCTCTGCAACCATGGATAAAATTTCATTCCAGAATGCTCAATCTTTTTACAGCAAGTCTAATAATGTAAATATATATATATACTTATATATATAAGCACACATATTCTTCTCTGTGTGTACAAATATATATATATATATATATATATATATATATTTATATAGTTACATGCGCATTTGTTCATAAACCATGTACCAAAAATGAATCTCTATTGTACAACATTTAGAAACTATTGGAAAACAAATTTTTGTATTTGAATTTTTGTTTGTGTGAAGGGGATGGGCTGGGGCTTCTCCCCAACCGTTCCCTCCCCATAAGAGAGGGGCAGTTGTGGGAGAGCACCGCAACCTATAAGGCACATAAGCCCATGTATGTATATATATATATATATACACATACATATACTTATGCACAAACATACAGATTCTGTTTTCTTTTATAAACTCTGTTTTCTTCAACATAGATATTGCTCTTTGTTAATAAAATTTGCACAGAAAATATATATATGGATAAATACATATCCAAATGTAAAGTATATATATATATATACACGCGCAGGTATATATATAAATATATAAATATATATACATATATATACACATACCTGGCACTAAAATCACTGTATTTTCTACAGAAAGAATTACCTACTGACATTGGTATACATAGAAAACTCAACATTGTATTCATGCTCTTAATGTGTTATCCATTATAAGTCTGTTATGTCTAAATATATACATGTAAATATTATAGTCTTATATATATATACTTACTAACACAACAAATGTACATACAAATCTGAATGGGACACTCTTATATTTAAGTTAAAATATTTAGAAAACGTAGACTAAGTTCATATAAATAACTGTGTTTTGTAGCAGACTTGTGTTTATGAGTAAATCTGAAAAATTCACTTTGTTTCTCTTTTCTTAAACAATTATTTTTCTGAATATTGAAGCATTGTATGAGACCCCTTTTTCTTTCATTTCTGAACTTGGTGAATACTTAGAAAGCTATATTAGGAGCTGAAAATGAGTCTTATAGAAAATGTATTTGATAGAAAATGCATTCAAACTAGTGAATTTTCTGAATAGAGTATTTTCCTTTCTTAGTTGAAGCTATCAAAATTACTTACTTGACCAAACTATTGCTTTTAGAGAATAGAATTGAGACTAAATTTATTTGCATTGTAACACTCATTTGGAAATTGTACAAGTAGACTTTATTTACTAAATGCATGCATGAAAGCTATTTTGACAAACTTTGCGAAAACCTTGGAAATTGATGAAATTTTGTTGAAATTAGAAATGTGTAAAAATCGAATGTGAACATAGATAGAAAATGCACTATTTACTATTTTTTGAGAAACTTTCGGGACAGGATGCCGAAGGTGGACCCACAAAGACGGTAGTTTTACCTTTTCTAAAACTATCCTTTATTTTTTTTATGCTTGGCCAAGCACTTGCACCATTGAAATAGATGGAATTAAAAGCCTGGAACTAAATGAATATAGGTCTCTGCCACCTCCTGTTTGCAAGAATTATGTGATTCTCATGCTAGGAATGCATGTAGGCATCAGGCTTGCATCGAGAGTTCCCTCTTGCATTGTTGTTTCAGGTTGCTAGGCTCCTCGTGCAAGGCCGGGGATTTCTTCGAGTTAGGAAGAAACCTGGGGAAGTATTGTACTTCGTGGTTGGGTGGAAAAGGCGCCTTAATCACACTCTTGGCCCCAACTTGCAAGAAGACCAATGGTGTCACAGCGGTTGAGGTTCAAAGATTTAAATGTATTCATGTATTAATTGGAATGGCTTGTAATGCCCACTTGTAAATGTAATTTTATTTGTAATTCAATATTGCAACATTGAAATAGATGTATTGGAAAGAAATATTTGATGTAACATTGAAATAGATGTACTGATTGAAAGTTAGTGATGTAATTGAAACTTGAGAAAATTCATGGAAATTCATTGATATGCGAATGACAATCATTTATGAATCATTGCAATGATCCTTGTTGTTAATTTAATTTATTTCTATTACATACATAGAATAAGATTTATTCTGAATTTATCTTTTTAGCATTTATGGAAAGATCATGACATAAGCATCTTTTTTTTTTTACCATACTTGGAATGTATTAAGATTGGTAAATTATATGGCTAAATGAACATCAATTTTTGAGCGTTACAATGTTTCTCGGACCCCCTCCCACGGGATTCCAACCCTGGGATGATGTCTATCATTCGTCATTTTGAACGACATCTTGGCTCCATTCACTTAATCCCCAAGATCCACCCTTCGATTCACCGCCTGGGTTAGAAGATGAAGCTCCTACGTCCTTAGCACACATTGGGTCCCTTCCTCCAGACTTCCACCACTAGGACTCCATCCCGTTTCGGCCGCTGCAAAAGGAAAATCAAGCCCATCCTTCTGACCTCCGGGTCCCGATACCTCGACTACCAGTAGACCTCAATGAAGAAAACATGGAAGTAAAGTTCGAACCCGAGTCTGATCTTTTGGGTCGCTCCTACCAGACTTCTGCTGATTACCCACTGTTTCCAAACGGCAATCCTTGAGCAGCTTCCCACCTCCTTTGACCTGAACACCTAAATGATTAGAGTTATGCCAACTATCCTTCAACATCACAGGTCTCAGACTCTATAACTCCATTCCCAGAATGCCGTGTCATCAGATCCATTCTAAACGACAAACTCCAAGCGACTTTCCCTCCTCCTGACTTCGAGTGCCCCAATGATGATCTAAATGACCTCCAATCTGGAAACAAATCTTGACCCACATGCTCAAATTGGACTCTCTCCTTCATGGACCTTTCAAATCATCTAAATCTGAAGACGGGAAAAACCATGCAGATTGCCCTACCCTGTTTGCCCTTCAAAACAGCTATCCTACCAGGGAAGTCGGACCCCTAGGACTCAGACCGTCCAAAGTCCCTTCAGTGAACTGCTAATGACCACCTAGAATAAATGATAGATTTCTTGATTACTGTATTCTCCAATCTAATGATGTTTTGAGGGGATTTGGATAACATTTATGTCTTTATGCTTGATTATGCTCACCCTACCTCTGTTTGCAGAATATATGGAATCAGGGGTAGCTGCAGAGAAAGATAAAGGGAAGAAAACAGGAATAACTTCTCTCAAAAAAGAGGATGATACCATGGAGACCACATTCTATTGAGGTGAGATCATTAGTGACTACTTTCATGAGCAATTCATGAATGTCAAGAAGACCTCCAAGTTTTACATGATGTCCTACCTGGTCTATTTGCTGGCCAAACGGAGGTAGTACAGTGGCTTGTTTAGGGCCCTTGATGAAGAAAAAGGCAGAGAATTAAAGGTCTACGATAGGTACCCCCAGCTACAGTTCAAAAATTTCAAAAAGGATTACTGCAAGGTCAATGACACTTTCAAAGGTCATATTATCAGGTTACTCGGGGGTGATTTTGAGAGAGTCTCCCATAGCGCTCGGGCCTTCCTCAAGTAGTATGCTTTCTTTTTCATCCAATACCCAAAGTTTACATGCATCTGCTCTTAGGGCTTCTTAGAAAGACCAAACAAGCTGCCTCGGTATCCCAATGACTGGATAATATTATTAGAGCTCTCTCAGAAATTGTGACATGTGCATACCCTTTTGAGAAGCAAAAATTTGGTCTAGATCTCTTATCCCCTTTCTTTCGGCCAGGGGTTGTATGAACTACACACCTCTCAATGTGCAGGAAATTCAAAGAAGAAGTTGGCCAAGCACCACTTCAGGCTTCACACCGCTTGGCCACAGATGGATCCTTATGGACATATAAGGAAGGCGCTTGGACCCGAGTATGCCCATCTGCACAGTGTTGAATATTTCTAGGCGAATTGCAAAGATGACAAGGAGGTGCAGATGAGGCATTATATGAGGATGACTGCCTACTTCGTGAAGAGGGTGAACCTATTTCCCATGCCCGATCAAGTAGAAGAGGATGAGAGCATGATTATGGATCATCGATATGCTGTAGTTTCCAATTTTCTACTATTGGTGATAGATTTGGATGAGCAGGAGGTCGATGACCTTGACATCATAACCAAGCCCATCAAGGCTCTTACAAGAGAATGGGTTGACGAGCAAGTTGCCCGATTAAAGAAACAAGGGGTCATCTTGAGCTATGAGGGACTCAAAAGTGAGCCTAGTGCAATAGATGAGGGAGCGGCTACAGCCCCAATAGTTGAAACCTCGAAATCCCCTCCACTCATAAGGTCAAGGAAAAGAAAAGAGGCTGAAGAGAAACAGCCTAACCCGAAGGTATATGCAAGGAAGGCCTTAGAAGTTGAACCTTCCAAAAAACACAAAAGGTCGGGCAATGCCACTACAGTGCTTGTTATACAAGAAGATCCACTCCACAAAGTAGAGGAAATGGAGGTTGATCCACCTAAGTCCCCACTGGCTTCCTCCGCTACTACTTCTCTTCCACCAACTTTTCAAGCCATGGTGGCTACCTCCCCACCTGCGGTGGACATCTCGGTCCACCTTGCTTCTTCTTCACCAATTGGACCGGTCATGGTGGTTGATTCTTCTTCCGCCACCACCTCTCCACTTTCATCTTCCTCCATGTCTCTAACTACATCCCTCTCATGGGAAACATCAACAATACCTATACCGACGCTCTCACTTCTAGAAGCATTCTCAAGGCATATGTAGAGTGTCCCATCCAATATTTATGAAGTGTTGATGAATCTAGCCATCTAGGCTACCTTAGCATAGGTTCTCGCTAGTGTTCCTGTCTCGAAGCCCCCAATTGAGCCTCCCGAATTGTGAGCCGCAATGTAAATATCTGAGGAGTTGGAGAGACGGGAGAGGGAAGCCACAAAGGGATTGGAGGAGGAAGCAGATGACTACAATGAACATCCAAAACATCAGCATCTACAAATTCATAAGGTAGTCCATGAAGGAGAAGAGATAGAGTCTTCTGAGAGCAGTGAAGAAAGGGATACCGGTACTGAAATTATACAAACATTTGATGCTGATTTTGAGGAAGAACTGGCCCAACAATTAAAATATGTTGGAGAAGAAATCGAAAGGCCATCCTCATAAGAAGGGAGACAAGACGATGATAAAATGGGAAAAGCCTGGTACTTCTAGTGGGTGAACATGAAGAATTCCCCAAGCACGATGAAGAGATTCCTCTCTCAGAAAGGCATAAAGGACTAGATAAAGAAGAAAACAAAGATATGTCGCCTCCACGCAAGGAGAAGATAGATAAAGAAGAAGATAAGCCTGAGGAAGAGGATGACACATACAACGATCTAGAGACTAAGCAACCAGAGGGGCATGAACATAAAGAAGAAGAAGATACAAGGACAAAGAGAGAAGCTCCTAAAGATAAAAAGATTGAAATTAGGAGAGACAAAGAGGAGGGTGATCATGAATCACCTAAAGAAAAGTCCTCAATGCATGAATGGCTAGAAATTTTTTTTGATAAGAAAGCTCTTGTCTCGAGCAATCCAAGAGCGAGGCTAGAGGCCATCTTGGCCTGAGCTCAGATCAACACTAAAAGGGAGAAAAATCCTAAAATAAGATCAAAGGTGATGATGGGCGTCTCTGGATCCAAGATAGTGCAAGTAGCTACACTAGTAGTGGGAGAAAAATGAATTAGCTACAACGTCTCCACCATTGACCTGGGAGTTGCTTTGAGAGAGTAGAAGGTGGATCACCTTTAGGAGTCTATCGCCTCGGTGGTGCATCTAATACAACAAGATAAAATATCCAAGGAAGAGCTCAAGGAACAGGTGGCTGATCTGACAGCCTACATCCAGTAGTGGTCATTAGCAGAGGAACTTCCTACCATGTCTTTGGCTCTGCCATAATTGCTATCCAAAGAACAAATAGACAAGCTTGAAAAAAGAAAGATCTTGGATAAGACCATGGAGAGCTAGTTCCAACAGGTCTTATACATTGGAAACATGGGCATCGATCGGGCTGTCAGGATAGCCAATAAGTTCTTGGAGTTACAAAGGTCTCTTGAAAGCACAAGGAAATTTTGTACGGATTTCCTAGGGATATATGGGTCCACTTACCCAAAAATTGAGGCCATCCTCAAGTTGCCGAAGAAAACTTGGAAAGAGGAGCTCGCATTCAAAGAGGATGATCATTGGCTTGTAGAGACGTGGAAGATGAATTTTGAAAATTGAAAGGAAAGATTGGAGCAAGTGCTTGACAAGGTAGATCCAGATATCGACTGGGCCAAGGATGTTTGGGCATATTGCAGTTGATATTTGAAGCTAATGATGGGGTATGATATGCCTATTGTCCAAATTGATTCGAAAAAGATAAAGCCTCATTTCCAAAAGAAAATGGAAGATGGAATGACCATCAAGATCACCACATATTTCATGAGTTTTGTTGCCTAAGCCTTTGCCAAATCTGAGCTATTCAGGGACCACACTGCCAAGTACGATGAAGATTGGGAAAAACTCGCTGACCGGTCCAAACAATGAGGTTATCAAATGCTGCAATCTCATATTATGGAGATTGATAAGCTCCAACTGTTGATCTTGAAGTTAATGAAATATCCTGCTTTGAAGAAGCAAGAAGGGAACCCTATTATTGATGATGAACTCCTTAAGGAATAGCTACAGCAAAGGGCAATCAACAAAAAAAAAATGCTACAGTGCTGCCACTAGAGGATAGAATAGGGAAAAGGACAAAATGTATTTTAAAATGTAATATATTATGGGGTAGGTAGAACCCTAGTTTATAGTGAATCTTGGCCATGCAATGTAAATCAATCTTTTCCATTCATTCTACTTTTTGGACACTATAAAGAGGGGGTCTCCTCTCATTTTCAAGAGAGAGTTGAGTTGTTGTAATGACATGATGCTAAAATTATAATAGAAATACATTAACTTTGGTGCATTTTTGAGTTTCTTTGCATGTTTCATGATTCATATCCAATAGTTAGATGATTTAGTTAAATTTTCTTTGCTGTTTAATTTAGTCTTAGATTGTTTCGATAGATTTGATAATGTTGTTCTATGGTTGTGAAGACTTTTGTTGTGTAGATGCCTTTCGTGTCCATACTTTTTGTTGTTTACTGCTGGTAGATGGTTGTGTAAAGTTAGTTTGGACTTAAATTCAAAGCTTCTCCAAAATTTTATCTTTATTCATGGATGTACATGGTGAATGAATGGTAAAATATTTGCAGTCCTTAGAAGATAGCATAGATTTCATGATATTGTGAGTTTTTTGGTTAAGTGAAATGTTGTTCTAAGGAAGTTGTCCACAGTAGAAACCTCCATGATCATTGTTCATGGTTGGTTGCAGGTCCAGGAACCTCTTCTCTTCCTTTCCCTTTTTCCTTTTTTCTTTTAGAAATAGTCTATGCTAAGGTTCATTGCACATTGTAAAGCCAAACCTTAAGAAAATATTGGAGTTTCAGACTATTGTTCAAACCTGCAGCAAAGTGCACATCAACTTCCTATCCTCGAAACTTCGTTTCATCCAGCTTTGTAAGTTTTCCTTGTGATTACCTGCAAAATCACATCAAACATCAACTGAGGAATTCCATGCAAGTCATGACTTGACACTCGCGAGACCTTGGGGTGATTTTCAACAACTTGTTGTTGGAGATTTTCCTTTCAAGAGAGGTAGTGTGCCTATGCACTGCCTGTGTTGAGAAAGTGTGCAAAACACCGCATCAATAGAACTAGCACTAGAAGGAGGGTGTTGTGGAGCTAGATCGAATTGGATCATTCTCCCCTGAAAGGTTTCAAATAATTCTAAGGTCAACACCAAACAAAGGGGAACTTCAAGATCTGCAGCCCCCCACAAGGGCTAAACGAACTAAGGGAAGGGACGCTGCCTCTTCCTCTTCCTCCATCCCATCCACTTCATTTCCACCTTCGCCTTCTACCACTTTTCATCCATCCACCACTCAACCACCCCAAATTGTCTTCAGGCCTCATCCTTCCAGCAGCTAGGGAGTAACCTCTTCACCTGCCCTCCAAGTCTAGGGCCCACTCCCAGCCACTGCTGCCCCAGTGTAGCCCCAAAATACTGTTCCCCAATAGCAAGTACCTCCTCCCCTCATGGCTTGGATGGTGCAAAATCCATCTCTGTTGCATTTCATTGCTTATCATGATATGCCCAAGAATCTGGAAAGCTTCTACACAAATTTCAATCCCCGCGATCCACAAAGGATGACAGAAGAACACATCAAGATATTTGAAACATCGATGAAAGATATGTAGATTGATTGTGAGGACGTCACATGCCGTCTCTTTCCATACTCATTGGGAGAGGAGGATTTTTATTGGTATATCAACTTGTCGAGGGGATCCATTACTTCATGGGACCTCATGATGAATGCCTTCTTGTAGAAATATAATATTTCGATCAGCCCTTCAGAGTTATATCATCGATTCACTACAATTCGGAGGGAGATCAACGAACCGATCAACTCCTTCAATGATCAATTCCATCAGGCATATTCAAGATTACAAGCCCCATACACACTCAATGATGCAACCACCTTGCCAGTCTACTATGATGCATTAGACAACCTTACCGTTGCCTTTGTAAAGAGGATACGACCACCCCTTACAAGATTGGTCGATGCCAATGCTGAAGCGGTCACAACCAGCACTTATCTGGGTCTAAATATCTCTGGCCCGCTATCTTCTTTGGGATAGGTTGCTCATCCAATGCAAGTTCAAGGGCTTAATCAATCATTGCAGCAACACACACCTCTCATGAACCAGGTGTCGCAGTTGCCCATAGTTCCTCATCCCGAACAACCTTTGAACTAGGCACCTCCCATACCTACATACCTGCAGCCCCAGTAGCAGCAAATATATTCTTAGGTTCCCCAGTAGCAACACGTGTATCAAAAACAACCTCAAGCTCCCTTATACTTGACAAGGCCAGAATTTCATCCTGTGCAGCAAAACAAGCCTGTTGCCCCACCGATTTTCCTTCAAAATCAAGTGTCGCAACCAAATAGAGTAGACAAAGATCGATTAGATGAGTTGACAGAGATGATCAAAAAGCTTTCTACGGAGATGATGCACTTGAGAAATCAAAATAACCAATTGTAGGCCTCCGAGTGTAGCATTCAGGCTAATCTCAACAAAGACAATAGGGACAATCGAGATAACAGAAACTATCGACAAGCCAGCACCTCTTTCAGAAAAAATTATGACAAGGGGCAGAACTCAAATAAGAACTTTGAGAGGAGGCCTTCTCAAAGATAGAATCGAACATGGAATACGAGGCCTAAAAATGGGACTGTTCCTACCCCATTCGATCAACCTACCAACAATGAGAATACCACCAGTGGGGTATACCTCGCTGAAGTTGCCTTATCTGGATGGTGCCGAATTCATAAAACAAACAGGCACTTTGAGTTGAATTTCCTTGAATTCCAGACAGCAGCTAAAATCTTCCAAGTGGATGTTCAAAACACTGTGGACAATGCAAATTGCAGAGACATAGTCCCGTCTAAGCCATACGATTCTTTCATGCTCATGGTCAATCAAGCCCCATTCCTGAGAAGCGAAAGAAATGGACCCGAGGACACAATTTTCTTCTCAAAGGCTGAAGAAGTGAAAGAGGTAAGTAATGGTGAAGCCTTATCTCAATTATTTGATTCAGTAGACAATGGTCCTTTAGATGATGAAGAACCCTGTGAGGATGAAGTACACATGTTCCATCAGAGAGCCACACCGTATTATTTAAGGAATAGGCAAGCGGGGGACCATTCACTACATCTACTCTACCTAATTACTTCACCACCCCACCAGATCCAAATGCTAGCAACAATCCTGATTTTCCTCACGTACCCACTCAATATTTCAGTAAGGATAGGTCGCTAAATCAGCCCCATAATCAGCCACAAAACCAAGCTCAAGGACAACCCCAAAACTAGTCAAGTCAAACACAAACCCAGCTTGCTAGCTCTGCCATAGGTAGGACCTTTGAATCTGAAATTGAGCAAATGGGTGAATATGTTGCAAAGGAGTTTAAAAGGGTTAAGATCAGCCTATATGCTTTTGAGTTACTTAAGGTTCCTACTATAAGGCATGCCTTCTTTAGGGTAATTAATTGAACTCCATCCTCTAAAGCAACATTGGAAACATCAGCCAAAAGGGTCACCTTTGAAGAACCTAGATAAGAACCTGAGACATGGGAAACCATGGGGAAAAGGAAGGATATTCCCTCAAATCAGTCCATGGGTGAACAACCCACATAAGAGTCCGATCAAAATAGAAAAAGAAACCTAAAATATTAGCCTTCTAGGTAGGCTAAGGATATAATGGGCGATAAGATCAAGGCTCAAGTAGCTTAGATAGACACACCTACGAGCCTCTTCCAGGGAAAGTTTGAAACTCCACCTTTCCTCACTACCATCTGAATATTTGGAAAGAATTTTCACAACTGCCTGCTCGATTCAGGAGTGTCCGCTAATGTTATGCTCCTTTTCATGTGCAAAGCTCTTGGGATTACTCTCACACCTTCGAGAAGGAAAGTGACCCAGCTGGACAAAACAGAGATCAACATTGTGGGAGAAATGAATAAGATCCCAATGCAAATTGTTGTAGATCCAAGGATACAACAAGTCATTGACACTCAAGTGGCAGAAATCCTCGATACCTACAGACTTATCCTTGGGCGATATTTCACCCGAACCTTGAATGGATATGCTGCAACAGATCATTCTCACTTGTGGTTGCCATGGAAAGGGCTGCCTAATCATATCCGCATAGACCGTGATCCCCATATGAAATACATGATCACAAAGTACAACAACATCAATGAGGTGCTCTTTGTTGAGACAGAGCTGGGAAATTATTTCCCCTTCACTTGCCAAGAAGAATTTGAGCCTCACGAAGAACTAGCTACAGAAGTACTCTTGGTTCAATGAAGTCCCCCAGCCAACTTGTCCCAAACGCCTCAAAGTACTGAAGTTTTGATCAAGTCAGATGATGAACCTAATGAAGACAGTGACTTGGGACTGCTAGGAAATTTCCAAGATTTCATGGAGAAGTGTGTACAAGACCAACTCAACTTGGGCGCTCAAATGAATTTCCAAGAGATCTTGCTGCCAAATTGGTGCAGAGTTCACAATGTTTCCCACTCCGAGTTTGAGTGTTGCCTATTTCAAATGGTGGTAGAATATGTCAAGGGATTATTTGCTCCTCAAAGAGAAATGTTGAAGGAGATACAAACAGAGTTTCCCGCTGCCAATCACGTTGAATCGACACGTCTCCTAAGGAATGAGGAGGCAATCGTCAAACCAAAGGAAAACAAAATCCTAGTTGGACCCAGCATCAAGGAGCTTTCCAAATTTTGGACGCTTCGATTTGATAGATCTAAGTCAAAGCAAGGAGCTGGTGTCAGATTCGAACTCATCAGCCCAATGGGTAAGACCTTTCTTGCTTCCCATAGGTTGTAATTTTATTGCACTAACAATGTAGCCGAGTATGAATCTCTAGTACATGGTCTTCTTATGGCCTTAAAGAAAAATGTCAAGATGCTGCAACTTTTCGGTGATTTCGAGTTGGTAGTCAAATAGGTTAGACAATTATACTCCTGCCATGAGAGAAGAATTTCCAATTATAGGAATAGGGTTTGAGATCTTGTAGAAGGACTAGACGTATTCAATATACAGTTGATCCCTTGTACTCAAAACCATACAGCTGATTCTTTGGCTCAGGAAGCTAGCACGTTACAACCCCTATCCTTGTCAGGCCTCAATAAATTTACTGTTGAATTGACTTCTACACCATCCGTTCTAGATAATGTCATTCACTTTCAAGTTTTCAATGATGATAAACACATCCTCAAGTTCATCACGAGCTATGATGTCTTTGCCACCCAAATAATAGATGAAGTTGATCTAGAAGAAGTTGAATTAGAAATAGGAGTCATAAACCTCAAGACCAACATGATTCCCAAGGGTATGGTCCAACTGGAGTGTATATTTGATTTGGATCAGATTATAGACCAAGGCCAACAAGCAAAGAAGGAATCCATCAGTAATCAATTTGATGTCCACAACCTCGAAACAACTGAGGAAATCAAAAATGTTTTTATTGGAAAGGTGTGCACTGCAGAAGAAAAGAAAGGAATCATTGATGCTCTTCAAAAGTATCACGATGTGGTCGCATGGAGCTACAAAGACTTGAAAACTTATGATACCTCCATCATAACACACACCATTCCCCTCAAGTCGAATGTGAAGCCCTTCCGACAAAGACAACGTCCCATAAACACCCTGCTGGAGCCAATTATTTATAAGGAAGTGCAGAAACTGCTTTTAGCCAGGATTATCTTTCCAATTCGGCACTCTACATGGGTGGACAACTTGGTATCAATTAGAAAAAAGAATGGAGAAATCAAATTGTGCGTGGACTTCCACAATTTGAATAGATCCTCTGAAAAGGACAATTACCCGGTACCTTCATTGGATGAGGTACTGCAAATTGTTAATGGTTCACAGATGATGTCCTTCCTCAACAACTATTCTGGGTACAATCAAGTGATGGTGTAGTATGAAGATCATCATAAGATAGCATTCACTACCAAGTGGGGCACCTTCACCTATAGAAGAATGTCATTTGGGCTCATTAACACTGACGCAACCTTCCAACGTGCTATGGACATCACATTCAAAGATCTGATCGGGAAGTGCATAATCATCTACATGGATGATTTGATGATGTTTTCAAAGAAACATAGTGATCATGTCTCCAATTTGTGCAAAGGCTTCTAGAGATGTCAGAAATTTGGGGTTTCACTCAACCAAAAGAAATGCATCTTTGGAGTTATTGAAGGGAAACTGCTTGGGCATGTCATTTCCAAGCATGGCATCTCAATTGATCTGGAGTGTATTTAGTCCTTACTGAAAATCTAGTTGCCAGGCAGCAAGAAAGAACTTAAATATTTCTTTGGAAAGATTAACTTTGTACGGAAGTTTATTACAGGGTTTGCTAAAATTGTCAAACCGCTCAACGCCATGCTAATGCAAGACGCCAAGATCGAGTGGACTCTTGAAGAAAAGCAGGTCTTTGAAGAAATTAAGCAAGCAATTGCTAAAGCATCCATGCTAGTTAGTCTAGACTATCTGAAGCATTTCTACATCTATTCATTTTCCTCAGAGCATTCATGTGCCAACATTCTAACTTAGAAAGATGATGAGGGGAACAAGCATCTGATCACCTTCATGAGTGCTCCTTTGAAAGATGCTGAACTACACTACCATAACGTAAAAAAAAGAATACACCCTTGTAAGGGGAGTAAAATAATTTAGACATTATATCTTACGTAATAAAGTGTTCATCATAGTACCTGACCCAGCTGTGAAGACACTGCTTATGCAGAATGAGTTGGGCAAATGAAGAGCAAAGTGGGTTACCTTGTTGCAGGAATATGATATGGAAATTCAACTGATGAAGATGGTGAGAGGACAACCACTTACCCGAACAATTTCTAAGGCAACAGCCGATGCAGGGCCTGAACTCATGGTGTAGCAATACCAGCTTGAAGACGTTTCCCTAGGGGAATGGTACAAATACGTCATTTATTATTTGCTAAATCACAAGTTCCCACCGCACCTACAGGGCGTTCAGATGCGTGCTCTCCACCTAAAAAGCAGTAGTTACATGGTGCAAGGATCCATTTTATATAAGAGAAATCATGAAGGTATCTACATGAGATGCCTTGGCAAAGAAGCAGATCGAGTCCTGAAGGAATTTCATGACAAGTTCGACATTGGTCACGGATCTGGTTTGTCTATAGCACATCAAATATTAAGAGTAGGATATTATTGGCCAATGGTCTTCAAGGATGCTCATAGCCATGTTCGCCAATGTCACACATGACAGACCACTGCTACCAAGGAGAAGAATGTTGTTATCCCGCTGCAACTTGTTTTGGAGGTGAGACTGTTTGCGCAATGGGGTCTTGATTTCATTGGACAGGTAAGCCTTCCATCATCTGTAGGACATTGGTATATTCTAACCGCTTCTGATTACTACACTAAATGGACAGAAGAAATTGCATGTAGGCAATGCACAACTGAGGTAGGCATGAATTTTCTAGAAAGCTTTATTTTAAATCGCTTCGGTTATCCTTATGCATTAGTGTGTGACAATGGACCTGCATTTGCTTCATTAAAATTTGCTAGTTGGGCTTTCGACTATGGAATTTCCCTCAAATTCTCATCCAATTACTATCCCCAGGGCAATGGCCTAGCTGAATCTACAAATAAGAATCTGATAACCGTGATCAAGAAACTATTAAATAGGAATCCCAAGGATTGGCATACCCAGCTCCGCTTCGCCCTTTGGGAAGATCACACCCGTTACAAGGCTGCCCTAGGAGATTCCCCATTCTGTCTAGTTTATAGTTTAGAGCCCATCTTTCTAATCCACTTGAAAATCCCCACTCTCTAGTTTATCAATGATTTTTATGAAGGGGGAGATCATAGAGAATCTTGGTTAGATGAGCTCTTGCACTTAGAAGAGGTGCAAGACCGCGCCATAGAAAATTTCACCAAACACCAACGCGTAGTCAAGCGTTGGTTCGATCATCAAGCCAAGATTAAGGCCTTTAGAATTGCAGATCTAGTCTTGTGTTGGGACAAGGCCCACAAAAATAAAGGGGGACATAAAAAATTTGACAAGCTTTGGCTTGGCCCCTTTCAAATAGTTGAAATCCTGGGAGACAACACTTTCTGCTTAAAGACCTTAATTGGTGAGGATGTTTCATTGCTTTTCAACAAGCAACATTTGAAGCATTACTTTGAAGTCTGAGCTTGTGTAGAGTCATTCTTGTAAATATTTGTACATAGGTTAGGGTAGGTTTCCTTTCGGTCTGCTTTCATTTCACTGTTTTGCGTCGCTCCATTTTTCCCGTTTCCCAGCTTTTTTTTTTGAAGAGGGTGTTCTTCATTGTTGTTGTGGTGGCCGTGCTCATTCAACGAATGGTTCACTTTTCTACCCACCCTTAGTGTTCTATGGCTAAGCATTCATGCTCGACTGTTGGTCCCTGATAGCTTCCTAGGGATGATTTCCTCATTTGAACTCTATTTTAGAACCTGATCCTTGGTTGAATCTTTTTGCATTCGTCTCAGATCTTACACAAAACACATGTTAATTATTTCCAAAGGGATGTATAATAGCTACTATGATAACTAGGTGAGTGAAAAATCTTAAGTCCTCTCCAATGACCACTGCGACTTTCAAACCCATCATAGGCTTCAGTGCTTACACAGTTGAACAAAAAGAAAAGGTGTGGAAAGAAATATCAAAAGAAAGAAAGAAAAGAAAATTTTGAAATCAAGCAACTGTATGGGTGTGCGAATAACTCTATCAGGGTTATGGACGCTCATCTGGTAGTAGAACAATATTCGTGGGGTCACAACGACAACTCTGTCGAGGCTATGGATGCTTGGCTGGCAGCGGGGCAATGTCCAGGTTACTTTTGGTGTTGGGTGATTTATGTAGCTTGGTTCATTTGATTAGCCACTATTTGTTGCAGTTGCCGAGGGAAGGAATGAATTCACTACGCACACACTCTTGAGATGTTTCATGGATTGACTCAACTAAGGACCCTTGTTCTCCTAGTTCACTCTTGGTAGTTGGCCCCTGGTCTGCAAAACAAGAGATTCTAGGTCCTGAATAAATACTTATGCTTAGAACACTCGGGAGCATTCCCCAGCAGAGTTTCCATTTGTTGTGCCCTCGGCACACATGCCCCATTCAGAACGGGGACCCTCTCTTTCCTTCACCTTGCTGGGTCATTTTTTCGTTGCCTCATTTTGTGTGCCCCCATTTTGGTGTCCGCAATGGTCAGTGTACCTTTTAAATCTCATCCCAACTTGACCACATTTCACCCCTCCAAATTTGCTAGGTCCTGGGTCTTCATAGAGTTCCTCTAACGGTTTGCCTCTACCAATGGCCTTGGGACCCTTCGGGTCCGGTGTGACGGGTTTCCCTTTCTGGATTTTTGGGTTGCATTTGTTGTTTCAAAATGGCCGAAATGCTTCATCTTTTCATGCTCTAGGGCTCGCCTCCTTGATCGCCGTCCTCATGACTCTAATGGTTCAACGGACTGTCCTTCACTATCACTAGGCCCGATCCTCGGGATCTCCCTTCCTGAAACTCTGTTACGCTTTGGCTCTTTCTAAGTGGTCGTCCTCCACCAGAGTTCCACCCATCGGACCTCAGAACCCTCTGTGTTGGTTATTTTCCACTTGACATTTAAAACAGTCGTCGGCTCGCATCTTTCTGGACTCTGGGCCCCAGGTCCCCCATGACTACTTTCAAAATTTAAAATCACCCAGCTTTTGGGTTGTCGTACATGCATTAATTGGGTACATTAAATGCACTTAAGGGTATAAATACTTGGGTTTGACTTGTCATTTTCACATGTCAAGATATCCAGAGTTCAAAGTGATCCAGCCCAGCATCCAACGCCGCCCTCGAGCCCGAAGATTCCCATTGTCGGTCCTTTGCATTTGCTAGCGATTCAACAACTCCATTAATCGAGTTCTTGTGGTAAGTTGTCCGTCCACCCTCCCGCTATGATTTTTGGTGATTTTGTGTTAAATAAAGGATAAAAATGCATTCATTCGATAGAGGAAAGTGAGGTCTAAAAAACCCATGTGATAAAATCCTGAGAAACCTCCACAAATCACCCTGTAATTGAATCTAGAACTTCACTACCCCGATGTTGTTCTTCAAACAGAGCATTAGCACCCTTCAGGCCCAAGCCTCTTTGTTGCTGCCGATAAAACTTCAAACTAAAACAACTTCAAAATGATGAAATGCCTCCTTGGGTCCACAATCCCGGATTTCCCTCGTCGGGTCGCCGTTGGAATCTAGCAAACATCGAACTCCCTACCTTCGTTCATGTTTCCCAGACCCGCTCCCAATAGGATTCTATCCCCAGGATGATGTTTATCATTCACCATTCCAAACGACATCCTAGCTCCATCTGCTCGATCCTTGAGATATGTCCTTTGATTCGCCACCTAGGTTAGAAGATGAAGCTCCCATGTCCTTAGCACACACCGGGTCCCTTCCTCCGGACTTCTGCCATCGGGACTCCGTCCCATTTCGGCCAATGCAAAAGGAAAATCAAGCCCATCCTTCCAACCTCTAAGGCCCAGTACCTCGACTGCCAGTAGAACTCAACGAAGAAAACATGGAAGTAAAGTTCAAACCCGGGTCCGATCTTTCGGGTCGCTCGTACCAAACTTTCACTCATTACCTAACATTTCCAAACGGTAATCCTCGAGCGGTTCCTGCCTCCTTTGACCAAAACACCTAAATGATCAGAGTTATGCCAACTGTCCTTCAACATCACAGGTCCCAAACTTGAGAACTCCATTCCTGGAATGCCATGTCATCAAAGTCGTTCTAAACAGAAAACTCCAAGCGGCTTTCCCTCCTCGTGACTTTGAGTGCCCCAATGATGATCTAAATAACCTCCAATCTAGAAACAAATCTTGAACCACATGCTCAAATTGGACCCTCTACTGCATGGACCTTTCAAATCATCTAAATTTGAAGGCAGG
Organism: Sequoia sempervirens; assembly: GCA_007258455.2. Taxonomy (NCBI): domain Eukaryota; kingdom Viridiplantae; phylum Streptophyta; class Pinopsida; order Cupressales; family Cupressaceae; genus Sequoia; species Sequoia sempervirens. The sequence continues at coordinate 249,807,100 of VDFB02270651.1, read as the reverse complement.
AGAAACCATGCAGATTGCCCTGCCATGTTCGCCCTTCAAAACAACCATCCTGCCAAGGAAGTCTGACCCTTGGGACCCAGACCGTCCAAAGTCCCTATAGTGAACTGCTAATGACCACCTAGAATAAATGATAGATTTCTTGATTACTGTATTCTCCAGTTTAACAATGTTTTGTAGGGATTTGGCTAACATTTATGTCTTTACGCTTGATTATGCTCACCCTGCCTCTGTTTGCAGAATATATGGAATCGGGTGCAAGACCCTCGGGGGCAGCTGCAGAGAAAGACAAAGGGAATAAAACAGGAAGAGCTCCTCATGGAAAAGAGGATGATACCATGGAGACCACATTCTATTGGGGCGAGATCATTAGTGACTGTTTTCATGAGCAATTCATGAGTGTCAAGAAGACCTCCAAGTTTTACATGACGTCCTACCTGGTCTATTCGCTGGCCAAACAGAGGCAATACAATGGCTTGTTCAGGGCCCCCGATGAAGAATAGAGTAGATAATTAAAGGTCTATGATAGGTACCCCCAGCTGCAGTTCAGAAATTTCAAAAATGATTACTGTAGGGTCAATGACGCTTTCATAGGTCATATTATCAGGTTACTCAGTGGTGATTTTGAGAGGAGAGCCTCCCATAGTGCTTGGGACTTCCTCAAGCAATATGCTTTATTGTTCATCCAATACCCGAAGTTAACATACATCCATGCTCAGGGCTTCTTAGAAAGACCGAACAAGCTGCCCTGGTATCCCAATGACCGAATAATATTATTAGAGCTCTCTCAGCAATAGCAACATGTGCATACCCTTTTGAGCAACAAACATTTGGTCAAGATCTCTTATCCCCTTTCTTTCGGCCAGGGGCTGTATGAACTACACACCTCTCAATGTGCAAGAAATTTAGAGTTGGCTGAGTACCACTTCAGGCTTCACACCACCTGACCATGGATGGATCCTTATGGACATATAAGGAAGGCGCTTGGACCTGAGTATGCCCATCTGCATAGTGTTGAATATTTTTGGGTGAATTGCAAAGATGCCAAGGAGGTGCGTATGAGGAATTATATGAGGATGACCACCTACTTCGTGAAGAGGGTGAACATATTTCCCATGCTCGATCAAGTAGAAGAGGATGAGAGCGCGATTATGGATCCTCGCTATGTTGTAGTTTCCAATTTTTTGATGCCAGTGATAGATTGGGTTGAGCATGAGGTCAATGTCCTCGACATCATAACCAAGCCCATCGAGGCTCGTACAAGAGAATGGGTTGACGGGAAATTTGGCCGATTAAAGTAACAAGGGGTCATCTTGACCTATGAGGGGCTCAAAAGTGAGCCTAGTGCAACAGATGAGGGAGCGGCTACAACCTCAATAGGAGAAACCTCGAAATCCCCTCCGCTCACAAGAAAAAGGAAAAGAAAAGAGGTTGAAGAGCAATAGCCTAACCCAAAGGTATATGAAAGGAAGGCCTCAGAAGCTGAACCTTCCAAAAAAAATGAAAGGTTGGGCAGTGCCTGTTATACAAGAAGATCCAATCCACGAAGGAGAGGAAATGGAGGCTAATCCACCTAAGTCCCCACTGGCTGCCTCTGCTACTGCTTCTCTTCCACCAACTTTTCAAGCCATGGTGGCTACCTCCCCACCTATGGTGGACATCTCGGTCCACCTTGCTTCTTCTTCACCAACTAGACCGGTCGTGGTGGTTGATTCTTCCTCCGCCACCTCCTCTCCACTTTATTTTTCCTCCATGTCTCCAACTACGTCCCTCTCATGGGCAATAATAACAATACCTATACCGACACTCTCACTTCTAGAAGCATTCTCAAGGCATATGCAAAGTATCCCATCTAAGATTTATGAAGTATTGATGAATCCAACCATCCAAGTTTCCTTCGTACAGGTTCTCACTAGTGTTCCTGTCTCGAAGCCCCCAAATGAGCCTCCTGAAATGAGAGCCACAATGGAAATATCTGAGGAGTTGGAGAGATGGGAGAGGGAAGCCGCAAAGGGATTGGAGGAGGAAGCAGATGACTACCATGAACATCCAGAACATTAGCATCTACAAATTGATAAGGTAGTTCATGAAGGAGAAGAGACAATTTTCTGAGAGCAGGGAAGAAAGGGATACCGGTACTGAAATTATACAAACATTTGATGTTGATTTTGAGGAAGAATTTGACCGACAATTAAAAGATGTTGGAGAAGAAATAGAAAGGCTGACCTTAGAAGAAGGGAGACAAGAAGATGATAAAATGGGAAAAATCCTGGTACTTCTAGTGGGTGAACAAGAAGAAAGAACCAAGCACGATGAAGATGTGCCTCTCTCGAAAAGGCAGAAAGGACCAGATACAGAAGAACACGAAGATATGCAGCCTCCACGCAAGGAGAAGATTGATAAAGAAGAAGATAAGCCTAAGGAAGAAGTTGAAACCTACAAGGATCTAGAGACTGAGCAGCCCAAGGGGCATGAACCTGAAGAAGAAGAAGATACAAGGATAGAGAGAGAAGCTCCTAAAGATAAAGAGGTTGAAATCAGGAGAGACAAAGAGGAGGGTGATCATGAATCACCTAAAGAAAATTACTAAATGCCTGAATAGCTGGAAAAGAAACTTGAGAAGAAATCTCCTATCCCGAGCAATCCAAGAGCGAGGCTAGAGGCCATCTTGGCCCAAGCTTAGATCAACACTAAAAAGGAGAAAAAGCCTAAAATAAGATCAAAGGTGACGATGGACATCTCTAGATCCAGGAAAGTGCAAGTAGCTACGCCAGTAGTGGGAGAACAAGGAATTAGCTACAACGTCTCCACCATCGACCTAGGAGTTGCTTCGAGAGAGCAGAAGGTGCTTCACCTTCAGGAGTTTGTCACCACGGTGGTGCATCTAATAAAGCAAGATAAAATCTCCAAGGAAGAGCTCAAGGCACAGGTGGCTGATCTGAAAGCCTACATCCAGCAATGGTCATCAACAGAGGAACTACCTACCATGTCTTTGGCTCTGCCACAATTGTTGTCCAAAGAACAAATAGACAAGCTTGAAAATAGAAAGAACTTGGATAACACCATAGAGAACTGGTTCCAACAGGTCTTATACGTTGGAAACATGGGCATCGGTCAGGTTGTCAGGAAAACCAATAAGTTCTTGAAGTTACAAAGGTCTCTTGAAAGCACAAGGAAATTTTGTACGGATTTCTCGTGGATATACGGGTCTACTTACCCAAAAATTGAGGCCATCCTCAAGCTGCCAAAGAAAACTTGGAAAGAGGAGCTCGCATTCAAAGAGGATGATCATTGGCTCGTAGAGACGTGGAAGATGGATTTTGAAAATTGAAAGGAAAGATTAGAGCAAGTGCTTGACAAGGTAGATCCAAATATCGACTGGGCCAAGGATGTTTGGGTAGATTGCAATCAATATTTGAAGCTAATGATGGGGTATGATATGCTTGTTGTCCAAATTGATCTGAAAAAGATAAAGCCTCATTTCCAGAAGAAAATGGAAGATGGAATGACCGTCGAGATCATCAAAAATTTCATGAGTTTTGTTGTCTGAGCCTTTCCCCAATCTAAGCTATTCAAGGACCACACTGCCAAGTACGATGAAGATTGGGAAAAACTCACCGAACGGTCCAAACAATGGGGTTATCAAGTGTTGCAATCTCAAATTTTGGAGATTGATAAACTCCAACCGCTGATCTTGAAGTTCATGAAATATTCCGCTTTGAAGAAGCAAGAAGGGAACCCTATTATTGATGATGAACTCCTTAAGGAATACCTGCAGCAAAGGGCAATCAGCAAAAAGACAAAATGCTACAGTGCTGCCACTAGAAGACAAAATAGGGAAAATGACAAAATGTATTTTAAAATGTAATATATTATGGGGTAGGTAGAACCCTAGTTTGTAGTGAATCTTGTTCACACAATGTAAATCAATCTTGGCCATTCATTCTAATTTTTGGACACTATAAATAGGGGGTCTCCTCTCATTTTCAAGAGAGAGTTGAGTTGTTGTAATGACATGCTACTGAAATTATAATAGAAATACATTGACTTTTGTGCATTTCTAAGTTTCTTTGCATGTTTCATGATTCATCTCCAATAGTTAGATGATTTAGTTAAATTTGCTTTGATGTTTAAATTAGTCTTAGATTGCTTCGATAGATTTGATAATGTTGTTCTATGGTTGTGAAGATTTTTGTTGTGTAGATGCCTTTCATGTCCATACTTTTTGTTGTTTACTGTTGGTAGATGGCTATGTAAAGTTAGTCTAGAATTAAATTCAAAGTTGCTCCAAAATTTTATCTTTATTCATGCATATACATGGTGAATGAATGGTAAAATATTTGTAGTCCTTAGAAGATAGCACATATTTCATGACACTGAGTTTTTTGGTTAAGTGAAATGTTGTTTTAAGGAAGTTGTCCACAGTAGAAACCTCCATGATCACTGTTCATGGTTAGTTACAGGTCCAGGAACCTCTTCTCTTCCCTGTTGTTTTTCCTTTTTTTTTAGAAATAGTCTATGCTAAGGTTCATTGCACATTGTAAATCCAAACCTTAAGAAAATATTGGAGTTTCATACTGTTGTTCGAACCTACAGCAAAGTGCACATCAACTTCCTATCCTCGGAACTTCGTTTCAAGATCCACTTCATTTCATCCAGCTTCGTAAGTCTGCCCTGTGATTACCAGCAAAATCACATCAAACATCAACTAAGGAATTCCATGCAAGTCATGACCTGACACCCAAGAGACCTTGGGGTGTTTTTCAGCAACTTTTTGTTGGAGATTTCCTTTCAAGAGAAGTAGTGTGTCTATGCACTGCCTGTGTTGAGAAAGTGTGCAAAACATCGCATCAAAAGATCATAGGTTGGTTTTTGTGAAGGCGTGGACCCTTGATAACCATGTTGTGTATAAGGAGGGTTAAGTCCTTTTTGTGTGTTGTAGGTACCTTGAGGGTGGGGTGCGCCTTGATATTAAATTTAGGAAATCCTTTGATCTTGAGTTTGAGGTACACCTTGGTGTTGTGGAACTCCTTGATACTGCGAATATTGGAAGTGTTGTTGATGTGGATATTGAGGTGTTTGTGGAATGACGTCTATTTTTTGTGGATATGTAATGTTCTAACATTGCACATGGCATTGGTGATACATCGAATTTCAATTTTGTTTAAGTTCCTCAAGATCTCTCTCAATTTTATTTAGGGAAATTTGATGTTTTGGACTTATTCCTTAATGGTTATTTTGAAACCCTTGATGTTGTTGCCCTATTTGATGTTGTGACCCTTGATAAGAGTAATTTGGGTAATAGATCGACATGTTTTGGGGATGTTTTGAGACTCAATACCCTATCATAAGGTCACTTGGTTTATATCCTCATGGGTTACTTCCGTTATTTGTGGTTTTTGTTGGTGCGATGTTGGTGTTGTTCTTGCTTGATTCCATGTTTTTTATTGTGCTATGATCTTGTTTTTTCCATAAATTTTGGGTCACCTGTGGGAGATTTGTGTTGAGATTTGTAATTTTTGAACTCTCTAGTTGACTCAAACCTAGGTAAAAGGGACGCTCTAAGTCTTTTTGGAGAAATGATGGTAAGGGGAGATGAAAAAGATGAGTGATGTGGGAAGTGATTTTTGCAAATGTTTTGGGACAACACTTTTGACTCAACTTTGATGTTTTAAGTCAAAAAGTGTTGGTGTATTTCAAAAAAAATTGCAAATTTTGGTGAAGTGAAGGATGAAATTTGATGAAGGGGTGAATGAAAATGTTTGACCCAATATTGACCTAAAGTGAACCTTTGTTTAATAAGACCAAGGTAGTGAGGAACATGCTAGACCTCTAAATTTTTCAAAGCCTAAAGACCCAATGATTTAGATAGTTCAAGATCATGAAAAATCCCAAGATTTTGACTGAAAAAGAATGCATACAAGTTCGGGTTATTCCTTGAAGCAAGTTTGTAGAAGTTATATACCAACCTAGTTCTATTTTGGTGTAGTGATAAAAGGTGTTTTTTGAGAGCTTTTGGACTAAGATGACTAAGTTTGAAATGATGGCCTGTAGACCTCTTGGGGATTTTAATTTTTTGTGAGATCATTTAGAAAATTTCAAGTGTGTGGGAGAAAAGAGGATATTTATTGCCACACGGGTGGTGGTAACAAGGGTCTTTTGGTTGCTATGTCTTCTTTTTCTTCCTCTTCGTCTAAGATTTGTGTTGTGTTTTTCCACTGGTTGGGTGTTTTGTTCATCTCAAATTTGAAGGTTCTTAAACTGCTAACGATATCAGTTTGTTCACCTTCTATGTGTGTGAGACTAGGTTGGAGGATTGGTGCTACAAGGTTTGGTTGTTGAACTGGAGCATTCAGTCACCAAATAGTCATAAAGTGTAATGGTGTTTCAGATGGTTGCTATAAACCTCAAGACCCTAAGGTTTGAGTGTTGTTTTTGGAATGGTGCTACTTTTTAGAAACCAAAATGTTGAAGGACTAGGGTAGATATTTCACTTCGTTGTCTACAGGATATGTTACAGAAAAGATTACTTGAACTATCTACGAGTTCCAAGTAACTGTTGATATCATAGATGTCTAAGTGAAGGAATAATCCTAGTGGTTTGTTTGATTTTTATTTCTAATAAGTAGGATGGAAATAATGGATGAGGGACTATATGATTTATATAGCTTTCTAATTATTTTGTTCTAACAATAATCTTATAAATAGCTTCGTTTTGTCTTTCCCAATTGTTAGCAAGATAAAGCAATTTTTGGTTTCTGAGAAAAATGTACAAGACTATGAGAAAAAGTGGCCAGATTTATTAAGTGTGACCAAAAATGTGTCAAGTGCTTAGGTTTTGGAGAAGCAAGTGTGAGCTTGAATGGTAAGTGCAACTATTATGTGTTTATGTCAAATGCAATGTTTTCTCAGGCAAAAACGAGAATCTTTTTGGAAAATGCAAGTATCTTAGTGGAAAGTGCACCAGTTTCTTAGAAGAAAATGCAAGGAAATAAAAGCAAGTGTGTGGGTCCCATAGTAAGTGCTTAGTTTCTATCAAATGCAACTGATTTTCATTAGTGGCTTTTCCAGGACAGAGAGCAAATGTAATGAAATTTTGGAAACTGCTTAGAAACTATGACAACTGCACTAGAATTTTGTGCAAATGCAATGAAATTTTTGGCAACTGCTTAGAAACTGTGAGAGAAAATGCAATTAATTTTTTTTAGCAATCTTTCTCTAGATTTTTGCAAGTTTTAAAGTTGGTTTTTCTCTCAATTTCTCTATGTTTGGAGTATGGCAAGTGATACAACAACACTTGGACTAACTCAAAAAGCATGGACTTATGTGACCTTCATGTCTATAGCTCAAGTTGTGAAATCATGACGCCCAATCCATAGTTCCCAAATGTTTACTTTGATCAATGCAACTTGAAATAAAAAACCTAAATATTCAGAAACCTTTTAAGGAAAATCCTTTCAAGGAATGCAAACATAGGGCTTCTTTCACAAGTATACACTATGCCAAAGGGTTTGTAATTTAACCATCATGTTAAGTGTTTGTTTGGATGTGTTCTTTTTAGATCAAGCACAGAGTTTGATGTCAAATATTTTTGAATGTATTTGGAAAGTTTAACATAAACAAGCATTTACAACCATAGTGGATAGAAACCATTCTTTTAGGTAGGTTTTCCTCATCCTCCGAAGAGACGATTTTACATGCAACTTATGGCATAGGCCTGTAGTCATACTTGGAAAGTAACTTCTTAGAAGTAAATTCCGATGTACCACTTTCAAATAATGTTTTTGGATAAAGGGTTCGCTTCTAAAACAATTTGGCTCTTAGTAATGTTTTGGGGATATTATTTTTGGGTCCCTATACATGTAGTGTTTTGTTCAATTAAGAACCTCCTAGCCCTTGTAGGTTTTTACACATCATGAGGATACTGAGGGAGAATACGCCGGCATAGGCCAGTAGCACTCGACAGGATGATGAACTTTCCTCACACCCAAAAATTATTTACATAGCGGTCCAGAATGAAAGTATCGCTTGGGTCGCCTATGAATGCTCCAGCGTAGGATGTTTCTCAATAGACAGACCCTCTAAAAAGGTATGCTTGAAAATAAAGGTGCAAAGCTCAAGATGTTTTTACTCACCCAAGATCGCCAAAAGGTGTGAGGGGAGAAGACAACCATATAGCTTGCCAATCACTTAATGCACAACATACACTTCATATTAGTTTGATTCTTTTTAAACACCTCGAGTGGTGTTATCCCTAAAAATATGTGAATAACACTTCATATTATTTTGATTCTTTTTAAACACCTCGAGTGGTGTTATCCCTAAAAAATATGTGAATAAAATAAACTTGTTCTTTTTAATTGCACCAATATGAAGATTCCAGATATCAATCACTTAAGATAGCAATGGTGCAAGACATAAAGAATAATTTGTTCATTTTTAATCCCAAATATGAGTGTTTCTAAGAAATCAGTCCTAGTTCTTAACTTGGTCAACAAAAGTGAAAACGAGCGCGCGTCAACAAAAAAAAAATTGTTTTACGTTCCTTTTGTGCACCAAAATCAAAGTCCCTAATTATGAAATTTTGGGAAGAAATCATTTTTAGAGCACCTTAATTGAAATGTTTTACCTTAATTGAAATGTTTGTTCTTTTTAAAACACCAAATGACAATTCCTAACTTAAGAAAAATTGAAATGGTTCATTTTAAGAGCACACAAATGAAAGATTCATTTGTGTTGTTCTTTTTAAAGAACCAAATAAGAGTTCCTAATTTAAAAAGGCTTGAAATGGTTTAATTTTTAGTAACACCAAAATGAAGTGTGCATTTGTCATGTTCTTTTTAAAGAACCAAATGATAATTCCTATTTTAAGAAAGCTTGGAAGGGTTCATTTTAAGAGCACAATAAACAAAGTGTGTTTGTTATTTTTATGCACCAAAACAAATATTCCTAACTTTAATAAAAAAATGTTTGTAGATATGGAGTGCTTCGACCGTTCGTCTTCCCTACAAAAAACAAGTTAATGTCTTTCAAACCCTATATATAAACATGTTAGCACCTGTTATGCATTCAAAAATAGGTATATGTTAGCAAAAAATCAATTACAAAAGTGCAGATCCCATGCATAGGTTTGTTAGAGAAAATGCTCATAAATCACAGTCAAATGCACCCTTGTCATAATCAAATGCTCAAGTTTTAGAGAAAGTGCGCCCTTGTCATCAGTCAAATGCAAGGAAATAAAAGCAAGTGCGCAGAAAAAATGTCAAATGCACAGTTCTCATGGAAGATGCTTAATTTTCAGAGTCAAGTGTGCAGTTTTCTTGACAGGAAATTGTGAAATTTTCTAGAACAATGTGTGAAAACTTCTTCAAATGTGATTCTGGGACCTAGGACTTCAAAAATGGCTCATAGAAATGTTAGTGTATGGGACAAGGGTCTCGTCGGGTATGCCAGAATGTGTGAGGGGGGAAACCATTAGATGTAAACAAGATAAATATGCTTGAAATTGAAATCTAAAGTAAGATCAATATCACTAATCTAGATTTAATCCTACACTTACAAAATGAAACTAAGCTATTGAAAAAAATTTAAGAAATCCTATGATTACCCAATTGAATGCAAAAAAAAGCAAAGTGTTACCATCCCATATCGGAGTGTGTTTGTGTGATGTTGGATTGTTCAAATTACTATGAAGCCTCCATAGTTTGTGTATAAATATTTGATGAATGATGTGTGTTGATTGATCGAAGAAAATTTGAAGCTCTATCAATGGTGATCTTGACAATACTTTGTTGCATAAGGTATGTTGATTCTTCGATCCTTTTTTGTGAGGAAAGAGGTTTGTTATATAGAAAATGAGATTTTGAATGAATGATCAGGATTAAACAATGTTGATTCAAGATCGATGATCAAAAGGTATTGAGAGGATCTAGACATGAGTAGATTGTACAAAGTAGATTGCACAATTTGTGTGATTGAGGAATAGATTGGCTAGTCGAGGTTTAGATTGATCAGTTAGGATTTAGATGGCTTGCTTAGGAAATAGATTGATTAGTTAGCAAATTAGATTGCTCATTCATCAATCATAATTTGCTCAATTAGAAAGTGGGTGAGGAATATGAATTAATTGATTTAATTAATTAATTCATTTTTGGAGTTGAACATGCAAACCAAGTTTGACTTTTGCAAACAAAGTTGCATTAGTTTGATTTGATTTTTGATAAATAATTTTAATAGTTTGATTTAATTATTCAAATGTTGGAGGGAAAGTGTCGTAATTAAATTGTTATGATTTAATAATTTAACTAACTTAGGGGAATAAGGTGATTTAGCAATGTAATTAAATATTTGGTGTTATTTAATCAATCAGGACAAAGTAAAGTGGGATTAGGACTTCATTAAATAAATATAATTTATTTAATTGGTCGAATGTGAATTAATCAAATAATGCCATTTTATTTAATTAATAGCAGAAATAGGGTTTTTTAGGACTTTATTAAATAAATGAAATTTATTTAATTAGTCAAAAATGATGAAAAAGTGAATTAATTAAATAATGTTGCTTTATTCAATTAATAGAGGAAATTAGGGTTTTTAGGACTTTATTAAATAAATGAAAATTATTTAGTTTGTCAAAAATGATGAAAAAGTGAATTAATTAAATAATGTTGTATTATTCAATTAATAGAGGAAATTAGGGTTCTATATGTTGTTTGATGTTGTGCGATGTTGTTCGATGTTGTTCGATGTTGTTTGATGTTGCTCGATGTTGTTCGATGTTGTTTAATGTTGTTCAATATGTTTGATGTTGTTTACAATGTGTGCTAGGTGTTAGGTCAATTTCACATGTCTACTCAAATCCTGACCTCAACACATATGTATCAAATTTTTGGTACCACATCCTACGAATCTATTTTAAACCATACAAAGATTTTTTCAATTTACAAACCAATTTACTTTTACCTTTCACCATGTAGTGCTCTGGCTAGGTCATATAAATATCCTCCTCCAAGTCACCTTGAAGGAAAGCAAGTTTCACATCCATTTTCTCAATCTTTAAATCATAAGCAATAGCAATAGAAAGAAAAAATCTAATGGATGTCATTTTTGTAATAGGAGAAAATATCTCACCATAATCAACACCCTCAACTTGAGAGTAACCTTTTGCAACCAACCTTGCTTTGCATTTCTCAATACTTCCATCTAAACCAATCTTTTTCTTGAACACCAATTTGCAACCAACAAGTTTTCATCCTTCAAGCAATGGTACAAGATCCCATGTATCATTCTTTTTCAAAGCTATCATTTCTTCATCCATAGCAATCTTCAGGATTCTGCATCATTCATACCTAATACCTCTTCTATTGATTTGGGTTCATCCATGTTAGTATTCAAAGAAAAAATACATCTCCAATCATCAATTGAATACCTTTCAGGTGGTTGTCTATGCCTTGTAGACCTACGAACAAGCTGAGTTGGAGGTTCATCCTCCTCTTCTAAAGATTCAAAGTTGGATGAGCTTTCCTCAATTTCTTGTCTATCCATGTGCCTTAATTCAACTTTCTCAGGTGTAGAAGGAAATTAAATCACATCTTCATGTTTACTTTGTTCTGGCTACAATGTAATAGAAGAAGGCTTAGTTTCTCTAAAAATATTGCTTCTACTATGTATTACCTTCTATCCAACAGGATCCCAAAGCTTGTATCCTTTCACACCATAACTATATCCAATGAAGATACATTTGACAGCCTTGTTCTCCAACTTTATCACTTCTCCTTTGGAACATGTGCATATGCCTCACAACCAAAAAATCTAAGATGTCTTAATGAAGGCTTGTGACTCGACCATGCCTCTATAAGAATCTTATCATCAAGATTTGATGTAGGATATTTGTTGATTAGGTAACAAATAGTGGTAACAGCTTCAGCCCAAAACCTTTGTTCTAGACCAACACCACTCAACATACTCCTAACCTTCTCCATCAGTGTCCTATTCATTCTTTCTACAACTCCATTTTATTGTGGAAAATACAAAGTTTTCTTTTGTCTATGAATGCCATGATCTTTACATAATCCATCAAAATAATTAGAGAAAAATTCATTTCTATTATCAGTCCTTAAACATTTTATTTTCTTTCCAATCTGCAACTCAACCATTGCTTTAAATTCTTTAAATTGACTAAAAACTTCAGATTTACTCTTTAGAAAGTATACCCATGTGTCCTACTATAATCATCAATAAATGAAACATAATATGTGGATTTACCAATTGAAGGAACATCTATAGGACCAAACACATCATAATGAATAAGATCCAATACACCACAATATTTTTGAGAACTCGAGTAAAATTGAATGTGGTTTTGTTTTCCATAAATGCAATTCTCACAAAAATCAAATTCAATATTACAATCAGACATACCTTCAAGATTTTTATTTTTCAAGGTCCTTAGACACTTTTCTCCAATGTCGTCAAGTCTCTAGTGCCATAACATAGTTTTATCTACAAGTAACTTTGATTCAAAAGAAAGACCGCCCTTGGGTACCCAAAAGCCATGACCATCTACTGAAGGTGAAATCCTCACTTCTTCCATAGACTTTCTTTTCTCATAAGTACTATTGCACTCAACAGTGCATGTATCAAGCTTATACAATGTGCCATATTTGACACCTCTAGCAATCACCATAGCACCTTTGACCATCTTGCATCTTGCATCAGAAAATACTACCTGCACACCAACATCTATTAGTTTGCTCACAAATAAAAAATTTCTTGCTAAATCAAGGATATGCAACACACCATTGATCCTTTTTATTCTACCATTAGGAAACTTGATTTTAACTTTACCGTGGCCAACAATGTCTAAATGGGAATCATCACCCAATTACACCTTACCTCCATCAAATTTTTCATATTTAGAAAACCAATCTCTATTAAAGGTCATATGGAAAGATGCACCTGAGTCAATTAACCATGCATCATTACCTGCATGAGTTTCCAAAGCTACAATGAATGTGTCACCATCTTCCTTCTCAGACTCAGAATCAAAATAATTCTTTTTCTTTTTCTTCTTATTTTCTTCTTTACAGTCCTTACGAACATTTTCAGGCTTACCACAGTTCCAGAAAATAACTTTGGAATTTCCAAGAGACTTAGATCTCCCCTTAGACTTGTATTTGTCATGTTTCTCATTCTTCTTTCCTTTTTCCTTAGGTCTACCATGAACATTCAGGGCCTCGTTGGCACTGATGGATACCTTCCTCCTCATCTCTTCAGAAAACAATGAACCCACCACATCTTCAGTCTTTATTGTAACATAAGTACTCCCAATAGCCATAACAAGAGAATCCCACAAATCAAGTAAAGAACAAAGAAAGATCTGACATTTCTCTTCCTCATCCATTTTGACACCAGCTGATGCCAACAAAGCCACTAGCATATTGAATGCTTCCAAGTGGCTTGTAATTCATCCACCCTCTTCCATTCTCAAGGAATACAATTTCTTCCTCAAGAAAATATTGTTCACTAAATATTTGGCTTGATACATCTCCCAAAGCTTCTTCCATAGTTTTTGTGCAAAGATCTCTTCATGGACATTGATTAAAAAAAATTCTTCCAAGCACAATCTAATTAGACCATTGGCTTTACAGTCCATAGCATCATATTGAGCAACTTGAGTAGGATCTGCAGGTCTTGAAATATTCTCATTAATAGCATCCCGCAAATCTTGATCTATCAATAGATCCTCCATCTTCAACTTCCACATTTCAAAATTATTTCCACAAAATTTATCCACATTTATTCTCCCTAATGTACTTTCCATCTGAAAATTCCTGCAACAAGATCAAAAAGTGTCTTCTGCACAATATCCCACTCAAATATGGATTAGTTCAAAAAAACCAACAACCCACAACTAAAAGCAAAGATGATCAAGATATGATACCACTTGTAAGGAAGCTAAGGTAGAGGAACAACTTCCTACACTAATCTTGAGAGGAGACTAATGTCAAAAATTTACAAATCTTTAACAATTACAAAAACTTAAATGGGAATAAGCACAAATATCATGCATACCACAACACAATGATTTATGTGTGGAAAATCCTTTCAAGATAAAAACCTCACACTCATAAAGTCACGCAATATTATTCAAAACTCACAAATATTACAATATACTTGCAAAGCAAGCTTCTCATAGGAGCATCACCACTTGGAGATCCTGAGACAACACAACCGCTATTAGACTCTCAGAACACATCACAATACACAATTGTAATACAATACCCTCATAAAAAAGGGTTTCCTTCTAGGGAAAGTCAAGATAAATAAATATTGGTCATCGGATATGAGACAAAATGATGAATGATCCAGATTTACAATAATAAAATATAAATAAAAATTTCCTTTCGGAGGTGCTACCCCTAAGCCCCCACTAGGGGATGATCCCCCCAAACCCCTCATGCGAGGGATCCCTCCAAGCCCCCCCCCCGCACTTCATCGTCGGTTGAATAGTACCTTATGTAATTCCAAGGTTGAGACACATTTTCTCAACAAGAAAGGCTCTGCAAGTGCTTGATCCTACATAGTTGAAGAAAGAGATCCTATAGGATGAAAGCGCTTTACAGGTCCTCAAACTTGCAAAGGAGGCGCCCCTAAGTGCTTGGTTTTGAGGGAAGCCAAATGTGAGAGGCTCTGTAGAGTTTGATGGGGCCTTACTGGTGCTCGGTCTTGCAAGGTTGATTGAAAAGTAGCTTCATAGATGCCCCTAAAAAGAAACATGTTAATCCACAAACAAAACATGTTAGATATCAAAAATCCATGTAGGAAAATAGGAAAAAAGTCACACAAATAGTCAATAATTGAAGGAGAATCTTTCAAAGGGGTCCCTCAGGAACCCTTCAAAATGAAAAGGGTTCCACTCAAGGATGCTCTATTTGAAAGTGATAACATTTTTTTACAATGATTCTAGCATCAAGGAATCCTTTTGAAAGATTCCTTTCATCAAGGAATTTGAAAGAAAGAATGCTCCCTTGCAAGGGAAAGTTTTCAAAATTCATCAAAAAAAGTACTCCCTTCTTGAAGGCAAGTTTTCAGATTCTATCTTAAAGAAATTTTTTGCTATGGATCCATGTTTAAGAATGCAATTTTTGAAAAATAAGGGATTTATAGGGAGGGATTCATTGGCCACCGAATACACATTCTGAAAATTGAAACAATATGATTCCCCCCATTAGGATGGTGTGTGCTAAACTTGGAGGCATGTGACATCCTAAGGATAGAAAAGCAAGAATGAAGGTGATGTTTTGGCCGGTGTAACATGATGAGATGTAACCATGGTAATTTTTTCACACACACGAGGGACAACACATAAGCATCACAACATCACAAAGCAAGCAAGGAGAAGACAAAAAGAAAGGACACACAATGACATAACAAACAAGAGATAGGGGATCTAATATTTTGAGGTCAAAGCTACTCATAAATATAAATAGATAGATATAATAATCTATATGAATTATCATCAATATCATACTATATCAGACCATGTGAAGAAGGTTACATGAAAACAAAATAAAAATAAAGGGAGACTTAAATTCCCCAACACTTTGCATCGTCCCCAATTGTCAAAAATCAAGGTACAACAAAGAGAAGAATGATGTGACAAATATAAGAAGGTTTATGACACAAAACACTCATATAACCAAGCACCTATGAGGGTGACAAGGATCCTCTAGGAACACATAAAAATAGCACGGGGGAAGCACAACACACACACAAATCTAATCTATAGGTAAAGAAGAGGAACCCCCTAGTCCTCATCAACCAAGAGATCATCATTCTCCTCATCTAGATCATTACAAGGGGAAGGTGAATGAGCCTGTAAGGGTGGGATAGAAAGAGGATCACCATCTAACTCTCCTATGATAAGAGCCAAGGAAGAGGGCCCCTCGAGGTATTCTTCACTCAGTTTCTGTGAGGTAAACGTCAGCGATTTTGCAAAAATCACTGATAAAGCTAGGACATCATCTACCGAGTTAAACATACACTTAATGGGAGTTCCATGTGTCAACTGAGTGTGTGATGAAGGAGGCTCTCGAGATCCACTACCAACCTCACTAAAATACTTGTGGGTAGTGACAAACTCAAGGGATGATGCAAGCCAATGTAGAACAAACTTCTGAAGAAGGGGATCCCTTCTTTTGACCCCCATTAAAAGTAGGGTCATCCTCCAACTTGCGCTTCATTGGATGATGTGAGATCCCCACAGATGAAGAAGAGGGTAAGGAAGAAGAGGAGAAAACTGCAGTGTACACCACTGAGGTATTTAGCATATCCACGAGTTTGGAAAAAGGTGGGATGTCTAGAAGGGACATCACAAGAGGAGGCTCAACCGAAGGAGAAATGAACACTTGCACCCTTTTAGGGTGAGGATCATCTACACTCATAGTGGGAGCCAGAAGCAAGATCAAAGTGGAGGGAACTCAAACATAAGGGGTAGAAGAGGACATAGTAGAAGACACTGAGATAGGAGTTGGTTGCTCCCCTTCCTCCTTCTACAAGGAAGCTTGCTCAGTGTCCAAAGCCTTCCTTTGGTGCTTACACTCACGTGCAAGGTGGTTTCTTTGGCTCTAGGAGCTAGAAATTGCAACTTGGGAAGGAGCAGGAGGCTCCTATTTTTTCATTGAGGTATCCATCACAACCATTTCTGGTGGAGGGAGTGACTCCTGGACAGTGATAGGAGGAAGAGATGGAGGAGAAGATGCAACAATAGATGGGGGAGAAGACTCGAGCACCTCAGTGGTAGGCCTCTTCTCATTCACTACCATAGAGGTAGGAGTAGTAGGAGGATGCAAAGGTTGAGATGTAGAGGAGACTCCACAGGGACCCTTCTCCTTACCATACAAGATGGGCTGAGACACTATGGGCAAGACAGGAAGTTCAAACACTTGACATTTGGCCTTCCACCAAGTGGGCACCATCAGACTCCCCAAGAGACATATAGGGGCTGAATTCAAAGGAACCACAACAAGGTGAGAGGTAGAGGCAAGTGGAACTACAAAGGAAGAAGAAGAATCCTAAGCAGACTTCTCCTTTTTTTGAGCAATAGAGGCAGCCTTATGTTGCGCTATCATGGAATCATTAATTGAAATAGAGTAGGGAGAAGGAGGGTAAGTGATGCAGAGCAGGATGGAGGAACAATCAACCAAGCTTTGAAAACCAAACACCAACTCAAAATCAAATAACTAGCACAACTTCCATAGGGTCAACTCTATGGCTTTCCAATTCACCACTGAGCAACTGAAAGACCAATTCCTCAAAGAAAACTGTAAGAACACCCACTGATCATCCATATAGCATCCATATTCCATCAAAAAGATAGTTCCAAGTTTACAAGTAAGATTCATTTGTCAAAACATAGAAAAACAGTAAGACACCGTATCCAAGGGCTAGTAGAATTAGCCCACCTTTACAAAGAAGGTACACTTTAAACTCCACCAAACCTTATGAAACCTTGGGGAAGCAATTAAAATGCCCAAAAACTACTAAATCCACCACTAGTTTCCAGAAATCACTCTTCCAACATAGCAAAACCAAAAACCCTTGATTCTAGGCCTTCAAAAGGAGGGTTTATTGTAAATCATACCTCCAGACCTTTCCAGACCCTGCCACCTATTCAAACACTCATAATTATGCCTGCACAAGCTTTAAAATTCATCACATAGGTTATTTCTTCCAGAAAACTCATAAACCATCATTTAGTTCCTCACTTTCACAAGGAAAATCACCCAAATTCAACCTAGGGCAACACCCAAAACCCACAAACACACTTCCTCCGACCTCCACAACATTTGGAAACCTATGTTACAACAAATTGGGTCATTCCACCGAGTTACAATTGCCACAGTAGGTGGAATGCCCTAAAAACTCATTTTATTACTCTCAAAACACCAACTTGCACCAAAACAGAGCAGTTTCAGGAAAACAGAGATAACTCACTCCAAAATTAATAGTTTTCAATCAAACCTGAAGCATTTGAAAGTAGACTCAGTGCCCTAAAATACCATGTTAGTCTTCAACCAAGATCTGGAGTTGTACGGACTGTACCAGCCAAGCAAAGTTCAGGAAAATAGGAAAAACATGGGATTTCAGACCACCCGGTAGTAAAATGAGGATATCTCACTCGATTCTCAATGAAATAACACCATTCCAATGCCAAAAGAAATATTATTCAATTATCTATCCATCCATTATAGGCTTGGAGTGTGGAACAATGTGTACAGGTCGTACAATGCACGTGATCAACAATTTCTTAATGGAAAACACAAAAAACAGCAAATTTCTTATTAGAAACTCATTCCCAACTTCTTCAACAGCCTCCCCTTCGAGATCTTACAACAATATATCATGCTACCACCTGAAAAATACCTCTTGGGGTGCCTATAACTGACCACAAACTAACTTAACCCTTACATATGCTTAATTTTGCATTGTTTGACAATTTGTTAACAACAAACACAAAATAATGCAACCTTTTGCATTTTTGGAAAAAATACCCTTAAAAACACCCAACTACATGACAAAATAGTCTCAAAGACCTTATTTAACATTAATTTACTCAAATGCCCCTAAATTTCTAATTCCTTCCTTCAAAGGATGAATTGTTGAAATTAAGTGTACTGGGGTGCTCCTGCACCAGTAAGTCACTTTTGGCACTATGCCCGCATTCTTGTATTTCACATAAGTTTGATACAATAGGTCCATCCTAGGAGGGAGTGGACCAAAAGGAGTAGGCCAGAAGTGATCAAGTGAGTAGCCTCCATGCACTGTCATTAGTTTATAACCGGTGTCATGGACTACGTGCACGAAACCCTCATGAGATAACTTCAAGCATTTTTGGATCACTAAGGGGATTGTGTTCATGGAAACTAGCCAAGGAATTCCAACTTTCACTTTGAACAAGTCAGACCCTAGGATAATATCAAAGAGGGCATTCACAGTCCTGGGCCTAACTAGGACTGGCAGGGTGATAGAACCAATGAGAGGAATATAAATACCAACATGTGTACGTATAGTGCTTTTAGACTCATCATACCCATTCTTATGTAAAAATTTAATCAAAATGATTTCCTCTATGATAACATTGACCTGGAACGTAGGGTCAATGAGAATACCAATTTATACGGAATTCCCATTGATACGAGTGGGAATGTACAAGGGAGAGGGTTCTCTATTAGCATTCATCAAAAAATCCTGCAAGGTAAATGTTATAGTAGGAGACCCGCTCACAAGTTGCATAGATGGGATGGAGAGATGCATAAAGGAATCCATCTCTACGTACACTAGAAAGGACTTTCACAGAAGCCCCCAAGGGTTTCACAATTAGATAGTGACCTATTCAAGGTTTCATTTCATAACACTTAGGGATTCTTCTTAGCTATGCCGCTAGGTACCATAGGTTGGGTTGCAAGGACAGGCACCCTACAAAACACACACCCACAACACACCTATAAAATGAGAGAAGAGTCTTTCAACACTACCAAATAGAACCAAAATATTTCGCATTGAGTTCACCAAAATATAGACAACAAGGACCGACTACTCAGGACACTAGGTCACAAAAGGGTCTAGAACAATCGGTTGCCTTGATCTACCTCATGCTAAAGGATTGTCTAAGATGAGTTTGATGTTTTAAGAGGGTGAAAAAATAAGGACAAATGATTTTTCACTATCCTTTTGTCAACTTGAGAGTCTAGAAAACTAGGTGAGAAAATTCTCGAGTTTGGACTGTAACAGGCAACTCTCTACCAAGGGACTCTAGTGCAGAAGATAGACAATAGCGCACTAGCATTCCAATTGGGTGCTAGCATCCATACAGACAAAGAGTATAAAGTATAGTCGATACTAATAAAGAACTGACTAACAACCTAATAAATGTAGTTTTATATGATGATAGAAAGAAAAATACAACTAAAAGACTAAAACAACAAGAAACTTTAACTTAAAAGATAGAATTTGATAAGAGAAAAGGTAGCAAAAGTCAAACTCATGGTTGGTCCAACCTCTCGCAAGCTCCACATGAATAGAATACCTACACACAATAGAACGAGGAAAAATGTTGGGTCTATTTTGGGGCTTACCGTAGTCAAACCTCCATTTTGGTGTTCCCACCTCCATACATAGCCAAAATAGCCACAATAGAGAAGATGCGATAAAGAAAGTATCGAAATGGAAGAATACCAAGAAATGCTAACAATAATATGCTACTAAATAAAACAAAGATGCTAAATAAAATGGATATCACCTCCCCAACAAGATGCACTCAAGGCATGTGAAGGGAGATGCAAGCTCGTAAGCTTGAAGATGTCAATGTTGCCACAATAATGAGAGGAGTGAAAATAGTAGAATGCCAACTTGGAGCTTCAAAAATGGTGCAAGTGTTGTGAAGAATGCTCAAGAAATGTGAAGAAGATCGAATGAGTGTATAGAACTATGAAGAAGATGAATAAGATCCCAAAAGAGTCGCTCGAGGTCGATCAAGGGCGCAGGGACGTTACACTTCATCACCAATGGAGAAGTTTAATTCCTCTACAAATTCTAGATGCAAAAATACTATCAAGACATCAGCACACCATGCAGATGTCTATGCGTCACATTAGCGTCCTCGATAAAAATAGCCCCACTGACACTAGACAATTGCCAAATGGATGGAAAGCAGATGGATTAGGTGGAATAGCATCTTCAGGTTTTATTTTTCTAAGGTAAGGGGGGTTGAAAATTATTTCCATTACAAGTTTGAACCCCTCGCTTGTGCTAGGGGGGATTGTTGCAAGGTGTGCAGCCTTGGTCTCCTTGTGGTGTGTAGTGCAACACTTTGGTTCATGACATGGCTTAACCGCCTCATGTGGATTCATTAACTCTAGTGATTGTATCAAGCATTAACAGGTCAATCTTTTGGTGCAATTGAAACCGTCTATGCAACAATTAATCTAGGCATAAAATAGACTCCTAAAATCATACAAATTACTACATTCCTAGATCCTTAACTCAAAGATAAGATCTCTATAGTTCTTTGATAGTTTCTTGATATTTTTGCATGGTCTTGCACTGACATGCCAAGCTCGAAATCATCATTGGTCAATCACCACACTTTTATATGACCTAATGCTAAACATTTTCATTAAATTATATGAAAAATGCACCCCAACATGGAACTCCTAGTGAAAATGAGTTGCAAAAACTCATAAATGTTGGATTCATTTGGCCCATTAATTATCTTAAGTGGGTCTCTAACATAGTTTTAATCAACAAAAAAACTAAACACGTCAAGATCTATACTAATTTCTAAGACATTAATAAGGTATGCCCTAAGGATGATTTTCCTTCACCAAACATCAACATAATAGTAGGCTTTACAATTGGGCATGGGATTTTATCTCTTATGGATGACTTTTTTGGGTATAATTGGATACAAATCACCCCAATGATTAACACAAAATAACCTTTATCACACATTTTGGAACCTTCTATTATATATTTATGCCCTTTGACCTAAATAATATTAATTCTACCTATCAGTAAGGTATGACCATCATTTTCCACATGTTGTGTGATATTGTCAAAGACTATGTAGATAACATCCTGGGTAAATCCCAAGTGTTGGTGATCAAAATTTTAGGTCCCAAATCCTTAAGTCAATATATTCTCCCAAGTTCTAGGGGTGTCAATTTTAGGAAGAAAACCCAAATACCTATATTTGGGTTGGGTAACTAAGGACCAATTATTGAGGTTGGTAGGACCTCCTTTACTTCTTACTCTACAATACCAAGGGGAATTTGTCTAAGATGCTAAGTTAAATGAATTTTTAATGAATGTATATTATCCTTATTAAAAATAATACCCACTACACATTACAACCCTATATAGGTTGTCTCAATGTATCTATGTGCTAGTTTGAATGCAAGGTTACACCTTTATATAACACAAAAGGACTTACTGGGTAAAGTGTTTGAAAATATGGATATACCAAACACTATTATTGTTACACACTTATACATGGAATTTGGGAAGAACAACACAACTTAAAATGAATATTTTTTTTTTAAAATATGTTGAAATGATGGAATGGGAACAAATTATAGACTTGTTCTCATATCTAGCTGGGTATAAAATATGGAGTTTATACAAAACATACATAATAACTAAAACCACATGATATACCTTACTCAAGATATACCCAAAGACCATATCTATTCAAATGCACATATAAACTAGGTTTTATTCATGCAAGTGAGTAAATAACAAAGGTTAAAAAGCTTTATAAGAGTCTACTTAATAATCTAGCAATAAACTTGTATATTTCATTATTGATCTTGAGAAGATATGTTACAAAAGCTTTGGAATGATTTTATGGCCTTTTGACTAACCAAATAATCAATAATCCATCAAGATAATACATAGAAAACTCCTAGAGACACTTAGACAATGTTGAATATTCTATTATAGATATTTTATTATAAATTTTAGACAAACCCACATCAATGTAATCTCCAAAATAAAATACCTACAATCAAAAACTAAAATCATAGGGTTTACTGCAATATTTTCTAGTTATTGGTGATGCAACTATCCATTTTTATATTTTTCTATCCCTTCTAATGGTATAATCCTAGGTATTTTATTCTTTTTATATGATATAGTAGGCTCTACAACAAATGTGTAAATATGTCAACTACTTCATTATAGAGGATGTGCATGCCTATCAGGTGTCAATTTCCTTAACTTTCACCAAAAATATTATGAAAATGTAGATGCAATGGTCTTCATCAATTTATATGTGTCCTCATGATTCATATCATTGTTGGTTCTAGAGTGTAAGCAAAGAAATTGCCTACAAAGTTTGCTAGAACAGTGGTCAATCTTTACCTGCTGCATTAAAAATATGATCAACGTTATCCCCTTTTTATATTGCTATAAATATTCTCAATTTGGTGAAAAATATTTTTTGGTGATAAAATCTAATCTATAAGGTTGTTATATCAAATCAAGTCATTAATGGAATTTTATAGGTGTACGAGGTAGGTTATTTTGAAAAGTGAAAACCATAAGAGCTTCAAATTTAGATTTTATGGATAACATATATAGCATGCCTTTGGTTGGGGTGTGAAAGATTATGGGTGAAGATGAACTCATACCATTAAGTTATGTATCATGGGGGGAGTCCAAATGAGTAACTCCAAAAATATAAGAGACTTTCAAAATGTCAAGGATTGGGAATTGGGCATACCTTATGACAAGTGTCTAGAGAGAAGGAAATCCAAAAGTATAACTCCAAAGGAGTACTTAATAAAATGGTGTGGGATTAGAGGGGTTAAAGGTGATGGAGAAGGGGTAATCAAGTAGAAGGAATCCCACAACTTTGAATTTGATAAAGTACTTAATGAAAATTTAAGTCGGGAGTCGGGAATCAAGGGAGATCCAAATAAAGTACCCAAGTAAGGGATGGTTTGAAACTCTAGTCTAAAAGACTTGGATTAATTTTAACGATAAGGTATTGGGAGGTCTATGGGTGAGGGAAAAGGTATGTTAGGAAAGGGAAGTTTTTCAAGTCAATAGCTATAAAGGGAAAAGGTGGGGATTAGTGGAATGACACACCAGGATAGAAAACCTTGAAAGTTTGAAACTCTGAACACTTGCATAGACTTAGGAAATTACCAAAACACACCCAACACTCAAAAAAAATATTTACAATTGTAGACACATAATAAGTGTATAAGGGATGACACAAGGTAGTAGTTTAAGCAACATATTGACTAATGGAAAACCCAATTATACTATCTCAAGTAAATTATAAAATTTGGGATAACATAAAGTTAGAACAACATAGGGATAGAATAGAGAAAAGAGAAAAAAAATTGGGTGCCAACATTAGCTCATTTTGGGGATTTTTTTCTCTTGCAAGCACAATAAGGATCTATGTCTCTAGGAATAGACCAAAATAAATACAAAAAGGGAGAATCAAACAAACACAACTCATCATCATTAAATAAGGAGCATGGCAACATACACAACATATATATGTTTAATACAAAAATATACAATACAAAATCAAATAATATATAAAGGTTCATAGAACCTCACCCTCAAGAGAAGAAGTGTTTATGGTGTTGACCATGAATCAACAAATCCATGAATTATCCATCCAAACTCTTGAGGTAAGAAATTTCTTGACCATGTTCTTCAATATCTTGGTAGGGCACAACTCATAGAAAAAAAATCATTTTTCCCTTGTCCTTTGACCTTAAATTCCACATGAGGAAAAGATCTCTAATATGTGAAACTTCCTCTACATGACTTCTTATCAAAGCAGTGGCACTCCCATTGGGAAATCAGACAAATCACTGTGTTGAGGCAAAGGCTACATTTATAAGCATCAAATATGTTGTGGACAGGGGTTTCTCCAAAATTTGGGTTGAAGGTGACTCTTTAAACACCATCAACTATCTACGTGGCACCCATAAGCCCGGCTGGAATGTGGAGAAATTAATAAAGGATTCTATAATGATGTTAAGTTTTTGTGTGGAGACTCGTGTCTCCCACATTTTTTGAGAAGGAAATTCTTCAACGGATTTTTTTTCCAATGAGGCTGTAAGGATTAATGAGTTTCATGTGTGGGAGGAAGGTTCTCTCCTTCCTGAGAAATCTAGGATCTTAATTATAAATTATGGATTTGGATGAGTGCATGTGGTGGCATCATTTATTCTTAAGTACTAACTCTCGACTCACACGCTTTGTGACCAGTTTTGTTTGGTTTTCTAGCTCTCATTCGAACGGTAATTGCAAGGGTTTTCTTCATCTAGTTTTTGAGAAAATGGAAGGTGACAGGAGAATAATTGAGCCACATTCTTGTGTGAACTGAAGGAAAAAGAAGAAAATTTGGAGTATCCTCCAGCATGGGAATTTTATAACATTCTTAGAAAGGTTGCATTGGAATGATCCCAATGCTTCAGCGGAATTCGTTTCTTGTTGACATAATCGTAAACTTCAGTTTAAAGGCTTGGAAGTTGATATCAATGAGGATTTGATTGCTATTGTGACTAGGTTTCCAATGGTTGGTCATAAGTGTTAAATTTTATGATTAGATTAAGTGTAGAGAAAATTAATTCAAAATCAGACACAATAACACAACAGATACCCTAGGAAAACCCTCCTCTTGAGGGAGAAAAAACCCAGCACTAATATATCTCGTATATATTAATTCTTGAAGAGAAACACTTGTACAAATGAGGCCAATGAGAGAGGCTAGGATAATGCATCAATAGATGATACTAACACAAATTCTATTACATATAATCTGCTAACACATAACCCAATACTTCATCAAGGTCACACTTCACATATGATGAACTTGCGCTACTCTTGTAATGAATTCGCACTTGAGACAAAACAATGATCGAATGAACTGAATGCAGAATGGATGGAACTCAATGAATATAAATACATAAGTGGATAAGAGACGTGCCTCTTCATTAACCTCCAAGTCGGCCTCCAACAAATGTCTAGAGAAAGATCGCATCCAATAAGAAATAGGTCGGCACACATAAGAACTTGTGCCAATAAGATAAAGCACTCCTCTTCACAATGTTGGCTTTAACATATAGATAGCACTTCTAAAATACTCGTGCCTCTTCAAGAATAAAAGTCTCTTATAAATTAAATAGCATTAAGATATCATTTAATTTATTCAATCGACACGTGGATGGGCTGGAAGGAATCACACGATGTTGTTTATTATCATCAACACTCCCTCTCAGCTAGGGAGAGTACTTCTAGTTGTACAAGACATATCAACTCCACGTGATGTCTGCCACATTGGCTACAACCAGATGTGAAAAGAATAATATCACCTCAATGTGATATTAGATATCACCTCAACATGATATCAACCATAATGGCTATAACCATACTATGGTGTGTACGAGTGTTCATCACTTGCGTGATGTTGTCACCTCAACATGACTTTCACAAGTACAAGATGTGTCATGGAGTCACACACATGACATCCACCATGACTCTGCTAAGAGGGTGGAAACAAGGGCTTTCACCTTAAATCTCAAAGAGAAATACATTAACAAGGGCTTGCACCTCAAATTCCTTCATCTTAGAGGAAAATGCATTAACAAGGGATTTCACCTCAAACTTCTCTCACTAAGAAGAACTCATTAAAGGCTATCACTGATACTGAGTTTCTCTCAGTTAAGGCTGGATTCTCCACCATACCGAGCTTATCTCGAAAGTACACAAACTTTATTCTAGAGAGAGGCTTGGTGAGAATATATGTCATCTACTCATCAGTGCTGATATACTTCAATTGTATAGCATTCCATAGTACCATATCTCTAATATAGTGGTACTTGATCTCAACATGCTTGGTTCTATCATGGAACACAAGATTGACAGAAAGCTTCACACAACTCTGATTATCACAATGAATGATAGTAGGCTCCATTGATTTCCCAAACAATCCTGCAAGGAGCTTACAAAGCCATGCTGCTTCCCGAGCGGCCACAAAAGCTACAATATATTCTGCCTC
The DNA here is from genome assembly GCA_007258455.2 of Sequoia sempervirens. Classification (NCBI taxonomy): domain Eukaryota; kingdom Viridiplantae; phylum Streptophyta; class Pinopsida; order Cupressales; family Cupressaceae; genus Sequoia; species Sequoia sempervirens. The sequence continues at coordinate 249,780,513 of VDFB02270651.1, read as the reverse complement.
TGTTGTACTCAATGCCATAGATGACCGCTTCCTGTTGCACCAGGATATCATAGCAAAACCCAAACTGAAGCAACAACTAGAGGTACTCTTCCAATCTGAAACACATCCTGCCCAATCAGAGTCAGTATAACCATGTAACTCCAAGTTAGCATCTGAAGTATATCTCAACCCATATCCAACTATGCCACACAAGTATCTCAAGATATGTTTAGCTGCAACAAGATGTATCTTTCTCGATTCACATATGAACTGGCTGAGTGCACTCACTGAATAACAAATATCAGGTCTAGTGTTAACTAGATACATCAAGGACCCAATCAGTTGTCTATACAATGTGGGATCCACTAAGTCTAAACTAGTTGTAGCCTCCTTCAATTTATGTAGGTTGGTCTCCATGGGTGTAGACATGGATTTGCAATCCATCATACCAAATCTCTTAAGTATATCAATGGTTTACTTTCCTTGACTTAGAATCATCTCATCTAGTTTTTTCCAGACTTCTAATCCAAGAAATTAATGCATGAGCCCAAGGTCCTTCATCTCAAATTCAGAAGCCAACTCCTTCTTACACTTGAGAATCAGGTGATCTTCTCCAGTAAGGATCAAATCATCAACATATAAAACCAAAATCAATGCATCACCATCAATTACCTTAAAGTATAGATTAGAGTCAGCATCATTCTTCAAGAAGCCCAAACTTGATAGGTAATGATCAATCATTTCGTACCATGCACGAGGAGCCTTCTTAAGACCATATAAGGCCTTCTTCAGCTTGAAAACATGAGACTCCTTTCCATGTACCTCAAACCCATCAGGTTGCTCGATGTAAACTTCTTCCTCTATCACACCATTTAGAAAAGTTGTCTTCACATCCATTTAATGAATCTTCCATCCTCTAGATGCAACAATGGCAATAATGGTTCTAACAGAAGTGTAGCGAGCAACAAGAGAAAATGTTTCTTCATAATCAACTCCCTCTTTTTGTGAAAAACCACGAGCCACAAATCTTTCCTGGTACTTCTCTATGCTCCCATCAGTTGCATGCTTAATCTTGAAGATCCATTTCGAAGATACCACAAATTTTCCTTCGGGTCTAGGAACAATGTCCCAAACATCATTCTTGAGAATTGATTGGTACTCCTCTGTCATAGAATCTTTCCAAACTTGTTGACTGGAAGCTTCCTCCACACTAGAAGGCTCAGATTCAATAATCTGACTCATCAAGGCAACATAACTGGAGAACTTATGTGGCCTTTTACTTTCTCTAAATGTACCTCTAGGAGTTGCAAATCTCTCTGCCTCTTGCATAGTTTGTCTAGCCCAAAGAGGTCTCTTTCTTCTAAGCACAATATTGGTAGGCCCATTAGTAGGATCCAAGGGCTCAACTGGAACAACATCTTCCTTTGGTTTGGAAGTCTCCCTCTGAATCTCAGGAGTATGGTCAACTTCCATATCTTGAGGAGGCTCATCATTATCAATCTCCATATGAGTGCCCCTGGATCTCTTGAATACTACATCTTCCTCAAATGTGACATCCTTACTGATCTTGATCAACTTCTATCTAGGAATGTATATTCTGTAGGCTTTTGAAGTCTCACTGTAGCCCACAAAGATTCCCTTCTTGCCAGAAGGCTCCAACTTGGTTCTCTTCTCTTTTGGAACATGAACATAGACAGTACATCGAAAGATCCTCAAATGACTAACCTCGGGATTCTTCCCTGTAAAAGCTTCTTCCAGAGTCATATTATCCAAGATCTTGTGAGGACTTCTATTCTGAACATATACTATAGTCCTGGAAGCTTCAACCCATAAGAAGGTTTGTAGATCCTGGTCATGAATCATGGCTTTTGCTGCTTCCACGATTGTCCTATTCTTTCTTTCTGCAACACCATTTTTTTGAGGATTATAGGGGACACAAAAATCCCTCTTAATCCCTGCATCAATACAAAAATCTTGAAAGCAACTAGAGGTGTATTCTCCTCCATTGTCAGACATGAGGACTTTAATTCTTTTACCAAAAAGATTCTCTACCAAAGATTTGAACTCTTTAAACCTTCCTAGCACTTCCTCAGATTCTTTAGATTTCAAAAAATAAATCCAAGTCTTCCTAGAGTGATCATCAATAAACAAAACATAATACAAGAATCCACTCGAAGACGGAACAAACATAGGTCCACATAAATCAGAATGAATAAGGTCTAAAATACACTTAGACCTATTTTCTCTACTATGGAAAGGGGCTTTCGAATTCTTACACATAGCACATCCCTTGCAAGTTCCTTCATGCTCCTGATTGAACTTGGGAAGTCCCGTGACCATCTTCTCCATGATAGATAAGGCTTGGAAGTGGAGGTGTGCCAATCTTCGATGCCATAGATCACATAGACTTGAAGAATCATGAACTAATGCTTGAAGAGGATGCGTACATAGCCTATAGAGGCTTTCATGTCTAACACCAATTACTTGAGCTTCCTTGAAACTGGAATTCTCCATCCACACAAGAACTTTACCTTTAGAGAAGGCAACTTGATATCCTTCATCTTCTAGGGCTGAAATAGAAATAAGATTGCACTTGATTCCTGGGACATACAAAACATCTCTCAACTGAAGTGTAATGTCAGAATCCAAATGAAGAGTAGAGGTCCCAATTCCTTTTACGGAATAGCCAACATCATCTCCAATAATAACTTGTTCGGGAAACTCTTTCTCCACCAAACTTGATAAGTGCTCCTTAAATCCAGTGATGTGTCGAGAAGCACCACTGTCAATCAGCCAAGTATTGGTATCCATAGGTACATTGCTTGATAGAGCTGAATAGAAAAATTATTCACATGAATCCTTATGCGGAGAGGCATCATCAACATCTACAACTATGGCTTGTTGCTTAGGTCTAGTTGGACAATGCTTAGCAAAGTGCCCAAACTTATCACACCTAAAGCATTGAATCTTGGACATGTCTCTCTTCTTCTTGGAGGGAGGTGCAACATCATTTCCCTTATCTCAATTCATCTTGAAGAATCATTTCCTTCCATCTTTTCCTTTCTTCTTTGAAGCATGGGAGGCGAGAACATGAATGTCTTCATTCTTTGAACTTTGACCAACACCTCTTGCCAACAACCTTGATTCTTCTTGAATGCAATATGATCTTAGGTGATCAAACTTAGGCAATTTTGATCTTGCACTAATTCCCTAAATCTAGGATTCTCAAGAAAAAGGTAGACCATTGAGAGCAATCATAGTCAAGTCTTTGTCATCAACCATATGCCTGATTGTCGAGAGCTGATCTCTCAAATCTGAAATCCTCATGAAGTATGCAATCACTGATTCTACTTTTTCCATCTTCACATGGTGTAGTTGTTGCTTCAATGAAAGTGCTTGGCTGGTATCGTTAATTTCATACATTTCTTCCAATTTTTTGAACATATCTCTTGTTGTCTTCAACTTAGAGATGATAGGAACAATATGATCCTTAACGGAATCAACCAATATCTTCATTGCCTTAATATCTTTCTTCACCCACTGCAACTTCTCTTCTTCCTCCTCAAGTTCAGGAACACTAGACTCCACAAACTCACCCAAGTCATTTTCACGCAAGGTAAGCATGATCCTAAATCTCCATGATGTGAAGTTTTATGCTCCCTCGAGCCTATCCTCAATCTTCAAACCGTTCACCATCTTGACTAATGTAGAGAATGGACAAAGAAATATGAAGAAGAGAATGGAGTATTGCTATTTAAGAACAAATCTGATCACGATCCTCTCAAACCCACTCTGATACCATGTTAAATTTTATGATCAGATTAAGTGCATAGAAAATTAATTCAAAATCAGACACAATAACACAACAGATACCCTGGGAAAACCCTCCTCTTGAGGGAGAAAAACCCAGCACTAATATATCTCTTATATATTAATTCTTGAAGAGAAACAGTTGTACAAATGAGGCCAATGAGAGAGGCTAGAATAATGCATCAATAGATGATACTAACACAGATTCTATTACATATAATCTGCTAACACATAACCCAATACTTCATCAAGGTCGCACTTCACATATGATGAACTTGCGCTGCTCTTGTAATGAATTCGCACTTGAGAAAAAATAATGATCAAATGAACTTAATGCAGAATGGATGGAACTCAATGAATATAAATACATAAGTGGATAAGAGACGTGCCTCTTCATTAACCTCCAAGTCGGCCTCCAACAAATGTCTAGAGAAAGATCGTGTCCAATAAGAAATAGGTCGGCACACATAAGAACTCGTGCCAATAAGATAAAGCGCTCCTCTTCACAATGTCAGCTTTAACATATAGATAGCACTTAAAATACTCGTGCCTCTTCAAGAATAAACGTCTCTTATAAATTAAATAGCATTAAGCTATCATTTAATTTATTCAATCGACACATGGATGGGCTGGATGGAATCGCACGATGTTGTTTATTATCATCAACAATAAGTTCTTTAAGGATCAAATGAGCAACGAGGATGTCATGGCTCATTTTTTCAAAGATGATGAATGGAAAAAGCTTATCAAAATGGAAAGTTGGGGCCATGAGCGAAAGTATCTCAAGAAGGTATGGGAAAATATCGTGGAGGTGATAATGCAGTATGTGACATTGGAAGGTAGGTTTATTGCAATCCTTGGTCATCGCTTTACTCTTTTAAACCACTTTAGGCATGGGTTGTTCATTTCCTTTCCATTTTTTTCTGTTGTCATCCATGGAGGTATCGATCTATGCTCATTTAAAGAATAGGTGAGCATCGGTCCTCCATGAGGGTCTTATTCTTTTAATCATGGACTATGTTAAAGGCCTTCTCCCAACCACTACTATTAAGGGTAAGGAGTGGATTCCAAGCATTTTTTGGCTCTTTTGGTTTAGATACTAGCATTTTTTAGGAAGAGGAGTGAATTGAAGAGAATGAGGATGGGTCCCCAACCCCTGAGGCCACATCCTCAAAAAATAGAAAGAAGGGCAGCCATAAAAGAAAATGGGTTGCTAAGTGTTGTATTCTGAATTAGTTAGATTTTGATAGTGAGGACACAGAGGTGGGCTCTGGTGATTCCACTCCCAGGAATGATGCTTTGGAGGTTGGCCAGGGTGTCACAGGGTTGGTCGGTAAAGAGGAGGGGATGCAAGAATTTTTTTTGATAATGGATCAAAAGGATAAGCTTAGAAGGGTTTCCAAATGCTTAGCTAAGCTGAAGAACTAGGCCTTGAAAGAAATCGTTGAGGGTACCACAGTGCCCGGTAAGGAGAAGGCTAATGAAGAGAAAGCGATGGAAATTGATGACTCCCTAGTTCAAAGCTCTCCCATTGTGGATCTGGATGCGGGGAATAAGGTTCAAGAGGAGGAGGATGTTGAGTAGAAACATGCAAAGACAGAGCCTCTAAAGGTAAATCCCCTTTTGAAGGACTTTTCCTATCTCAATGATGATTATACCTCTATGTTTGAGCTTCTTGATATGGTGAGGGCAGGGGCCACTAGTACTTTTAAATTATAAAAATGAACTCTTCAGGAGTTTAATAAAGTAAAAATTAAAATAAGGGGTTTGAAGGAGAATTTGAAGAATATTCTGAAAGGCTCAGTCTCGGATATTCTGATTGACAGAATTGTGGACCTTGAGGGGTCATATCATGATTTCAAATCCCTGTGTGAAGAGAGATTGGCTGGGTTAGAAGCCAAGATATTGGACACCAATGCAGATATAAAGAAGTTGCTTCATGAATCTCACATCTCAGTCAAGAACAGTGTGGAATCTTTAGAAGTCCTATTTCGTAAAATTAGTGAACTCAAGGAGGACCAACTGTATTTTTCTGATTTAATGGAGAAGGAACATGTGTCCAAAGGTAAAGGAAAAAAAGGTATGAAAGATGATGGTAAAGGCCATGTTGTTAGAGGGACTGCTGATCTGAAGAAGTCCTTTGAGGCTAAGAAAAAAGAGTTGTTGGACATGATTGAAATGCATAGGAGCCAGGAGCTTGAGGTGGCTAATACCTTAAGCAATTTGAAATAGTTTCCTATGTGTTTATTTGTATGTTAGTTGTTTTTTTTCCTAATACTGGGTCTCAGTTTTTTTCCTGTTGTTTTGATGTTTTGTTGTTGTTGGGTGTTGTTGCTAGCTTACTGATTTATCTTTCAAGCAGCAATTTTTTCTCTTTGGTTGTGTTGGGTTTTTGGGCTATTGTTGGTGTTCTGTTGTAGTATCTCCTAAGCAGCATTTTGTATCCTTGGTTGTAAAGGTTTTTGGGTCCCTTTAAAACCTAATTTTCCCATATAATAAAAACTTCTTATCAAAGAGGCATTTCATTTTTTTTCTTAATAATATTACCTCATGGTAAACCTTTCATATTTCTTCGATCTCACTCAACTCATTCACTCTTTGGGAGATGGATTCTACTTCTTTCCCTTTAGTCTACTATAATAGCTTGTAGACTGGTAACTCAAGGTTTATTGGTAATTTGACATCCATGTCATAGACTCAAACTCCTTTTTGTGGTTTCTATATATGTTACCCTATTTTCCCAAACAACAAATTTTAGTTTATCATCACATTTCTTCTTGTTTACATCTAAGGTTTTTTTGATAATATTCATGTTGCTTTATTACTAGACTCAACTTTCCCATTCCCTATAAATGATAAGGGGGTGAATGTGTTAATGTGATCCAATATTATGAACACACATTAACAAAATTCTAGGACTTAAAAATATTGTGTTATCAAAAACTATTCAAGATGGCACGCCAAATATGGTATTCATTTTATTTAACATAAATTCAATCAATAATTTTGAGGTTTCATTTCTCATAGAGGCTACTTCTACCCATTTTATGAAATAATCAATGGTCGCCAAAATTAACCTATATTTGTTACTATATTTTTATATTATTTAACCCACAAAATATATACCACATTACTAAAATGGATCCTCCACTGAAATGGTAATAAGGGGGAGCACACCTATAAATTTTAACCTACCAAAAAAAATTTGGCAAGCATCACACTATTTTATAACTTTAGCCACATATATGAATAATGTTGGCCACCAATATCCTACTCTCATAATCTTATGATTAGTAGTATTTGACATGAATTTCCCACCACACAACCCTTGGTGGAATTTATTAATAAATTTAGTAGAATAATCCACATCTAAATATTTTAGGAGCACACCATCAAGGTTTCTCCATATTAACTATCGTTGGAGTAGCATGTACCTTTGAGCTTCCAGCTTCAACATTTTCTCTATCGATCATTTATTTGTGGATGATATCTCAAAATTTATAAATAAAATATAATCTCCTTATACCAAGGAAAATATTTCAATTGGCATGGAGAATAAGATGGGTTAGAGTTCACCTAATGTATTTCAGCTACATCTAAATTTTTATAAACCACTAGTTTTCCCATGCCTTGACCTTAGACTAGCTTGGTTTTTTTAGCCCCAATAGCATACTCCTAGATATTTTTGATCCATTTGCACATATTTCCCAATTCCACTTATTGCATGAGTATATTATGAGAAATTTTATGTGAGATAAAGGTTGTTATCTTGGCTCCTATGAGATATGTCCTAAGAAAAATTACTACCTTAACAAGAGCATAGGTATGCTTTTCCATTATAGAATAATTCAATCCAACATCTCTTAATGATTTGTTGAAGAAATATATTGGTTTTTCATGTGCATCATTCTTCAATAGTAAAATAATGACAATAGTATAGAATGAGGCTAAAGAAAATAACTGGAAAAGCTTCGAACAATTTATACTTTCCAACACTAGTGCAAACTTTAGTGCATATTTGATTCCCATAAAGGAATTGATTCCTTTTCCCATCCAAATGACTACCCCTTCTTTAGAAACTTGGATATAGCCTTTATTTTTTCTACAAAGTTAGGAACTAACCTCCTAAAAAAAATTATCTAACCAAATAATGACTAAATAGCCTTAAAAAATTTTGGCTACAGATAAGATCAATGGATTTAAAGTATTTTGGATCAATCCTTACCCCTTATATAGAAACAATGTGCCCAATAATTTTACTCTCTTTCACATTGAAGATACATTTCTTTGGATTCAAATAAGTCTCATACTCTAAACATCTCTTGAAGATTAACTCTAAGTGATTGCAATGATCATTTTGATCCTTCAAGAAGGTGGTCAATTCATCTTGGTAGACAACCATGATTTTATTTATTAAGATATAAAATGTGATATCCATGGACCTTTGGAATGTGGCTTCAATATTCTTTAGCCTAAAGGGAATTTGAACATATATAAATTTTCCCCATGGTATAGTGAAGGTTGTTTTGTGCTACTTAGACTCTTTTACCATAACTTGATTTTATCTTGAGAATTCATCCATCATTGAAATAAACTCTAACCTTAGTATTGTCTACAATTGATGATTCAAACTAGGTAATGGATAATTCTCCTTGAGGGACTTGACATTCAAATTTTTAAAATCCATGCATAACCTAATATCCCCATTTTTCTTAATTATCAAAATAAAGTTAGAGACCCACTTTGAATGTCTAATCATTTTAATTATACCTCCCTCTTATAGCTTCATAAATTTATTTTTGTATTTTAGGGGCAAGAGAGGTATTGATGAGGCACTACTTCTATCTAAAGGGATTTTTAATAAGCTCCAATGGAATGGTATGGTATAAAAAAAATTCCTTTTAATATTTTAGCTTATCATAAGACTAGCTAAAGCATTTTTATACTTTTTTGACAATTCTATAAGCATTTACATCCTTACTAGTTTCAATTTTTTCAATATAGATAATTTTGGGAGCTAATTTAGTTCTTGTTGGAACTATAAAAATCTTATGCTTTCACATGTGTTTTCACTCATAAATTTCCTGATCTGGTCCTACAGTGTGCATTTTTCATCTTCTTTTTTCCCATATAGTTCTCATAAATTCAATCGGGTCTGCATTTTCATTTTAGGGTTCATATCGGCATAGGCTCATAGCTGTCTCCCCGACCCACAGTACATTTTTGCTAACACATGTTTGCTGCAGGCGTATCAGCGTGACAATACTAGGGTCTTCCTGATTCATTCTTCTACTTGTAAACGTCTGAGTTTCCTGTCAGCAAGACGTTTCCTGTGTCACGGCGAATGGAGTTTACTCACTGGCAATTATCGGCATGACTTTCGTGTTGTTTCGGCTACTGCAGGGTGATATATCGGCATAAGTATTTTCACCGGGGTGAGGTCTCCCTGAATAGGTCGGGTCTCACCGACTTGCGCATATAAGGATTCATCAGCAGAGCTTGGAGTTATTGGCATGATGTCTTAGCGAGACCTTGTTGTCTTACCGATCGGAGGCGGAGGGATGGACTTATCGGTATAAGTTAAAACTTTCGGCCTATGGTCTCAACGAATCCAGTATGTCATGCTGACTAACACATGGAGGGATCAATTCGGCCAAACAAATTGTTTTTGGTGTGAGGACATAGCGATTTCATTTTATCACACCGACTGGTAGATAAAGGAACAACTCGGTAAGAGATAAAGCTATCGTTGTAAGGTCTTGGCGAGTGACCTTCGGTCTCACCGACCTTACACAAGGAATTCCTTTAAATAGGTCTTTCGGTAAGACTAATGAGACTTCAGGGTAAGTCTTAGCTAATGTGAGGTGTCCCACCGAGCGACATATGTGAGGTTTTCTCTTCGGCCAAACATGGGGCTTCAGTGAAAAGTCATAGTGATGTGAGTTTGTCTCGCCGATGGAACACATGAGGAATTTGTTGGTGTGAAGATTGATTTGTCTCGACGATACTCAGGGATGGTTGAATACTTTCAGTATGACTCGAAGCATTCTACGAGAGGTCTTCCCGACAGTTGCAGGTTACAGTGACATACATATGGCAGATGGACTCATCGGCAGGAGAAATCATAAGTCACGGTGACAGGTTTTGGTCGTGTGGACTTTTGGTGAAGCATGAGAATTCTACAGGACATCTCCCCGATAACAGTAAGTCACCGTGACTATGAACAGAACAAAAGGAATGCTACTCGGTAAGAAATTCCTTATGTCTTAGCGAATGGAAAGCACGTGAAGAAATGCATTGCGATATAACATTTTTCTATCTATATGATATCTCACTGACATCACTAAGTCAAGGTGAAACAGAAGGACACAGATGGATAGCGATTGAATTTCCTTCGGCATGATGATGCAATTTGTCTCGCCGATTGTTCCAGCAAATGAATAATGAAAATTCACACACTGTGGCCAACATGTGAGGGATAAAATAACCATTGCAGGCCGACATACAAGGAGCCCGAATTTTGTGGAGAGCCGACATGGTTTTTCATTTTAATTTATTTTCTTTATGCTGGTGTATAAATTAGCATTTTTATAATTGTAAAAGGGGGAGGAGCTATTAGATTTCGATACACAACAAGTAGATACAGTAGAGTAAAATTATCATATCAGAGACTATTGTTGCATGATTTCAGAATGGAGGTATTTCTGAAGTTCAGTTGATGTTGTTGCATTTCTGTGGTGTCAATTATTTGTTGAATCTAATGAAATTATTGCTAAGTTGTATCCAAGATGGATTCTTTCTGACTGTTTAAATTGATATAACAAGTTTATACTCAATTTGTCAGTACGCATTTGCTGTATTTGTGTGATTAGTTGACTGGTTCTTTCAAGCAAAGGTTAAATCCTTTTAATTGATCACAGTAGTCTGAGAGATTCATTTGGATTGTTCAAGTAGAGCTTAGTAATCATATTCTTGCATGTTTACATAAGTTGTGAACATAATATATGCCAGATAATTTGAGTTTTCTTCAGAAAAGTGTTTCTCATCTTGATCTCATTTGACTCCGCATACCCAACAAAGCACTGGTCTCTGCATTTTATCATTTGAATTCTTTCAGCCTCTTTACATCTATTTATTAAGCATTTTAGGATTTAGATCAGAAGATTGCTATCAAGTTTGGTTTCATTTTTTCACTATCATCTGCCATTGTGGACAAATCATTGTGCAAGAAAGATTATCATAAGTTAAGTCTGCCCAATTCAGAAAGGTATACCCGCCTAGGTTTGGCAGCACTTGGAGAGAAGAAGGTTGAGTTCTCTTGACCTTGTTTGTTACCCTGAAGCGTATCAAGAGATTGGCAGCCTCTTGAGGCATCTTGCCTGTGTTTTTGAGAGCTAACAAATTGGCGACTCCGCTAGGGAACACATTCAGAATCAAGGCCTTTTATAGAGTCAAGAACTATATACAGACTCCGTTGGGAATAAGAAACATCAAGTATTTTCTCATTTTTTGATAAAAATGAGTGGCGACTCTGATAGAAATTTTGCAGTTGTTCATCATGAATGGAAGAAGATCTCAGTATAGGGGAGGTCATACTGGAGCTCCTGCTAGCAGTAGTAAGTGGACACACAAAGATGACAAAGTTGATAAGGGAAAGAGGATCAATGAGGACATGTGTATAACAGACAAAGCACCAAGAGAACATTGTGAAACATATAATTGCTATGATACATGGAAAGATAGTTCAAGTGCGGAGCCTTGTACCCCAGAAGATCAAAGAAATACTTTTTCTTTTCTCGATTCTCATAAACAGGCTGAGTTTGAATCTGGACTTGAGCCTGAACGAATCAAAATTCAGCATGAATATGATCAGAAGATGGAGGGTAACCAAAATATGATTGTTGATCATGAACATCCTAAGGAAGTGAAGGCATAGTTGGAACTGCATAAGAGGAGGATAGAGGAACTAGAGGCTAAATTACAGAAAACTCAAGTTACTGATTAGATAGTTGATTGCCCCCCAAGGTATGTACCACCTCATAAGCAAGGTAATCATGGTGCAGGGCCATCTAGTCACTCAAATGCTCAGAACCATCAAACAGGGAATCATTACAAGCAGCCAAATCATCCACCTCATATTCCCACACAGCATGCAAATATGCAGCCACCTCCTGGTCAACATTACATCCCACAACATAATGTGCAGTACAATAATCCTATGAACCCCTATCAATACCCACCTGTTCCGCCCCCTCAACAATGTGCAGCAGTAATCAGACAGTTCGATTTGGAAGGTTTTCATTTATGCCCATATCCTATGGATAGCAGCTGGAGAGGTCTGGTGCCTAAGTTTATAGGGAGTGATGCAGTCACTGCTAAAGAATATTTGAGGAATTTCAATTTGTTCATCCAAGACATAGGTACGTCATATGAAGATTTACACATGAGGCTATTTATGATGTCACTTCTTGAAGATGCTAGGGATTGGTTCAACAGCTTGCCAAAATTCTCAATTTATTCTCTCCAAATATTCCATGACTAATTCCTAGAACAATATGGGAATCAAAATGCACCAGATGCAACTCTTCATGAATTGACACGAATTCAGAAAAACCATAATGATTTGATTTATGACTTTAACCTAAGATTCAACAAGTTACATACTAAGATGCCTCCTGGATCAAGGCTGTCAGATTCTGTAGCTTTGAGTATTTATTTAAATGCATTTGATCCTAAGACAGGGTATGAACTGAGAAGTAGATCCCCAAGAAATCTGGCTGAGGCACAGAAGATAGCACTGACAATTGAAAACAACAGGAAGGCTGCAAGCATAACGTATAAAAGAGACAACCCGAGGCCTCCTCAGCAAAGCAATAATTATAAATACAGACAGGAGAACACATACAAAAATGAAAGGCCGAGGTTGCATGACATGCCTTATAATACATACTGCAAGGATGGAAAACCTATAAAAGCTAGGCCAAGAAACAAAGAGACTCCTAATCCATTGAACAAGAAGGGAACTTACATGGTGAGTAATAATTACTTCTGTGAAGTTTGTAATCAACCACATTCTCCAAAATATTGTGTTGTAGCTCAAAGGATGCAAGAAGATGGAATGTCGATGGAGAATAATGGAGAAGATCACAAGGTTTATTTGACTTCAAATAATTTTTATCATGCTGAGGAGGGGTACTCATCTTCAGAGGATGAAGGCTATGAGTATGATGTTTCAAATCAAAAATATAATGTCCATATGGCTTAACAACAGATCCTTTCTGATTATGAAGAGGATTATACAGAGCCACATTCAGTTGAGATGCCTACTGAAAGTAGTATTAGAAGACTCACTGAAGATGAAATGGAGAGAATAACTATTGCAGCAGTTGAAGAAGAAAGGAGTAAATACTGGTTGAGAAACAGAAAAGTAAATGAGGTGGAAGGCATGCCTGGGGGAATTTTTATAAAGGATCAGAAAGCAACACAAGGAACTGTGAAGAAGCTAGAAAAGAGACAACCTGATAAGAATGAACAGAAGCCTGTCCAAAAGCAGGAAGTTGAAGAATTACACAAAGAGATACAAAAGCCTGACCAGCCTAGTAAAAAAGAAAAAGAAGAAAACAAAGGAGAAACGCCAGAACTGAAGAAGACTGTTAAGGTGGAGAGCTCCTCTTTTGACTTCACACAGGCGTTATCCCAGATAAAAATGTTTGTTCCACTACTTGAATTGATGAAAATTAAGGAGTATAGAGATAATGTTGTTCAATTGATAACGAGTGGAAATGAAAAGCATGTGAATTCTGAAAGCAAAGTAGCTATTCAGGCAGTCAATAGGCAAGAGAAAGTAAAAATCCCAGAAGTCTGCTTAAGTGATGTGTTATCAACTCCCCCTCAAGTTGATCCTTTCTTTACTACATTGCTTATCAATAAAAAATTGCTAAGGAATTGCATGATAGACTCTGGTGCTACTATAAATATTATGCTAGTAGGATTTATGAAGCAGCTGGGCATGTGGGTTGATACATATGAAGGAAAATGCTATGCAATGGATAATAGACATGTTCCTGTAGTAGCCATTATGAGATATGTTGAAGTCAAATTGGCTACTTATCCACAGGTTGCTTATAATATAGATATAACAGTGATAGATACTCCTCCTCAGTTTGGGATGCTTTTGTCAAGACAGTGGACAACAATAGTTGGAGGAAACATCCAGTTTGATCTGTCTCATGCTACTATTCCAGTGAATGGTCAAGAAGTCAAGCTGTACAGGGAACCAAGAATGAACCAACTTATTGATTGTGTACCTTAGGATCAGATCAATTGTTTTTGTGATATTGATCTTGGAAGTTTTAGGATTGAATCTGCCCAGCCAGAATTAACCAACAATGATCCAATTGAAAAGCATGTGGCACAAAGCTGCAATAAAGTATGGAAGATGTATTTTGATGGAGCATGCATTCAGAAAGGTAATGGTGCTGGCATTGTATTTGTTTCACCTGAAGGTATTACATTTAAATATTCATTTTTGTTGGCATTTGAATGTACAAACAATGTGGCAGAGTATGAAGTTTTATTGACAGGCTTGAATATAGCTGTGAAACACAAAATTAAGTTGCTAACTATTTTTGGTGATTCTGAGTTGGTTGTTTCACAAATTAAATCCAAGTATGCAACAAAGCACAAAAGATTAAAGCAATATAGGAATGTTGTATGGGACACAATTGAGTTGTTTGATGCATTTTCAATTGAGTGGATTGACAGATCAAAGAACATAATGGCTAATTTTTTAGCAAATGTGGTGCTGAAAAGAGATGATATCACATTGGCTGGGGTATCACAGATTGAGTTCAAGACAAGGCCTGTTGTTCTTGATAACATTTATAATTGGCAAGTCTTCAATGATGATACTGACCTTTTTGAAATTTCTTCATTGTATAGATCAGTATGAAGCGCATGAAATTGATTTCAAAGCTTTTGTTGAAGAAGTGGATGGGAAGCAAACTGTGTTTGGAAAGGAAATATTGCAGCTCAAAATGAATAAGCTTCCTAAAGGCTTAGTTGCATTGGAGAGGGTGTATGATGGAAATGATTGGTCTCTCATGAGGCAAACACCAGTCAAAAAGGAAGATATTGAAGAAATTAATTTAGGGACTGAGATGGTACCAAGAAAGGTATACATTGGAAAGAAGATAAGCCCTACAATTAGAAGAATGCTGATAGAGTTGCTGAGAAAGTATAAGCATGTGTTTGCTTGGTCTTATGAAGATCTGAAAGCATACAGGGAGGATTTATTTCAGCATGAAATACCATTGAAGCTAGACGCCAAGCCTTTTAGACAGAAGCAAAGTCCCATAAATCCAACACTAGAGCCTAAGATGCAAGAGGAGTTGACAAAGCTCAGAGATGGGGGAATTATAAAACCGATCAGGCACTCAACGTGGGTCTCAAACTTGGTCCTTGTGAGGAAGAAAAATGGAGACATCAGATTATGTGTGGACTTCAGAAATCTGAATGTGGCTTCTCTCAAGGACAATTATCCTCTACCCAATATGGAGGCTATACTGCATAAGGTGACAGGGTGAGCTATTTTCAATGATGGATGGGTTTTTAGGATACAACCAAGTTAAAGTCAAGGAATCTGAACAATATAAGACAACATTTACAACTCCTTGGGGAACGTATGTGTACATAAGAATTTCATTTGGTCTCACTAATGCAGGAGTGACCTTCCAAAGAGCTATGGACGTGGCATTTGCAGATTTAATCAATGCTATCATGGTGGTGTATCAAGATGACCTAACTGCTTATTCGAAGAAAGTTGAAGATCATGTACAACATCTGTAAAAGGTATTTATCAAAGCTCTAGAATATGGTATCAGCTTAAATCCTAAGAAGTGTCATTTTGCAGTCATAGAAGGTAAGCTCTTAGGAAATATTGTTTCAAAAGAGGGAGTCAGAATAGATCCTGAGAGGGCTGAAGCTATTGATAAAATTCTTGTTCCAAAAACTATCAAGGCTATACAATCGTTCTTTTGAAAAATTAATTTTGTTAGGAGATTTGTTTCTAATTTTGCTGAAATCATTAAGCCCATATCAAAATTGTTGAAGAAAGGACAAAAAATGGAATGGACTACAGAGGCCTTGGAATATTTTATATCTATCAAAAGGGCCATCAAAGAAGCTCCTGTCCTTAAGTCTCCAGATTTTGCAAAGCCTTTTCAAATATTTTCATTTGCTTCAATGCATACTATTGTTGTTGTTATGTTACAGAAGAATGAGGATGGTCATGAACAGCCTGTGTCTTTCTTAAGTAAATCATTACAAGGTTCTGAGCTAAAGTATGATGTAATGGAAAAACAAGCATTTGCTTTAGTAAAAGCTACAAAAGCCTTCAGACCATATCTGGTTGGAGCAAAGGTGATTGCTTATGTCCCTCATGCAGCTGTCAAGGATATTCTGACACAATCTGAAGTTACAGGAAAAAGATGTAGATGGATTAACAAAATCCAAGAGTTTGACATGGAGATATAGATTACTAAGCTAGTGAGAGGTCAAGGCTTAGCTAGGCTAATGGCAGAATCGAATATTGAAGCAAGACAAGTTTGTAATGTAGATGAAGGGACTGCAGTTGCAAGCATTGAGCACACTCCTTGGTATACTGATATTATGCATTACCTTAAGTACATGAAGTGTCCAGAGGGATTAAGTGACAGCCAAAGGAGAACTCTAAAGTTGCAAGCATCTAAATAGGTTTTCATGGATGGAGATATATTTTGGAAGAACAGGGATGGTATACTGTTGTTATGTCTAGATGAGTTTTAGGCCAAGCATGTTTTAATTGAAATGCATGAAGGAGTTTGTGGAGGACACTACTCAGCAAAAACAACTGCACACAAGATTCTCAGGGCAGGTTATTACTGGCCTAAAGTATTTAATGACTCTTTTACACATGTAAGAAAGTGTGAAGCCTGCTAGAAGTTTTCTGGAAAACTGAAGTATCAAGGAGCTTTGCCTCTTCAACCTTTATAGGCTGATGCCCCTTTTCATCAATGGGGAATTGATTTCATCAGAGAGATATAGGAAAAATCAAGTGGAGGATACAAGTGGATACTGGTTGCCACTGATTATTTTACCAAATGGGTAGAGGCAATCCCAACTAAATAGGCTACAAGCAAAGTGGTGACAAATTTCTTGATGGACAATATTATCACCAGATTTGGTGCACCACTGAGGTCAATCACAGATAATGGAATGTGTTTCAGATCAGATGAGTTCAAAAGCTTTTGTGCCACATATGGCATTACTATTTCTTATGCAGCTCCTTACCATCCACAAGCTAATGGTCAAGTTGAATCTAGTAATAAGAGTCTTTTGAAGATTATAAGGAGGATGCTAGGTCAAAACAAGAAGGCTTGGGATTCAAAGTTAAAATTGGCTATGTGGGCTGATAGGATTACTATAAAAAAGGCAATTGGAAAGTCCCCATTTGAGTTGGTGTATGGAGCGCAGGCCAGGATTCCTTTGCAAAATTTGTTACGAGTCTATAGGTTTGTTCTTCAGGAAGATTTGGATGTTCCTGAACCTATGGAAGAAAGGGTGGAGCAACTAGTTGAACTTGATGAAATAAGGAGGGTTGCTCAAAGCTAAAACATGAAGTTACAGACACAGATGAAGTATTTATTTGACAAAAGGGAAAAGGATAGAAAGTTTGAAGAAAATGACTTGGTGTTGATGTGGAATGCTAGGTGTCAGGAGAAAGGAAAGCATGGTAAATTTGAAGCTTTATGGCTGGGACCTTTCGTTGTTGTTGGAAAGAAGGGTGAAGACTCATACTATCTACAGAACATGGCTGGTGAAGATCAGGAATTGCCTGTACATGGGAAATTCTTGAAGCATTTTTTCTCTTAAGCAACATAGAGGATTAAGGGTTGCCAGTGCATGGACAACTCTTGCTTATCCTCTTTAAAATTATTTTCCATGCACAATAGTTTAGGACTTCATCCATCTCCATTTCACTCTCACTTTCCATTCATCTTCATCTTGCATTCACTTTCCGTTCATTTCCATTGCCTTTCGCCTCATTTCTACTCTCTGGTTTATCATTTTGTGTCTGGTCTGCCCATCCAAAGATCTGGATCCTTGCAATGATCTTACTATCATTCATCCCCAGACGGAGCCACTGTTGGAACTATAAAAATCTGATGCTTTCACATGTGTTTTCACTCATAAATTTCCTGATCTGGTCCTACAGTGTGCATTTTTCATCTTCTTTTTTCCCATATAGTTCTCATAAATTCTATCAGGTCTGCATTTTCATTTTAGGGTTCATATCAGCATAGGCTCATAGCTGTCTCCCCGACCCATAGTACATTTTTGCTAACACATGTTTGCTGCAAGCGTATCAGCGTGACAATACCAAGGTCTTCCCGATTCATTCTTCTGCTTGTAAACATCTGAGTTGCCTGTCGGAAAGATGTTTCTTGTGTCATGGCGAATGGAGTTTACTCACTGGCAATTATCGACATGACTTTCATGTTGTTTCGGCTACTGCAGGGTGATATATCGGCATAAGTATTTTCACCGGGGTGAGGTCTCCCCGAATGGGTCGGGTCTCACCGAATTGCGCATATAAGGATTCATCGGCAGAGCTTGGAGTTATCGGCATTATGTCTTAGCGAGACCTTGTTGTCTTACCGATCGGAGGCAGAGGGATGGACTTATCGGTATAAGTTAAAACTTTCGGCCTATGGTCTCAGCGAATCCAATATGTCATACCGACTAACACATGGAGGGGTCACTTCGGCCAAAAAAATTGTTTTCGGTGTGAGGACATAGCGATTTCATTTTATCACACCGACTGGCAGATAAAGGAACAGCTCAGTAAGAGATAAAGCTATCATTGTAAGGTCTTGGTGAGTGACCTTCGGTCTCGCTGACCATACACAAGAAATTCCTTTAAATAGGTCTTTCAGTAAGATTGATGAGACTTCGGGGTAAGTCTTAGCGAATGTGAGGTATCCCACCGAGCGACATACGTGAGGTTTTCTATTCGGCCAAACATGGGGCTTCGGTGAAAAGTCACAGCGATGTGAGTTTGTCTCACTGATGGAACACATGAGGACTTTGTCGGCGTGAAGATTGATTTGTCTCGACAATACTCAGGGATGGTTGAAGAATTTTGGTATGACTCAAAGCATTCTATGAGAGGTCTTCCCGACAGTTGTAGGTTACAACGACATACATATGGCAGATGGACTCATCGGCAAGAGAAATCATAAGTCACGGTGACAAGTTTTGGTCGTGTGGACTTTCGGTGAAGCATGAGAATTCTACAGGATGTCTCCCCGATAACAGTAAGTCACCGTGACTGTGAACAGAACAAAAGGAACGCTGCTCGGTAAGAAATTCCTTGTGTCTCAGCGAATGGAAAGCACGTGAAGAAATGCATTGCGATATAACATTTTTCTAACTATATGATATCTCACTGACATCACTGAGTCAGGGCAAAATAGGACACGGGCGGATAGCGATTGAATTTCCTTCGGCATGATGATGCGATTTGTCTCACCGACTGCTCCAGCAAATGAATAACAGAAATTCACACACTGTGGCCAACATGTGAGGGATAAAATAACCGTTGCAGGCCAACATACAAGGAGCCCGAATTTTGTGGAGAGCCGACATGGTTTTTCATTTTAATTTATTTTCTTTATGCTGGTGTATAAATTAGCATTTTTGTAATTGTAAAAGGGGGAGGAGCTATTAGATTTTGATACACAGCAAGTAGATACAGTAGAGTAAAATTATCATATCAGAGACTATTGTTGCATGATTTCAGAATGGAGGTATTTATGAAGTTCAGTTGATGTTGCTACATTTCTGTGGTGTCAATTATTTGTTGAATCTAATGAAAGTATTGCTAAGTTGTATCCAAGATGGATTCTTTCTGACTGTTTAAATTGATATAACAAGTTTATACTCAATTTTCCAGTACGCATTTGTTGTATTTGTGTGATTAGTTGACTAGTTCTTTCAAGAAAAGGTTAAATCCTTTTAATTGATCACAATAGTCTGAGAGATTCATTTGGATTATTCAAGTAGAGCTTAGTAATCATATTCTTGCATGTTTACATAAGTTGTGAACATAATATATGCCAGATAATTTGAGTTTTCTTCAGAAAAGTGTTGCTCATCTTGATCTCATTTGACTCTGCATACCCAACAAGGCACTGGTCTCTGCATTTTATCATTTGAATTCTTTCAGCCTCTTTACATCTGTTTATTAAGCATTTTAGGATTTAGATCAGAAGATTGCTATCAAGTTTGGTTTCATTTGTTCACTATCATCTGCCATTGTGGACAAATCATTGTGCAAGAAAGATTATCATAAGTTAAGTCTACCCAATTCAGAAAGGTATACCTGCCTAGGTTTGGCAGCACCTAAAGAGAAGAAGGTTGAGTTCTCTTGACCCTGTCTATTACCCTGAAGCATATCAAGAGATTGGCAGCCTCTTGAGGCATCTTTCCTGCGTTTTTGAGAGCTAACAATTCCCAAGTTCATACCTTCTACATCTTCTTCACTAAATAGATTACTCCTTGTTTTATAACAATCAACATAATCAAATATTTTTTTCCAACAAGCATTCATGAGAAAAAAATATTGTTAGGATCATTCAAGAGAAAATCAAGCGTAGTATTTTAGAGAATTATTGCAGCAATTAAAAATCTAAATATCATGTCAAATTCCATGTGTGTTCATGTTGTCATTTTTTTTGTGAAGGCTAACACTTTTGTAGGTCTCCAAAGCATTCAAGCGAATCAACAAAATCAAGATCAATACATTGAGGTGATGTTCTTGAATTCATTCCTTCAAGGAATCCATTGAAGGGTGCTGAGTTGCAACACTTTGTGATTTCATCATTCCTTCCTATCCATTATCATTTGATCATTGGCATTTCCATTATGGAAGTGGAAACACTTACATGGGGTTTGATTGAGAAAATCCCCTAAATGGCCCAAAAATTTATCTCTTTGAATGTGAAAGTTATAGGTTTTAAGAGGATTGAAGAAATATTGAAGACAAGTTGTTCATTGTCACATTCAAAGCCCTAAATCTAGTCAAGCCACGAAAACTCACTTACAAAATTATTTGATAGCATTCCAATAAATTTTCAAAATAAAATTAGAAGCTCGTATCTATCACCAAAGGACCCCAAAAGCAAAGTAGGACACCCTATCAAATACCCATACACCCCTATGCATCCCAGTCCTCCTATTCAACTCAAAACCAACTTTTTAGGATAGGTATACAATCTCCTGTACTTTCTAGATTTTCCTACAAGATGTTGTTTCAGTTTATTATTTGTCAGTATCTTGTATTTTATGTATTATTTCACATAGTCTAATTATGTTAATCAAGGAAAATCAATTCCAATCCATTTACAATCCCCTAAAAGAAGGAGATCTAGGTATGATTGGATCACCTTCATGGTTGATAGTCAATCTATCCACCTTGTTGATCTCCCTCTTTAATTCAACATTGGAAAAGGGCCCCTTACTATCCTATGTTCTTTGTAGTTAGGACCTAGGATATTACTTGCTTTTTCTATATCACCAAGGTATGCAACAAGCTACACCTCAATATTGTTTACTACTCCAAATACATTCACTTTATGATAATCCATAACAAAACATTTTTTATATGATTTAGAAACTTGTAGTCCTAACTGGTTCATGACTTCTAGAGGCATCACATTGCTAGATGTTCTCCAAAACATAACATAAAATTATGTACCAATCTACCATTTATTAGAAAAGAAGTATAAAATGGATTAATTACCTACTAGTTGCTAGTATACATAGTTCCCAAGTAAATCATATGAGTCTCTTGGATATTAGTTTTATCTATGCCATTTTTTATATCACCAAAAACTTCATTAGACTAATAAAAATAGTTGGAGCATTAATATAAATCAATACCCTCTCTATGTGTTTGATATCATAAGTAATTCTCTAATTGGCACTTGAATTTTCAATTGACTCAATGCTTGAGCAATGCCAATTGGTTGGAAAACTAGTAATGGAGTGGATAATGGAATAGTAACAACATTAGTGTCAAATATGAAAGGAATTCCATGATCATTAACACCAACCTACTTCATGTTTGATGCATTTATATATTTTTAAACAACCATTTTTTCCTCATTTGTTTCTTACTTCATCTATTTTTTCTTGGAATTACTTCTAACCACCTTTGAGTTCTCAATATTACTGATTGGGACATTAACACTCTTTTTTAAAGGGACATATTTCTTCTACAAAGTTGCATATAGAATATGCATCTTCTTTATAGGTTGTGACTTCCCTATAGTCTTGCATCCAATTTTGTCTACTTTTTCACTCTTTTATTTTCCTTTTCTTATTTTTGAAACTACCAAATATGGAATAACAAACATATATCTTTATCTTTGGTGCCTAGTTTCTTATTCCTTAGCTGGAAATCACTTTGTACTTTTAAGACAATCACTTCAATTAGAGTGTTAATGTCTTCATTATATGGCATAGCTATCTTGTATCTTTGTTGCATCAGTTCCTTTAGCTAATTGAAATATTCATTTGGTAGATTATAATGAACATGATGGTTTTCATGGTTAAATTTAAAGAATCCTCTTCTTCATCTACAGCTATCTAGTCCACATTATCATCTTCATTGTACTCAAGTGTCCTATCTTATTCTTGGAATTATTTATTTTCTTTAAGTGTTTTAGCTAAAACACACTTTGATGAATCATGATGCAAGTAACACATATCACATAAAAATTAATCTTCTTGGTGATTCATACGATCCTTCCTCAAGAGATTGGAGGTATGTATCTCTTGGTATCCTTGGTTTGTATTTCTTGGAACTATTTTTTTATTATTTTGTCCAAGTTTTATAGACCAATCATAATTATATGTCCCATTGTATAGTCTCTAACCTTCACTAAAATTAGCATTAATATTATTGGAGGGCATCCTCTTCGTGTTTCTATCTATCCTATATGAGAGATCTTTCATTTCCTCCATTAATTTGTCAAGTTTGTCTTCTTTGTTAGGGGGTTGCTAGAAGTTGTTGTTCCTTGTTTTTAAGCTTCACATAAGCTCTCTTGACACTCTTACTAGATTATCTATGTTGCTATCTATATTTCTAACCATAACATAAGCTTCCCTCAATGTTTTAGGGTTATTATCTTGCAATAAATATCCCAACTTAAAATAAAATGTTCCATAATATAAAACAAGGAACATAGGTTAATTTGGCCTCACTTAGGGAGACACTTTTATTATTGTCATCACAAACCTACTATTGAAATCAGCAACAACTTCATTCACCCCTTTTTTATTGTTTTCACCTCATGGATTAAAAATAAATTATATCCACACTTTCTCCATATTGTAGTATAAAGACCCTCATAAACCCATCCCATTAGTCTATGCTACTATTTGGAAGGCTCTTATACCATTATTTTGCACTATCCTCTAATTACTACACAAAGAGTTTCATTAGGACATCTTCATATTCTACCTCATATCCATTTGTCATGGTGATAAAAAACCTTAAGTGGTCCTCACCAGTGACAACATTATTTTCCTAGAATTTCATCACATTTTATCTAATCTCATTTGAAATTGGATTAGGGTATATTGCAATACCATAAAATTAAACATGTCTATTTCTTTCCAATCCCAATGGATTTCTTGCTACACCAATTTATTTGGCATGTATTCTAGTGTTGACTCTCATGTTTTGTCTCACATTTTTTGTTGAGGATTTTATCGATTTGGGAACTATTGGTTTTGTTGCATATTATGCATTTGTTAATTTGGAGTACCTTGGGAATTTTTTGATTTCTATTCTATCTCCAAGAAATATTTTATTTTTGGCTTAATTGATGTACTTTTTGAGCAAGTTGAGTTTTTCGTAGCTCAATTTGGGCTTCTAGTTCATGCTACATTTGTCTAATTTGATCAATTAGGTCTATCTACTAATATAATTATGTTTTCCTACACTCATTTTCTAGCTAAGTAGATACATTAACATCCTAGAAAAGAGTTTCCTCCTATGTGATTTTTTGAGATGAGGTAGAAAGTTGTGATGTGTTGGAAGAATGAGAAGTTTGGAATTGATGTTGTTGTTGGAAACATGAGCATGTAGGATAAACACAAGGTATACTTTTATGTGTTGCAGTGTTGTCATTGATGTCAACATTGTATCTTTGGTGCAAATCGTCATTTTGGTTGGCTCTAACATCCCAAAACATGTTAGAAGGACTAAACCTTGATTTTTTTGGAAGACGATTTTGCAAGAAGGTTTGATCCAGTGAAGCCAATTGTGATGAAAATGACTAAGTGTTTTTACTAGTGTTTTTGGATACAAAGCATACAATTTTTGGGTCCGCACTGGTCAATGAAATAACCCTTCTCTCTATAGTTCTAGTATGTTTTTGTTTGGCTGATAGAAGCATATAATTCTAGAATTCAACGTTGTTTTGGCTTTTGGTTTGAAAGTTATGAATAACAGAAGTTTAGCCTAGAAAATTACAATCATTTCCTATACAATGCATATAATTAGGAGAGTTTTCACTTCTCCATGGATAGGATTTTGGTTTTATGGACTTAAGGAGATGTTGACAAATGTCAATAGAGTGTGAATTCTAGATGGCATAGCATTTTGAGGTATGCATGTCTAAATATGATTATATAGTTGGAGAATTTTTGTATTAGGTATTTTGTTATGCCAACCTAATAGGTGTGAAGGTATGCAAAGGTTAAGTAAGTATTGCAAAATTATGTGGGAGCTATGGTTCATGTCAACCTATTTAAAATTGTTTTAAGGATTGAATCTTGGTGTGAGGCGTATGTGGAAGGATTTGAGTTGACAAATCATATGTTTTCTATTTTGTATGATACATCTAATTAGGACAACCTAATTGATGTTATGCTTGAAGTTTATATATATGTTAGATCCTTTTTGGTATTTTTGATAAAGGTAAGAAATGCAAGTGATGTGAATGACGAGAAAATATTGTGAATTTATGTTGTGAATGTTGAGTCGAATATTAGAGTGATGCAAATGTAGAGGAAAGCAAAGTGTTAGATCATAATCAAATGAAGTTTGTAAAGTTAGTTTATTGAGTTTCATTGGAACTATATCTCATGCATATGACAGATGCAATTGTAATAGTTCAATCTAGGCTATGAGCCACAATCTCTCTTCCATCTCTTTTTCACTCAATGAGCAGTGAGTTCACTTGGACAGTGAATCCACCTATAGTGAGCACTTCATTAAAATACTAAAAAACCCTAATAATTCAAGTTTATGGACCGTTTAATCATAAATTAAATGAAAAATTAAAAAAATTCCAATTGTAAAAAAAAATACATATTTGGAATCTGCACTGTCTAATCTATAATGGCTTTTAATTTCTTCAAAAAATTCTTCAGACATATGCCCAAACTCACTATTTTTTTGTGGCATTTCTAGGACCTTCAAGTTGCAAGTCAAACCAAGTCTAGGGCCTAGGTTCGAATCCCCAAACATGTCAACAAAACAAAAACCCAGCTTACATTTCAAATTTGAAAAAATGGGATCATGTTTCCCATTCACCTGTTGAAAATGGAACGAGATCTCGTTTAATAGTGGATCTCGTTTAGTAAACGGGATCCCGATTTTTAAATAACTGGACCCCATTTCTTAAATGAAATCCCAATTTATTTTTGACAGTTATTTTTAATTTTACTTTCAAAAAGGGGCATCTCGGGTCTAAGAATTATTCTATACGGCTGACTGCGACATATTCCCTATTTTATATCACCTTTTTTCTTATTAAAGCTCTTCAAGTTGGGATTTTTTCAATTTTGAAAGGTGGCATCATTGGGGTGCTATTACAAAGGAATTTTGTCGAATTGCTACTTGTTTTCAAAGGAGGAAGAAGAATTTTATTTATTGCTACTTGTTTGAAGGAGGAAGATAAATTTTGTTGAATTGCTATTTGTTTTCAAAGGAGGAAGAGGAATCTTATTTATTTGCATTTGTTTAAAGGAGGAAGATAAAAAAAATTGAATTCCTATTTGTTTTCAAATGAGGATGATAAATTTTGTTTAATTGAGCTACTTGTTTGAAGGAGGAAGATAAATTTTGTGCAATTGCTACTTGTTTGAAGGAGAAAGAGGAATTTTGTTTAATTGGTACTTGTTTGACAGAGGAAGAGGATTTTTGTTCAATTGCTACTTGTTTGAAGGAGGAAGAGGAAATTTGTTCAATTGCTACTTGTTTGAAGGAGGAAGAGGAATTTTGTGAACAATTGCTACTTGTTTGAAGGAGGAACAAATAAGGAAGACTCTCAAGTTTTTGACATTCATTTGTGTATACTTCAAAAAAATTCAATCATGGGATCACAATGTTGGAATAAGAGGAAAGATAGGAAGGTATTGACCCCAGAAGAAATTCAAGCAAAGAGAGAGAAGGAGAAAAAAATACAAAGAGAAAGAAGAATCAAAATTTGATCAACGAATGATGGTGAAGCATCCAATTCCACAACTATTGAAGATAAAAACATTGAGGATACCATGGATGTAGACGATACAAACTTGCAAGAGGTGAATGTGGAAACTAATACAAATAAAGAAACTACTCCTGGTATGTCTTCAAATATCCCTTCCAATGCTATGGAGAATGTTTCAATAGGCACAAGTCCAAGTACGTCTTCAAATCCACCTTTGAGCCTCATGGAAATGGTGTTTATTAGAGATTTAAAAAATGTTGGATATCACAATGTTGACATTGATAATATTCATAGAGTTCAAGATTTGAGTCAAATTGTTGTTGAAAATGAAAATGAAAACTATTTTGTTGTTGAAAATGAAAATGAAAACCTTTTTGTTGTTGAAAATGAAAAATGAAAATCCTTTAATTAAAAATTAAAATGAAGATGAAAATGAAGATGAAGATGAAAATAAAGATGAAGATGAAGATGAAGATGAAGATGAAGATGAAAATGAAAATGAAGATGAGAATGAAAATGAAAATGAAAATAAAAATGAAAATAAAAATGAAAATGAAAATGAAGATGAAAATGAAAATGAAAATGAAAATAGTTTTGAAGTTGAAAATGAAAATGAATTTGGTGGAAGTGATGTTGAAAATGAATATATATTTTTTAAATTGAAAGTGATGTTTTGGATAATCTTCTTGGTAAGATTTCTTGGAGACAAATAAGAACACATGCTAATAGATTATACAATCAATTTTTTATCATAAAAAAATTTTAGTTCAATGTCAACTAATGATGCAATTAATGAGAATGTGAAAAATGAGAAAAGTAATGAAAAATTTAAGCATTTATGTTAAACAAAGAAGAAAAGATCAATCAGTAAAACATGCTATGTCTACTATTGCTAGTGTCATTCAGTCTATTGGCAAAAATAGTAGATCTAAAGATAAGAATGCAGCAAGAAGAGCTATAGCAACTGCTATAGTTAATAAAGCAACTTTGAATAAAAGAATGGTAAGAAATATTAGTGAAGTTTTAAAAATACATCCTAAAACATTGCTAAGAGTGGCAAAAAGAAGAGAAACTATAGAAAATGATCATATCAACCAATGTTGGAGTTTCAGTAGTCGACTCCTGAGATCTAATATGAAATAGAATGTTGAAATTAAATCTTTGATTGAAAAATATTGGCATGATAATACTAGGGTATCATCTAATGCTAAAGATGTTTTAAAATTAAGGGTGGGGTCCAAATTTTGAGATCCTCATCCAAAAAACCTATTAGATATAACACAAACTGAATTTTATAGAAAATTTTGTGATGATTAAGTGTTACCTGGTAATATTAAAATAATTCAAAGGTCTTTTGAAAATGTAAACCATGGTATGTAAAAATTAATAAGCAACGAATATCTTTTTGTTGTAAAACACATGCTCAATTTTGTTATTTTTATGATGTTTTTTATATATACGTTGTACTTTGCATACTAACATGATTATGCAGGAATGTGGTATCAATATGCCACCTGAAACAATAAGCGAGTTTATATCAAGTTTGTTTTGTGAAAGATCTAATGGAAAAATATTTTATTTAAGTTCTTGTATTTCTGTACAATGCACTAGTTGTGGAAATATTTCATTCTTAAGAGTTTGCATGCATGAAAGTGTTGATAATGATTTTGGAAAACAATTAGTTGATGTTAAAATATTTAAGAATGTTAACTATTCTCTAAAAGATGGGAAAATTGGAAAGTGTTGTGATTTAGTTATATAAAAAGTTAGTGTACATGCATTCATATTAGAATTTAAGAATAATATTGTACCAAAATATGTTATGCACCCTCAACATGCTCGATGGCTTGATGGCCAATTCCGCACATGTAGAAACACATTTTTAGTTGGTAGTATACTATAGTGGTTGATTTTGCAGAAAACTATACTCTAGCTCTGCAAGAGGAAATTTAATCACGGTATTATAATTTAGTGCAAGTAGCTATGTGTGTTCATATTGTTTATAGAAATGCAAATGATAGCACAGAGGATGATAGAAATTTTTTAAGGGAGTATCATTTCTATTTGACTGACAACCGGTTACACTCATAAGAGTTTGTTCAATATTATTTCAATATATTTTATAGAAATTTAAGAGAAAGAGGAATCCAGATGATAGAACACCTCATATGGTCATATAATTGTACAAGATAGTTCAAGAATGCTCAAATTTTTTATTGGTTAAGTAGGGTTCACAAGGAACTTAATGTCCAACATATGTGGAGTTTTTTTAAGCTAGGCATGGTAAAGGAGAACATGAAGGATTTGGTGCGTGTGTTAAAATAATTCTT
The DNA here is from genome assembly GCA_007258455.2 of Sequoia sempervirens. Lineage (NCBI taxonomy): Eukaryota > Viridiplantae > Streptophyta > Pinopsida > Cupressales > Cupressaceae > Sequoia > Sequoia sempervirens. The sequence goes on along the minus strand of VDFB02270651.1, from coordinate 249,751,847 downwards.
GCTAGAGAACAACTAAAATTTGAGGATGCAGTAAAGTTTAAAGATGCGCGTGGGATTGTGGATTGGTGTAATACAAGATTATCTACACCCGGTTCGAGTGAGTACTCTACAATTCACCGATTCTTTTGGTTAGTTGAAGAAGAGAGCATTCCGCCTAGAATTGATTATGAGACAATCAGTGGTTCTACTAAATGGCATTCATTTAAGAGTTCGAATGCAAGCACATGGACTATCTGGATAAGGGATCTTGCATTTTTTTGTTAGTTTTTTATCTCAAGAGATTGGGAAGCATGTGAAAATACAGAATGGGTTGAATATTGGAAGCAAAGATCGTTGACACCTACACAAGCACACAATCAATATGAAACAATTGAAGACAATGATCAAGTGTTTGCATCAAAATACTATGAACATGTTTTAGACCTTGTAAAAGAAGGTAACTTAATTCAATTTATTTCATTTTATTTCACTTTATTACTATTTTATAATACTAAATTATTTATTTATATACATATGATGGATATATGTAGATTGGTCAAATTATATGGATGTGTGCACAAGTTATTAAGTCAAATTTTGTTTGTAGGACATGTGTATGATGGTGTTGCACCTGAGGGGAATGAAGAGGAAATAGAATATTGGTCAGCTCGTTGTGTGGAGACTAAACATAATTTAATAGAACCTCGAGAAGATGATGATGGCTATCATTATCCAACAGGTATGGTGATCCCCTTAAGAAAAATTTTATAACAAGTCTTTGATCCCCTAAATAAAATTATTAGAACTTATTTGATGATGGTTAAATCTTGTTTTCCAATAGGATCGGTGGTGGTTGTTGGCACTTGGCTATGAAAATACTTCATAAGGAAGAATGGTCTACCTGCATTCAAAGATTATGAAACACATAAAAATATTATACACTATTCACATTTGGTGGTGGCAACAAATATAAAACTAGATCGGTATCGTAGAAGACCTACAAATAAAGTGTTATGGACAATTTCTATGGAAGAGCATGAGACAATCATAGATGCATTGCAAAAAAAAGAGGATGCGGATGGTACAATGGAATTGTTGGCAAGATACACTACACATGTTTTATGGTGTTTTCATTGATGTCAACCCTTGTTAGTAAGTCGATCCGGATGTTGTAATTTACTCATACTGGCAGACAAATTGAAGATCAGTGATTATTTGTTTAGTTAGAACAGAGCATCCGGTAGATTCGTGTTCTTCGATTCATATGCAGATTTTTTGTTATTATTTTGTGTTGTGCATCTCAGGGAGTATTGTTTGATGCATAATCTATGTTACTTGTAAATCTTGGTGTCTCGTATCGATTTGGGTGGAAGTTAGAAGGTCCGGTGAACTATTTTTTTGTTCATCAGTGTATGGAGGCTGACTTTGTGAATATATTGTGTCGCAGATAATTGAGGATTTATTGCTTAAGTATTTTTGTGTTCAAGAATTTTGGATTGGGTCTTCACTATGTTGTGGCCAACTCTTTTGGATGTGCATTGAATGTTATGGATGATTTGAGCCGATAGTTTGTGAATATTTCTTATTTTGTTGAGGTCAACATGAAGTGATTGAATTCTTGGTGACAGATATATATAAGTGATTGATTATATCATTTTGGTGTGTGTTTAATGTGAGTTGATGTATGTTGTAAATGTCAAAAGGTCAATAGAGCGATTATGCATAGTTTCACTTGTGCATTAAGGATTTTTGGTGTGAATTGAAGCAGAACAAAACAAAAGAGTAGAATTAGTTAGAAGGTCCAAAATTTGATTGTTGAGCCTAACCGAAACTATAATCAGGAATTTGTAGATGCTACTTTATCAGTTCAAACCCTTGGAAGTATTCCAAAATTTTGTAAGGCAATGAGCCTTTCTTTTTTTGAGTAGTGAGCTCTAGGAAGTGTGTTTGAATGCAAGTGCATTCTCATTTTGTAATCTTTTCTTTTGAGTATACTCAGAACAATATTGTGGATTGATCTCCATTTTTTTCCCCTAACAAGGTTTCCACATAAAAAATCCTTGTGTTATGGTGTTGTGGTTACTTGTCTTATGTGCATGCATTTTTATTTTGGTTGAATGTTATCAACACTTTAAGGATCAAATTAATAAAGTTAAAAATTGCACAACACTGATTCACCCCCCCTCTCAGTGTTGCTTGATTCCAACATGAATAAGTAAATACAGGTAAATATAGTTTTAGTTTTATATTGTCCTTTTAAATAGATTAAATGTTGCAAGATGGTGCGTCCCTTGGTCTTCCTTGTCCAGCACAGTGCTTGGGTTTGTGACATGGATTAACTGCCTCCTGTGGTTGCATCGGGCATTGATAGGTTGATCTTTTGGTGCAACGGCAACCACCAATGTAACAATTGGTATCAGAGCCGAGGTCACAGGTTCAAACCCCTTGCTTGTGCTGGGGGTATTATTGCAAGATGGTGTGTCCCTTGGTCTTCCTTTTCCAACACAATGCTTGGGTTTGTGACATGGCTTAACTGCCTCCTGTGGATCTTACATAAATCTGACGATTGTATCGGGCATTAATAGGTTGATCTTTTGGTGCAACGACAACCACCAATGTAACATTAAATACATGTTTTGATATTAGTCAAGTGTTTTATTAGTTGAAATTGATTTAAAATGTCCTTTTATAGATCCTTAAGCCATCATGACAAAAAGGAGAGTTTGTGCAGATTCAACCTAGACAACATGGAATACTTGGTAAAAACAAGTAATTATTAGTTAAATTATATTGAAATACATGTTTTGATTAGATATTGATATTGCTTGTACATTAATAGTTAAAATTGATTTATTATCCTTTTTTGTATCGTTAAGCCATCATCACATTGATCTCATACTTTGAAACAAAAAGGAGAGGATGCAAATTCAACCTACACACATGTGTGGAATAATTTTAAATACTGGTACTTGAGTTGTGTACATATAGATAGTTTTATATAAATTAAAATATGTATATTTTGATGATTTCATTGATATTGCTTGTATCATTTTGATATCACGTGGCATGAAGACCTACTACATTTCAGGCACAAGTTTGAGATGTTCTTGAGATTGCATAGCCAAATTTTGTAAACATTGTTTTGAGATGACATATATGTACATACATACTTACATAATTAAACATTGTGTACAAATTATAAATTAGGGTTTTCAATGCAATTTTTTGTGTTTCATTTCAAATTAGGGTTTTCAATGCAAATTTTTTTGTTTCATTTCAAATTAAGGTTTTCAATGCAATTTTTTTTGTTTCATTTCAAATAAGGGTTTTCAAATGCAATTGTTTTTGTTTTATTTCAATTTAGGGTTTCCAAATGCAATTTTTTTTGTTTGATGGAACAATTTAGGTTTCAAAAGCTAAATTTTGTTCTTAAGATACAATTTAAGGATGATTTTTTCATTTCTAAAGGGTTTCATTTATTTTTTTCTAGATTGGTTCTTCAAATTATCACTTCTTCTATTACAAGTAAAAAAATACATAAAAAGCTAAATAAATAGAAGAAAAACATGCTAAAACCTACTTGTGTATTAAAAAATGAAAAAAAAATGAAAAAAAAAAAGTTTGGGCGTGAAGGCGTACCTGGAGGTCGCTATCGTCGTGTATCTCTCTGTTGAATCAGGATCCCAAACTCTGCTAATAACAGAGTTTTTCTTTTCTAAAAAAATAATTACCACTTAAAAATGGGATCCCATTTCCTGTCTATCGGTTCAGGACCCAGTAATAAACAAGATCCTAATTTTTAAATAATGGGATCCCATTTAGAATTTAGGCTCGAGATCCCAAGGCCAAACAGGATCTCATTTTCTAAAAGTGGGATCCTGTTTGTTAAAAATTGGGATCTCATTTTTGGCAAGCTGATTTTGTTTTTTTGGCTAAGGAAAAAACTTCCATGTTTCGTGGACTAAACTTCTTTCACTTACCCATCATCTAATAGGTATTGCCTATCTTATTTTTTATGTGATTATATTTCATGCTTTGATTTCTCATGGGAATGAGTTGAGTCATGGTGATTGATTTTGGGAGACTCATTTGAGGATTTTTTAGCATGAGATTATATTGCTTTATCTTTCATAGATATGGATCTTGAGCTATGGATAGTTAGTTCTAGAGGATTCATTTTGAGGGATGTTTAGCATGGTTATCTCCTTGTGCATTTGAGTTTAGGTTATCATTCATGATGAGGAGTTTAGGAGATGGTTATTGGGTTGATTTTTAGATTTAGGAATAGTTACTTTGAGTTTGATCTTCTTAATTAGATATGCTTGCATCCATGTTGGAATTTTACATGATTCACATGTTTGTTTGATCTAAGAGATTGAATGTTTATGGGTGTTATTGAGGCTTTTAATTTTGGGTTGTAAGGAGATCATACTTGACACAACATTTCACTTTGAGGTGTTGGTAGAAGGACATGTTATGATTTACAAGTTTTTTCTCTCTTCATTCTATGGTTCCTTCCTAGAGGTTCGTGTTCATATGATAAGGGAGGATTGTGGTGACATGTTGTGAGAGAGTATACAGTTATTGGTGTTGCATGTGTACATCATTGTGATTATTCTTGGTACTTTATTGTTGATTATTTATCACACCTTGATATAGTGTTGATTGGTAAACTTGATATGATTTGGCATTACCCATGCAGTGGGAGATTCTAGATATGTATGTTCTCCATTGACATGTTTGATACAAGGAGCTTGATTATAGTTTATGGGTTACACATGTTGTTGGCATGAGTTTATTGATGTTGTTGATACATAGGATGTATGTATGGTTGGATGTATTAGCATGTGTTGTGGATGTTATTCTGATCATGTGGGTTTTAACCTTTGACAACAACTTATTTGGAGCCATTGTTATCACTTAGATTTGATGCTTGTGTTATTGGATTGGTGTATTTGCACCTTGGCATGTTCCTTTTCTTCCATAGGTGGCACGTTGGAAGATGAGAGGAGTTCTTGCTTGAGATGGTGGTCACTTTGGTTTTATTACAGGTATCTTGATGGAGCATGAGAGCATGCTAGAGATTCATGTAGTTACATGTATGGCTATGATGATGTATTTCATTGATTGATCCCTTATGCAATGAATACAACAAGTGGGAGAATGTTGGGATATGGTGTTGCACAAAATTGCATAAATTGTTATACTATAATGTTGTAATTAAATAATTATTTAGTTGTGATGCACCTAGGAGGTGTGGTTAATCACATTAGGTAATTATTTGGATACCACTTTGTTGTATTGTAATATTGGATTATTATTTAATGTGTGAGATACATGAGATAATAATTTAATATTGGGGAAAGCATTTAATAAGTGAAAACTTAGTTCCCAATATTAAATGAGGGGTCAATGGTTTTGTATTCACATGGTTTTGTGGTACATGGTTTTATCTTACCACTTGGTTGTATTTGTGTGAGCTTGTATCTACAAAAGCAACCAAATTTTTAGTGGTTAAGGTTGGCTAGGTGAGTGGGCTATCATTATTGAGTCTTTTTGAGGAGTACATATGTGAAGCATGACATGGGATGTGTGGATTTATGTTTGGACACATGGAGATGTATTAGAGAGGTTGGATACTTCAGAAGTATTCATTATAGCTCTTGTAAGTGCATGTATTGTTTATTTGATGAATAATACATGGAGTATGGATGCTTTTAGAGGTTGTGTTTTTCCCTCTCGAGGGTTTCCCTACGGTATATATTGTGTTATCTTGTTGCTTGTCTATTTTTATCTATGCATTATGGTTATTTTCTAATCTTGCATGCATTCTTTTCTCTTGTGGGTTTATGTAGGAAATGGATTGAATAATGTGGGTATTGATGCATTATTTCCTAATAGTCTAGCCATATATGATGACCTGTAAGACCATCATAAGTTTCACAACAAATGAATTATTGTATGGGAAAAAGGTTGTCTTGACAATTCAATTTGATCATAAAACACTCTAAAAAGAAATCCAACTTGGAATGGACCTATCTGAAGCTCAAAAAGATAGATTGCACAATCTCAACACTCTAGATGAAATAAGGATGGAAGCAATCCATCATACAAAGATGTGTAGCAATAAAAAATCAAATGACATGGTAGGTTTATTAAAACCAAGGAATTCAATGAAGGAGACTAGGCATTGCTTTATGACACAATATAAGGACCACAAAGTAAAATTACAAACAAGGTGGCTCAGTCCTTATGAAATTAAGCATATTTTTTAGAATGGAATGATATAAGGACCATAAAGGAAAATTAAAAGTAGGGTGGCTCAATCCTTATGAAATTAAGCATGTTTTTTAGAATGGAATAGTCCAACTAACTACTATAGATTTAGTCAAGTTCTCCTTAATGGTCAAATGGCATAGACTGAATCTTTATAAAAACCATTACATAAGGAGGAATTTCTACATAATCTACAGTAATATTTTATACTATATATAAATCTAGCATTGAATGCAAAATATGCAAATAAGGTTGAATCACCAATTGATACATTTGTATATGAGCCAACTAGTTCACCTACGGATGTGTAATAGGTATAAACTCTCACAATAAAATATCACATGTACACACATGCACTATGTACCATCAGTAGTAGTTAATTTTGGATATGCACATCAAGTTCATAGGACCTATAGCAATAGCCCTAAGGCATTTACATGAAGGACATGTTCTACTACTACACTTACAACCACTATCACTTGCAGTTACACAACCACATCTCAACATATAACAACTCCAATTCAACATGCTTTCCATGAAGCAAATCATTCCATTATGAATAATCTCATATATAATGAAGCATTATTTTCTAAAATTAATACTTTTTGGACAAGTTTCATTGTTCAAGTAAGCTCTTTATATGGCACATCTATTGTATTACTTCCATTTACTAGGTCATCATTTCAATTCTTTTGCCAAGTAGTTGCATGATGATGCTCATCTCACGCCACCTTTTTCCATTACGACACCATTCTAAGTACTTTCTTATAATCAATTATGATAAACATTCAATTCTATTGATTTCCTCTAGCATTCATGTTCATGAAAACATGTCATTTATATTATATCAAATATCTCAAATGTTTTGCAATCTATTCCCTTGTCCTTTTTCGTACCTAAATATTAGAGTAAAAATAACAACCTTAAGTTGGGGGGAGAAAACTAATTTTATTATCACTTCCAATTTCATTTATCAAAAATTCAAAAGAGTTGCATATACAACAACTTCAATTCACTTCATAGAGCCATAATAATAAGCCATAAGTACTTGCAGACATATAAGTGAAAGTGATATGATAAAGTAGCAAGCATATTGTAGAATATTTTAAAGAATAATTCACTTAATAGGGGATATATAACTATAAGCTAGGAGGTGATATTGTTAAATAAGAACCAACAACACAATTTTTTATTAGAAGACCAAAATGTCTAGTCATCTTTCGACAAGTAGGATGGTTAGCCTATTTTCTCCATCTAACAGAATATAATGAAGTCATAATGTAGAAATTCACCAACACATTGCAAACTAATGAGGCTACAAACAAAGGGTTGAGAGTGGATGCTTCGAAAGTAGTAGTGAAAAAAGTCTCTGGGTTGCCAAGGGTAGGAGAATAATTTCTAGTAAGAGTTGATGCAATCACAACAAGGAATGATTTTACACAACAAAGAGAGGAATTGGACCCCTTAGCACAAGGTACAAAAATTATTTCCCTACCATGGTTATAGGCTTTTGTTGCTTCATATATAGTTAAATATTTAATATACAATGACAAGTAGTCTCTTTTATATACAATGTATTTTAAACTTCTGAGTCACCTATGCCATCAAAGGTTGGGAAATGTACCCAACTTCTTGTATGATTTGTTGAAAATGATGTCTACTAAATATAAAATAAAAAGGAATCAATCTTCTCTATCACATTGTTATTTAGTCACCTTGTTGATAAAAATAAGTCTCAAAATTTAATTCCCTGGTGTGTTTTGGGAAAAAATTTTAGCTTGCAACAATATTAATGACATTCTTATGAGGCCTGGGTTGGAGGAGATAAATAGGGTTCTGTTGTGCATGTTTTGCACACACGCCCCGCCGTAGGCAGGGACCCCCTCTTTTCGCTCCCGACGGGCTGCTTTTCTCCCGTCTTGTTTTGCGTGCCCCTTTCCAAGCCCAAATTGGTCATGTGCCTTCAAATGATAAAATTCCCCTGACCAAATTCACCTACCTGATTTTTGGTAAGTCTTCTTCCTTTGCGGAGATCCTTTGGCAGTTTGCTTCTGGGACCCTGTTAGCTCTCAAAAATGCTGGCTAAATTCCTCAAGAGGCTGCCAATCTCTTGATACGCTTTAGAATAATAGACAAGGCCAAGAGAACTCAACCTTCTACTCTTTAAGTGCTGCTACACCCAGGTGGGTGTACCTTTTGAATTGAGCGAGCTTATCTTATGATTATCCTTCTAAAATGCTTTGTCCACAACGACAGATGACAGTGAGCAAAATAAAACCAAACTTGATAGCAATCCTCAGATCTAAATCCTAAAAGCCTAATTAACAGATATAAAGAAATTGAGTGAATTCAAATGATGAAACATATTTATACCCAGCACTAAGGAAATAAAACATTTGAAACTCAATGTCGACCCTCCACAAAATTTGGGCAAATCCACATCGGCCAGCAATAGTATTTTAGAAAATCTCATGTCGGCCAACAACATTTGAAAATTGTTAATCACCAATGGAATAGTCGCTAGGACAGTCAACAAGTATGCCGAAGGAAAAATATCGTTCATTGCTACTTTGGTCCCTGCCATGCTCCCCTGTTCCTCACCCAGACTCTGTGTTATAGGCTTTCGCAGTGACTGATCTGGGTTGTGGAGAGATCATATCGAATAAACTATGTTTCACTGAAGACAAGAAGCAACTATACGTGTGTTTCGTTGTAGCTCAAAAGAGTCAGAGAGAAGTCACAGAGAATTCCTTATGTCTCCCTGAGATGCGTTCTATCGTGTTTACATTCGCTAGGACACAGGAAGCATCATACCGATGTGTTCCATTGCTTCGAGCACAGTTGTTGTGACACTCTGATATCGGGGAGACGTCTCAAAGACCACATCACGTTGCACTGAAGATCTTCATATACATTCAGGTCGCTGGGACAATCCAATTTTCTCACCGACACAGTCCATTCATTATACCTGTCGGCAGGACCCGACGGGCTCGCCAAGACCACATACCGAAAAAAATTCTCACCGAAGCATCCCAAACTTACATTAGATCGCTAGGAGAATCCCCTAGCTTGGTCGATAGATATCCACGTGCACAGTCGGTGAAACATGACTTACTCGATGAGACCACATACCGACACAAATAAGTCACACCGAGTGGTACCCTTTGTTATATTTGTCCTCGCCAAGACATTCAGAATCTCTCACCAAATGAGCCTCCGTTTGAAAAGTCGGTATGACACACAGGATTCGCCAAGACCATAGGCTGAAAGTTTTAACTCATACCGAAAAGTTCCTTCACAACGTTTGTCGCCGAGACCTCACACTGAAGATCAACCTCTTGCCAAGGTGCTTGTTTGGCGAGACACGAGGAAGGCAGCGAGACCTCTCGCTGAAGACATAAATCTCTCGCCAATGAGCATCTTCCTGTTGGTTGGCAAGACATTCAGATCTCACCAAGACATCTCCCCGCCGCATGAAAACTCCTGCTGACGTGCTTAGTCGGAAAGACACAAAGTTCTCGCCGAGACCTTTCTCTGAGGGAGACTTTAACACCGATTGGAAACTCCTAGTCGTCGGGATAATGAGTGATGTCTCGCCGATTGGTTATCAACAGAATGAGCTCCATCCACCCGATTGCAAACCAAAAATGAACTGATGGCTTCCTCCCCTCCCGGGCCCGAAACTCTGGACTTCCGTCCGACGATTACCGTCCCAAACGGCAAAAGCACCGCGACATCCCGGCCCTCTGAGCCTGATCACTTGAAGGTGGTGAAGTGTTGACCGCCCTTTGACCTGCTGGACCCCGGATCCCGGAGTTCCTATCCCAGATCTTCGTTTCTGCTTGGCCATTCCAAATAGCCATCTCTGGACGGCTTTCCGGCCACGAACCTCCGGATGCTCCTAAATCGATCCAAATGAGCTCAAATTTGAAATCTGACCTCGACCCACGTGCCTAAATTCAGCCCTCTCTTTCATGACCCTCCTGCACTATCGAGGCTCGGTCGGGCATCTATTCGTTGTCCATTGTCCGTCGTTCGTCTGCCATTCGGTAGGGCGTCCATTCGTCGTTCGTCCATCGTCCATCTGCCGCCCGTCGTCTGTCCATTCGTCGTCGTTCGTCGTCGGTCGTCGTCGCTTCGCCATCCTTCTGGCCTTCCAGGTCCGCCCCTCTGGAATACTGTCCACTGTTGGCCGTTTTCCGTCCTTCCGCCGTCTGTCATTCATCTATCGCCTGTCGTCTGTCGTCTGTCGTCCGTCTGTCGTCCATCGTCCGCCATCTGTCATCCTTCGTCTGTCGTCCGTCGTCTGCCGTCTGTTTGTCGTCTGTCCACCATCTGTCCATCGTCCGTCGTCCGTCGCCTGTCGTCCATCCGTCGTCCACCCGCCGTCTGTCCGTCGTCCGTCGTCGCTCCATCGTGTGTCACCCTTCGTCCATCCATCATCCGTCGTCTGTCTGAGCTACATCCCCCTTTGGCTGTTTTGGAACATCCATGGAGCCCCAGCGGCCCAGATTAATGTTTATGGTTCAAATGGGCTCCAAATATGGATATTATGATCTTTTGATGATGCATGGATGGATCTAACAAGGATTTTGCAAGATTTGACTAACATTTTTCTTGATTTATGTATGAAAGCACTTACGAAACTTTATGTACACAAGATTCAAGAAGCCTACTGCAGGTCCATCAGGAGACCCATCGAGAATGTTGAACAAGGAAAAGTGCATCGCTCCTGTCACCATTCATTTCATGTTCGCTTCTCCCCCTAGCACCCACCAATAGGGTTGGCGTTAGAAGAAGGCCTTTGCCAAGAAAGTCAATGACGAAAATGCAAGGGGGTGGTCTTGAAGAGAGCATAAGGGAGCTGTCCGCCTGAATCAGGGACAACCAATCCATTGATGCTAATCGTCAACGGGCTCGTTTGATCTAAGGAAGAACACTGCAAGCACATCAAGTAAGAAGGCAGCTTTCAGGGAGTTTCTGCTAAAGTGAAAAGGGCAATCAGCTAAATGACAAAACTACTATAGCACCTGAGCACTAGATGACAAAATTGAGAAAAGACAATGATGTATTTTTAATTGTTGAATATTGTGGGGTAGGTGAAACCCTATTGTAAACAAATCTGGGCCACTCATTGTGAATTGATCCTAGTGATTCATTTGGGCTTTGGAAAACTATAAATAGGGGCTTGCCCCTCATTTTTAAGGGTTGGAAAGCTATTGTAAAAAGCATTTTACAGCAATAGAAGATAACATTGCATGATTTTATGGATGTTCTCTTTGATTTTGCTTATCTTGCATGCATGGTTCTACTTCCATGTTAGTTTTAGTATTAGTTTCTTGAATGGCTATCATGATGGTGTTGCTGTTATAGTATTTGATGAGCTTCCAGCCCATACTTTTAGCACTTGTTGATGACAAGCTACTATACAAAGTTAGCCTGGGCTTCTTTCTGTCATTGATGCAACCTAGTTCAATTGCATGTTCATGATGTGTATGTGTAATTTGAAAATCAGCAGACCTTAGAAGATTGCACCGGTTTTTTGTAGCTGTAGGTTTCTCTTGGTCAAGCAAAACTCAGTTTAGGAAGCCTGTCTAATTTAGCAGCCACCATTGTTACTGTTCATTTGTAGATTAGGATTAGAATAGCTTTCTCAACCCTTCTCCTTTTGCTGTTTATTTTAATCCTTGGTTAGATTAGGATCCAAAGCATCACCATGAAGCTAAATCAGATGAACTTGATGAGTTTCAGCTTGCTGTTTTGAGTGGATAGCCCCTATTCATTCACTTCCAGCACTTTGAAACTGCATTTGCAAACCCAACTTCCCATGCTTTGTAACTCATCCGTAAGACCGCCTTGTGATTCCAGCAAATCACATCAAACAACTAAGATATTCCAAGCATTGTCAAGACCTGACATTAGAGACCTTGGGATAGTGTTCTGCACTATGATTGTGGAAGATTTTCTTTTAAGAGAGGTAGTGCACCTACGCACTGCCTGTGTTGAAAAGTGCATAAAAAACACATCAACAGAACTGGCGCTAGAAGGAGGGCATGACATGTTGAGGCTACAAAGCTGAAAGTTGGAATTCGAAAAGAACACTTTCAAAGAAGAAATCCGAGATAGGGAGATCTCTTTCAATGCTAAAAATCAGAAATTTCTGAAGGCAAAAGAATCTAAGTCAAAATGGAGCAGCATGCACAAATTGACATCACTCAGCTGCATGCAAATTTGAACAAGAGACCAAAGAAGCCATTGCAGCAATTTGCATTGGCAGATAGATGTCGGATCCATTGCACTCAGGCACAACGAGCTGGGATGTCTCACATTCTTGAGCAGAATCGAAAGGGTATTGCAAGGAGAAATTCCCTTTTGGGAAATATACCAGCCCTTGGCCCCCGAAGACCCACAAGAAGAATTGCAAACCATGGTAGCCAACGCATTTAAGGAGTTGATCCAGAAAAATTTGAGCAGCAAGGATGGACCAAGATTGGAGGAAATATTGATGTCTAGTTGGTGCAGATTCCACAATGTTCCCCACTCTGAATTCACCTGCTCGACATGTAACAACATCATCGCTCAGGCTAAGGGTTGTTCAAACAAATTGGAGCAGCCAATTCTCAATGAGGAGAAGTCATCCCATGAGGCAGAAGAGTTGTCAACATCTGTAGGACAGCACCTTGAAGATAAACCAACTAGTTGGACACAAGTTGGTGTTGGGACAGCAGACATAGAAAATGAAAACCAAGAGGGAGGAGCTGAAAGTCTTGGGACAGCAAAGTGCATTGATGAAAATCTGATTGGAACCAGTTTAGTAGGCTTCCCCTCCATCGAAGAAGAGTAGTCCTCCACTCAAGAAGAGGAACGAACGATAATTGAAGATGAATTAACAGAATTTGCAACAGTATATGCTAGGGAAACCAACACAAATGCTGAAAATCAGGAAGAAGAGGAGGTTGAAAGCCTTGGGGCAGCAGAAGGAGATGGTCAAAGCATGAGAAAAATCAGATTGGAAGACCTCTCCATCTACAATGGCAGTGATCAAGAATCTAAAAATGAAATTTTTGAAGAGTGGGAACAACCACTCGCCATGGCTCTCTACTATCAAGCTTCTTTTTCAAATGATGATGAGGACCCGATCATGGAGAGATATGACCAACTCGTCTCCAAGTTGGAAAAGGATTTTTTAGAGCTGAAATACCAAGTGGATTTGGAGGTGCTACTATTGCCAAATTGGTGCAGACTTCATGATTGATCACACTCAGAGTTCACATGTGAACTGTGCCAAGAAGCCATTAAGAAAGTCAAAGAACAAGCAAGGCAGCCAAGTTCCCGACCCCCTCTACTTGCTGCCCATATCGAAGAAGAAGACCAAAATTCTGAATCAAGTGATGGCTTAGCTGAAGGAAGACCTCAAGAGGATGTTGGGACAGCAATAGAAGAAAAACAACAATACAATCTCGGACTTTCGAGCGATGAAGTAGATCAAGTGGGAATGTTGTCCACCAGTCATCAAGAAGTTCTTCCTCTTGAAGAGCGCTTGCACACCATGAATGATAGGCTTTATGCTGAGCCCTTGGAGGGAAATTGTGAAATAGACTTTGGTCCCCTTGACGAGGTTCCATCAATTGATGACTTCTTTCCATTGGGAGCTGCACTACGGAGGTATGCTCATGCCGAGGAAGAGCACATCCCAGAAGACGGTAGTGATGAATACATACTCCTTGAGCCCCCGAATAATGATACACTAGAGTTTCCAGATTGGGAGAGGAGATCCTTCTCTGTTTACAATGATAGTGAGCAAGAGGAAACAAGAGAACGTCATGATGAGATGCATGAACAAAAAAGAGAAGAAGACAAAGGCGGAGGTGCTGAGATAGCTGCTAACAGAGATGAAGCATCCGACCAACTACAAGATGCAACTTGGAGTCCTTCCGCCATGATCGTTGTTGATCCTCCTTCATATTCAGATGGCTACAATAGGACAGATTCATGCATGTCATTGTCCCACGACATTGAACACCACATAAATAAGGAGAGCCCTTGGGGAAGGAGATGAGACAACATGCTGCCCCTTGGGGACAACAACCAAGTGGATCCCAAGTTTGTAGATGATCAATGTGGAGAAGTATTTCTTTTTGAAGAATTACCAACTAGGGCTGTAGGTCCCATTGGTAGATTGGAAGGGCTGTTTGCTGCCCCGTCCTCCCAGCCTTATGCTAGCTTAGTGTCTGAAGTGTTGCACCCTCCACCACACCCGCCCAAGGCTGCCAATGCAATGATCAAGGATGCTATGCTTGCTCTCGACTGTCCAACGCTGCCACCTCCATGTGACGACATCTAGGTTTTATCCTTCCTTACCCCTATCATTTCTCATAACTGCACTTATTATTTTGATTATGGGAAAGAGGGAAAACAAACATGTTTATGGATTAACCATGGGTTCAACGAGCCTCCTCAATTGCTGATTTTTCATGATGACGTGATTGAACTTGAATGTTGCAATGTTGAACTTCATTTTTTTGAATATAAAGATAAGTTTGCATAGTTAAGAACGATAACGATCACCCATTTGCTTGTGCATGCACTGCGAAATCCAATGAACATTAATGTCAGCTCACCCTGCTTGAACATAGTGCTTTGTAAATATCTTTGTACATAGCCCATTTTGAGTAGTATAGGTTTCCTGTAAATACTCTGCTTTCTTGTTTTCCTTAGGTTAGTTGGTTTGATGTAGGTTTCTCGCTTTGTAGGTAGTTTGCTTTCGTTTGCTTTCGCTTTGTTGCTGCTTTTCTCGGGGTCCCTTTGCTTTTAGCTGGGCACATCTGTGCGCACAACAACCATACTTATCACCTGGGGTTTTTCTACGTATTTCTTTGTCAAACTCTAATCAAGTCTTCAGAGTGGATGTTGAAGGTCTTTCGTTAGTGTCAAGTGATCTGGGTGTTTGATTCAAAGAGGATAAGTTGTTGGTTTAGTCTGAATTTGATGTATTCTGAAATCTTATAGCTCTTACACATCTTAAGAATTTGACGGTCACTATAGGGCCTTTTGTGAAGTCTAGTTAAGTGAAAAATCTAAAATTCTGCTCCAGCGCCACTATGATTCTTAGCCCTGAATGCGAGCTTCAATGCTTGCGGGTTGAAATAAAAGAACTGAAAAGAGAAAAGAAAGAAAGAAAGAAAACATTGAAAATTAAAAGAAAGAGAAAATTCAACTTTTCAGGGGTATCCGAGCAACTCTACCGGGGCTATGAACTCCTGGCTGGCAGTAGAGCAATGTTTGGGAGAATCACAGTGACAACCTCGTTGGGGCTATGGACGCCTGACTGGAAGCGAGGCAATGTCCCAGATGCTTTTGGAGTTAGAATAAAATAAAGCTTAACTTGACAGAGCTTGGGTTCCTGTAGCAACTGAAGGATGGGAATTAACGTAACTGCACACACTTGGATTTTCAACATACTGAAGGTTGGGTTGGCTAGTGGTTTTGATCCTTTGGTTGGGTGTCTGGTTTGTTTGCCCTAGCATGAAGGTTGGAACCAGAGATTCTGGGTTCGTGATTCCAGTTTTTCATCAAAATGCTCTAGAGCATTTCCCTAGCAAGTCGCCATTTGTTGTGCATGTTTTGTACACATGCCCCGCCATAGGCAGGGACCCCCTATTTTTGCTCTCGACGGGCTGCTTTGCTCCTGTCTTGTTTTGTGTGCCCCTTTCCAAGCCCAAATTGGTCATGTGCCTTCAAATGATAAAATTCCCTTGACCAAATTCACCTACCTGATTTTTGGTAAGTCTTCTTCCTTCGTGGAGATCCTTTGGCAGTTTGCTTCTGGGACCCTGTTAGCTCTCAAAAACACAGGCTGAATGCCTCAAGAGGCTGCCAATCTCTTGATACGCTTTAGAATAACAGACAAGGCCAAGAGAACTCAACCTTCTACTCTTTAAGTGCTGCTACACCCAGGCGGGTGTACCTTTTGAATTGAGCAGGCTTATCTTATGATTATCCTTCTAAAATGCTTTGTCCACAACGACAGATGACAGTGAGCAAAATAAAACCAAACTTGATAGCAATCCTCAGATCTAAATCCTAAAATCCTAATTAATAGATATAAAGAAATTGAGTGAATTCAAATGATGAAACATATTTATACCCAGCATTAAGGAAATAAAACATTTGAAACTCAATGTCGGCCCTCCACAAAATTTGGGCAAATCCATGTTGGCCAGCAACAGTATTTTAGAAAATCTCATGTTGGCCAACAACATTTGAAAATTGTTAATCACCAATGGAACAGTCGCCAAGATAGTCAGCAAGTATGCCAAAGGCAAAATATCGTCCATTGCTGCTTTGGTCCCTATCGTGCTCCCCTGTTCCTCACCTAGACTCTGTGTTATAGGCTTTCGCAGTAACTGATCCAGGTCATGGAGAGATCATATCGAATACACTATGTTTCACTGAAGACAAGAAGCAACTGTACGTGTGTTTCACTGTAGCTCAACAGAGTCAAAGAGAAGTCACAAAGAATTCCTTGTCTCCCAGAGATGCGTTCTATCGTGTTTACATTCGTTGGGACATAGGAAGCATCATACCGATGTGTTCCATTGCTTCGCGCATAGTCATTGTGACACTTTGATATCGGGGAGACGTCTCGAAGACCACATCACGTTGCGTCGAAGATCTTCATATACATTCAGGTCGCTGGGACAATCCAATTTTCTCACCGACATAGTCCATTCATTATACTTGTCAGCAGGACCCGACGGGCTCGCCAAGACCACATACCGAAACAAAAGTCTCACCGAAGCATCCCGAACTTACATTACATCGCCAAGAGAATCCCCTAGCTTGGCCGATAGATATCCACATGCACAGTCAGTGAAACATGACTTACTCGATGAGACCACATACTGACACAAATAAGTCACACCGAGCAGTACCCTTTGTTATATTCGTCTTCGCCAAGACATTCAGAATTTCTCACCGAATGAGCCTCTGTTTGAAAAGTTGGTATGACACACAGGATTCACCGAGACCATAGGCAAAAAATTTTAACTCATACCGATAAGTTCCTTCACAGCGTTTGTCGTCGAGACCTCACACCGAAGATCAACCTCTTGCCAAGGTGCTTGTTTGGCAAGACACGAGGAAGTCGGCGAGACCTCTCACCGAAGACATAAATCTCTCACCGATGAGCATTCTTCCCATCGGTCGACAAGACATTCAAATCTCGCCAAGACATCTCCCCGCCGCATGAAAACTCCTGCCGATGTGCTTAGTCTGCGAGACACAAAGTTCTCACCGAGACCTTTCTCTGAGGGAGACTTTCACACCGACTGGAAACTCCTAGTCGCCGGGACAATGAGTGATATCTCGCCGATTGGCTATCAGAAAAATGAGCTCCATCCGCCTGATTGCAAACCAAAAATGAAATGATGGCTTCCTCCCCTCCTAGGCCTGAAACTCCAGACTTCTGTTCGACGATTGCCATCCCAAATGGCAAAAGCACCACAACATCCCGGCCCTTTGAGCCTGATCACTTGAACGTGGTGAAGTGTTGACCACCCTTTGACCTACCAGACCCCAAATCCTGGAGTTCCTATCCCAAAACTCCATTTATGGCCGACCGTTCCAAATAGCCATCTCCGGATGGCTTTCTAGCCACGGACCTCCGAATGCTCCTAAATCAATCCAAATAAGCTCAAATTTGAAATCTGACCTCGACCCACATGCCTAAATTTGGCCCTCTCTATCATGACCCTCCTGCACTATCGAGGCTCGGTCGAGCGTCCGTTCATCATCCGTCATCCGTCGTTCATCCGCCATTTGGTCGAGTGTCCGTTCGTCGTTCGTCTGTCGTCTGTTCGCCGTTCCTCATCCGTCGTTTGTCGTCCGTCATCCGTCCGTCATCTATCTGCCATTCGTCATTCATTCGTTCGTCATCGTCCGTCGTCTGTCGTCGTCACTTCGCTGTCCTTCCGGCCTTCCGAGTCTGCCCCTGGGAATGCTGTCTGCCATTGGCCATTTTTCATCCGTCCACCGTTTGTCGTTCGTCCATCGCTCGTCGTCCACCGTCCGTCATCCGTCCATCGTCCTTCATCCTTCGTCTATCATTCGTCCATCATCCATCATCCGTCGTCCATCGTTCATTCGTCGTCCGTCGTCCACCGTCCGTTCGTCGTCTATTCGTCGTCCTTTCATCGTCTGTCGTCTGTTTCCCATCATTCGTCCGTCGTCCGCCCGCCATCCGTCCATCGTCGCTTCGTCGTCCATCAATCATCATTCGTCTGTCGTCCATCGTCCGTCCAAGTTGCATCCCCCTTTGGCTTTTTTGGAACATCGGTGGAGCCCCAACGGCCCGAATTAATGTTTATGGTTAAAATGGGCTCCAAATATGGATATTATGATCTTTTGATGATGCATGGATGGATCTAACAAGGATTTTGCAAGATTTGACTAACATTTTTCTTGATTTATGTATGAAAGGACTTATGACACTTCATGTACGCAGGATTCAAGGAGCCTATTGCAAGTCCGTCAGGAGACCCATCGAGAATGTTGAACAAGGAAAAGCACATCGCTCCTGTCACCATTCATTTCATGTTCACTTCTCCCCCTAGCACCCACCAACAAGGTTGGCATTAGAAGAAGGCCTGTGCCAAGAAAGTCAATGACGAAAATGCAAGGGGGTGGTCTTGAAGAGAGCATAAGGGAGTTGTCCGCCCGAATCAGGGACAACCAATCCATTAATGCTAATCGTCAACAGGCTCGTTTGATCCAAGAAAGAACACTGCAAGCACATCAAGTAAGAAGGCAGCTTTTAGGGAGTTTCTGCTACAGTGAAAAGGGCAATCAGCTAAATGACAAAATTGCTACAACACCTGAGCACTAGATGACAAAACTAAGAAAAGACAATGATGTATTTTTAATTGTTGAATATTGTGGGGTAGGTGAAACCCTATTGTAAACAAGTCTGGGCCACTCGTTGTGAATTGATCCTAGCCATTCTTTTGGGCTTTGGAAAACTATAAATAGGGGCTTGCCCCTCATTTGTAAGGGTTGGAGAGTTGTTGTAAAAAGAATTTTACAACAATAGAAGACAACATTGCATGATTTTATGGATGTTCTCTTTGATTTTGCTTATCTTTCATGCATGGTTCTACTTCCATGTTAGTTTTAGTATTAGTTTCTTGAATGGCTATCATGATGGTGTTGCTGTTATAGTATTTGATGAGCTTCCAGCCCATACTTTTAGCACTTGTTGATGACAAGATGCTGTGCAAAGTTAGCCTGGGCTTCTTTCTGTCATTGCTGCAACCTAGTTCAATTGCATGTTCATGATGTGTATGTGTAATTTGAAAATCAACAGACCTTAGAAGATTGCACTGGTTTTATGTAGCTGTAGGTTTCTCTTGGTCAAGCAAAACTCAGTTTAGGAAGCTTGTCTACTTTAGCAGCCACCATTGTTACTGTTCATTTGTAGATTAGGATTAGAATAGCTTTCTCAACCCTTCTCCTTTTATTATTTATTTTAATCCTTGGTTAGATTAGGATCCAAAGCATCACCATGAAGCTAAATCAGATGAACTTGATGAGTTTCAGCTTGTTGTTTTGAGTGGACAGCCCCTATTCATTCACTTCCAGCACTTTGAAACTGCATTTTCAAACCCAACTTCCCATGCTTTGTAACTCATCTGTAAGACCGCCTTGTGATTCCAGCAAATCACATCAAACAACTGAGATATTCCAAGCATTGTCAAGACCTGACATTAGAGACCTTGGGATAGTGTTATGCAATCTGATTATGGAAGATTGTCTTTCAAGAGAGGTAGTGCACCTACACATTGCTTGTGTTGAAAAGTGCATAAAAAACACATCAACAAGTTCAAGAAGAGAATGAGCCTTCTATGGTTGCTGAAGAGGAACATGCACCCTCTTACTCACCCATTGCATCACTTGCCCACAAAATTGGTGAGAAAATAGAGTCAAAGGTGTAGGAAACACAACCTACATCCTCTAGGGAGAAACTTGTAGCACTTATGGAATCAAAAACCTCTAGCTCTACCAAAAGCCCTTCTAAGCCCAAGAAACATACAAGAAAAAGTGTGGCCTCTTCCTCTACACCCAAAAAGAGGTAGAGAAGGTCAATACAGCAAAAAATATGATCACACCACCTAAAAAATAAGGGCCTTGAAAAAGGAAAGGCCAAGCCTTGGCAAGAAAAAGTTGTAGTGGAGTTTGAAATAGACTCACTAGAAGAAAATGTGCCCAGTGATCAAGAACAATATAAAAAATTGTAATTTATGTATTTGAGCAGTAGTTCAAACTATGACTCTGAGGATTTGTTTACATCAAGGAAGAAGCATAGACCTCAAAATAACCCAGCTTCTGAAGAAGGGTTTGTTTCACCTACTGAGGCTAATGAAGAAATATTTTTGGAAAAATAAGATGAATCATTTTTAAAAGGGAAAGATGAGAGTAAGGAGCTATCAGAAGCCTTGTAGAGGATAAAATAATTGAAAGAATAGCTCAAAGGATACCAACAAAGGGAGAATGGATTGGATAATAGGATTAAATAATTGAATAAAAGGTTGCATGCTTTGTGTAGCAAGGGTCGGGTTTGGAGAAATTGACATAGATGGTCATTTTTTAGAATAAGAAAAATCCATAATTTGTGAACCAAAAGGAAGCTTGAAGAATGCTTAGAAATCCTACTATGGTTACCCTTGGGATTGAGTTGTGGAACAAAATAGAAGAATTCTCTCAGTTGCAAAAGAATTAGGACAAAGAAAAATTTGAATTAATAGCAACACACACCAGAGAAATTGAAAAGAAGGATGCAAATATCAGAAAATTAAAAATAAAAATGGAAGAGATGGTTGATAAAATAATTTCACTTTTGAGATGTAGATCGCCTACTAGGGTTTACACCCTATATTTTTAGGATATTTTTTTAATTTTTTAGTTTAGTTAGCTAATTAGCAACCCTCCAGTTTCCTTATCTAGACCCATATTATTTTTAGAATCATACCAACAAGACACGCTAGATATGCAAGACCAATTGTGTGAATTTTACTTGTATAATATCGCCATTCCCTATGACATTACTTGGAATTCACTTATCTTTGTGGTAGATGTTCAAATCAAGGTGATGACCTCATTCATCAAGAATGAACATTAGAGAGGATAGTGACAAATAGATTACAATAAAAGGGAGAATTCATTTCCCCTTCTTATTAGAGTAGAGACAAAAGATCCTAGAGGGATAGTAGAGGAATGGATTGACTTGGTAGAAAGATGATGGGTGGAGAAAAGTATTTTGGAATGCAGTGAGGACTATAAAAAATTTCAAGCACTAGTAGCAGGGACAAGAAGAGAAACACTTAACTTCTCACAACACAAATGGAAGTAATTAGCATAGGAGCTCAAAAATAAGGATCCTTATTTAGTCTTCAACTACTTGAAAACAATTAAAAGAGCCCACAAATATATGACAACCTCCCTTAAAAATTATATTACTTGGTTCCCCCTAACATTTCATCCTCCTCTTCTCTTGTTCCCAATTCCATATTGGACAAGAAGAAGAGAGGAGATATGTGCATCAGAGAAAGCTAGATGGGAGAGAATATCAAAGAAAAAAGGGTTCTACCTAAAGCAAAGTGAAGGGGTCATTAACATGATGGACTATAGGGAAGTTACATTGCAATACAACCAAAAACCCTAAACTACTTGAGGATAAGAAAAAATACAAGTTGGGGGGAATGATGAGCCCTAGAAATGTTTAGTTTCCTTCCTTTAGTTTCATTCTTTTTATCTTATTTTTGTGAAGTTTCAAAGAAATTTCTAAAGCTTTTCATACACTTTAAGTATTTAAAAGCATTGAAGATGATATACTATATTCATGAATGATTGTGTGATCTTTGAATGTATATAGAATTTAGTAGAGTTTTATGATTAATTATAGTTGTTAATAATGAAAAAATACCTTGGGAATAAGACTAACCCTTGCAGTGAAGGACCTATCAACCCACAACAATAGGATTTTCAACTAGCAACAAAAGGATATTGGTCTACCACAATCAGAGGAGGTGATTGACTATTGCACATGCATTTTTCCTTGAAGTTGATTCAGGCGATAGTTTGGGAATGTGAACATGAATATTCATGGATCACTCCATATTTTCACTTTATTTTATTAATAAACCATGGAAGAAAGATGAGACTTGTTCTAACAGTTGATAACAACTTATAATAAAGTTTGTCTTGTTAAGTAGGCTTTCAGTTACAACAATCTTCTTAATTGGTGTAGAGTCCTTATCAGATTCTTACACTCATACTTCCATTTGCTTTTAGTTTTATATTAAGCTAAAGAGTTAGTCCTCTTCCTATGTTTTCGGAAGAGTTGATAGTTGCTCATAGTTTGTTTTTAGTTTTGGAATAAGAGGGCTCTCACCAATCCTATTGTAGACACCTGAAAATGTCTTGAGTATATCACACATTGATTTTTCTTATTAACACCATTTCTCTCATAATTCACCTAATTTGTCTATTTAATTAAATAATATCCAATTATTTAGTTAAATTCACTTTTTTCTACTAATAATTGAATAATTAGCTTTATTTGATTAATCCATCATCTTCATGCTAAATTCTCCTCTTTTGATTAAAAAATGTCAAATTATTTAATTAAATATCATTTTCCCTCTTTGATTAAATAATTCTCAATTATTTAATTAAAACTCTTAATTCTTCCAACTTGCACAATTAAATGGCTTTCCCAAATTGTTTAATTAATTAATATTCCTCCAATCCTCCAACTTGCATAAAGAATATTCTCATGGAATATTCCCTTTTCAAATTCAAATTCTTCCCTCCACATGAATAATATCTCCAACATATTTCCTAAAATTAAGAGATTTGTTGAATCCCCATGGATTATGGACCCTTGATTAAATCTTTGATCCATACCTTCATGGATTATTGACCCTTGATCCATCCATTGATTTAAACTCATATCCTTAATTCAATTTCATCCCTTGATTAGAATTTTGAGTCTTCACCATTGATCAATATTTCAAAAATCTATAAAAGTCAAGCATTTTTTACATGAAAAAGGATTCACAACCCTTATACATCCTTACTCTCTTGAATTGTATAACCATTTTTGAGAAATTTGAGAACCCATATTTTGTGAATCATCCTCATTCATCAACCAAGCTTTTGCAACAACATGGATTAGGAAAATTTGAGGAATCTGCATCCATATCACACCAAATTGGTACTCAATCCATAATGGAATTGGAGGTTTGCTTGCTATTATATTCAATTGTTTAGAATTTAGATTTATTTATGTTAATTAGATTATTTTAGCAATGTTTACTAAATTTCATTGAAGTATGGCTTTGAATTTGATCATTTTCTTGTTTAATTGCTTTAATTTCATTCTTATTTGATCAATTGAGCTAACCATACAAAATTTTGGCATGATGGGTGGGACCCACGTCCCTGTCTAATCATTTTTTTTTGAGATTTTTTGGCCATTATAGGTTAGAAGAATAGTGTCACGCCTTTGCAAGTTAAAGGGTGACGCTTTTGTAAAGATCGACACTTATGCAAGTCAAAGGTCAACACCTTTGCATTACCTTGATGTTTATGTGTTTATCTTTTATGTTCTATTGCAGGTACAATCTGACACCTTTACAAAAAGGGCGACACCTCTACAAAGGAGTGATGCTTTTGTAGGTAGATAGTTTGGTGCTTTTGTCTGACATTCCAACACTTCTATCTGACAATCTGATGCCTTTGCAAAATAGTGCTACATTTTTGCAAGGTATAACAGTGAGCTAAATTTTTAGGGTTTAATCTAATTTGATTCTTTTTTAGCTGACCATAACAATATGTTGTTTGTTGGTTTTCTATTTTTGAAGCTAATTGTTTGTAGTAACTTGGCAATCATGAGGAGAAGTTGAAAATCAAAGCAAGATGACTAACGTTTGTTTTACATATTTTTTCAATTAATCTAGGACTCATATTTGATTTTAGTACTTTAAAATGAACTCTTCACATTTCACTTTAGTGCTCTAAAATTTAACAACACAATCTTCACACTTCAATTTGGTGTTTAAAATTGAACAAGACAATCTCCATGCTTTCAATAGTTTCTTTAAAATTGAACCACACATTTCAATCCTTGGTGCAATTAAAATTAACTTGTTTGTCATGTTTTTCATGTCTAGTAGGCTAGAGTGTATGTATCCACCACCCTTGGACTTCGTGTGATCTTGGGTGATGAGAAATACCTCTAGTTTGCACATTTTCTTTGGGTTCACCGAAGAAGTTTTCTATGTATCCTCTCCCCTTGCACCTTGTGTGATCTTGGGTGATGAGAAATAGCAACACTATTTCTTCCCTTTTTGTTAGGAGGCCTACCTAGGGATTTCATCACCCTAGGGTTTGACCTCAAGCATATTTCTTCTAGCAGTCTATGTAAAGGGGAGAGAGTGAAAGTTGTAGCTCAATCCAATCATTCATTTTCAAGCATTTCTCTATGGTCCCAGATGATTTTGAACGCAAGGATATGATATTTTAATATCACATTTGTACATGAGTTGGTGTTTATGGAGTACCTCCACTACAAACCTTGTTATTAGAAGCCTAAGAGCAATTTGTAGATCATTAGTTTAAAGAGGTGCAACATGATAGCATCATCACATGAAGTTACTTGCTATGTGTCGGGGTGATCCCACAATACTGGTTTACAATTTTTGGCCAAACTAGACATTGAACTAAATTCTTTTAACTAAATCTCCACTTTCGGGCACCTATAGCGGCTAAACCGTGAGGAATTTGAAGATGATGCAAACTAGTGATTTGTGACATTTTGTTTGTAGATTCTAAATATATTTTTTTCAGAAATTTTGGAATCAAATTGCACTTCTTTTTCCATCTCCTTCAAAAACTAGTTTTTAACAGTAAACACCATTTTTAAAGAGTGACATCACTGGCTAACACAACTTTTTTTTATGAAGGATAAAATTCTATTTTTTTGAATTTGGATTCGTAACTATGGTATCTAGTGTGTGGAATTGGTTTCATAGCATTTCATTCATTTTTTTTTTCTTAATTAAGTTTCAAAGTCAAACCTTTTACAATTTAGACATGATTCACTAGCTAAAGCATAATTTTTTTTTATGTATCGAAATTCAATTTTCTTTTTGTTGGATCAAGGACATCAATATCTAGTGCACTAATATTTTCAAAAAAAAAAAATCATAATCTTCTATTTTTCCACGTGTAGAACAAAGAGCTTTATTTTCAGTGAAAAATATGTTTGAAAACCAAAAAATATTAAAAAATCGATGGATAGCTCGTTCGAGGACTACCATCATCCAAATGGGTCTATGAAGTCTCCTCCATTTTCATCCTCAACCCAAGCTTCGAAGGGAAAATTTTTGTAGAAAGTTGGTACAAGAGTGGGGAAGGGGAAAAGGGGTTCGAACCCCCCTTTGAGAAAAACCCCCTTGACCTTTCGAACGAATGAGGGTTCACGCAAAGGGGGGTTCGAGCGAATCCCCCTTTTTTTCAAAATTTCTTTTCATTTTTATTCTAGAAAATGTGAAAAATGAGGGACCCATCATTTAATAGAGTTCGCTCGAAGGGGGGTTTGAGCGAACCCTCTTTGGGTTCGTTCGGACCCTAAGTTCATTTGAACCCCCCAAAACCCAAAATTTTCTTCATGGGAGCGTTTTTTGCAATTTTCCTTCCTCAATAGAATTGTAAACCAATTTTGTGGGATCACCTGTCGACCATTGTTGAGGCAAAAAAACCCCTTGCAAGGAAATTTTCCTTCCAAGGAAAGAGGTGTCAAGGTGGTACATGACCTTGGAATAATCTAGTTTTCCATTCAATTGGAAGGTATTTTATTATGCAGGCTCGCTTTAAATTGATAATCTCAATCTACCACTACAAATAGGATTGTGTTCTATGGCATGTTTTTGTCATGAATATCCTTGTGATACCAATTAGTGTGATCTTGTGGAAGAACATACGAAAAACCATCTAAACACTAATTGAGTTAGTTTGCATGTTTATTTTGTTTTATCACGTCAAAAATTTCAAACACCTTGTAAATTGCACATCAAAGATCCTCTGGCAGATTGACGCCTTTGTCGATATAGTATGCCACCTTTGTGAAAATTGATGCTTTGTTTTTATTAAAATGACACCTTTTTTTGCATATTGATGCCTTTGCACATCTCAACACATTTGTTAGGGAAATTAGACATCTATAGATCGATACCTTTGTTTTGACAGTCTGATGATTCTATTGAATACCGATGCTTTTTCAAATACCATGACGCCTTTGTAGTAAATAGTCTAACACCTATGCAAAAAAAAATTATGCCTTTATCTGAAACTAAAAATAAAGACATATAAAAATATTTTGAGTTCATTGGCATTTTGATCAACAAGCCTTAGATCACTTAAATTTAATACAAAGAAGAGTTTTTTTCACTTGTATCAATCAAAATAGAAACAAATGAACTTGTGTTCATTATCATTTTAAGATTTTAAAAAAACTTTCTAGGTTATCATAGGATCAACTCAACAAACAACAAACCATCAACTTTACCATCAAAACATTCTATTTCAAATAACTTAACATTTTGACATAGATCATTTAGATTTAGATATTTATCCTAGCACCTAGTTTGGCTTTATGCTTGAAAAATAATCTCTTTTCAAGTATTTGGTTGAGTTAGTAAACATCATTATGGGAAAACCTACTTTGGAGTCATGAGTCTACTTCCAAGGTTTGTAAGTTCATCATCATCCTCAAATATACCTAAAGATCTAGTCTAAACTTTTCCAAAATTGAAAGTTTCATATCCTCCATCCACCCACAAAACCATTCAACATTGGTCCTAAACCTACCAAAGTGTCATTACTAGAAAAAATTGAGGCAACCAAAATAGTTCAACAAAGTCAATTAAATCCAACATCTCCTAGGGTTGACATAATTTTTATGGTCAAAACAAGGTCCTGACACAAAAATAACATGGAAACAAATCCTAGTAGCCCAAACATACCTACCATAACAAGCATTAGTGAACAAAGTCTAGGGATTCTCAGTTATGATCCAAAAGGTTTTACAACTCTATAGAAAACTCAAGTACCAACTTAACCATCACAATTTGAAACAATTTACATAGAAGATATTACCAATAAACCTCAATACTTCACCCACAAAGAATTGGTAGAGATGTCTCAAGACCCTTCCCTCATTAGAGCACTTGATTTTATGCTATGAGCAAATCCAAATCAATACATGCTTAAACTTGCATAAGGTGGTGCGAAAATTCCCATAAACTTTGATGTGAACACAATAAAAGAAAAATCATTTTTCACACATAGCATCCATGAATCATCCTCTTGAAAGTGAACCCTTGGTTCACAATTTCATACAACAAATAACTAAACCATCCACACCAAACATACAAAGTCAACCAACGGTCACTATGACGAGAATAGATTCAACAAACCTTGCACATCAACATAGAAATCGATTAAGTAATTACCAAGGTCTAGGTAATACCAACACAAGTCTATGTTTTCAAAATACCAACATCCCACCAATATTCAATGCTCCAAACACAAACGTACACACAAATTTTCCTAGCATTCAACAACCACAACAAAACATCATGCAATAATCCCAAGAAAAAATCATCCATCAAAGATCTCCTCAACAAAATAAAATTCCCCAACATCAAAATCAAATACCACAATAACAAACACATCGACAACATCAAATTTCCCAACATCAAAATCAAATCCCTCAACAACAAACACATCAACAATATCAAAGTCCCCAATATCAAAACCAAATCCCTCAACAACAAACACATCAAATCCCACAGCATCAAGACCTCAACAACATCAAGTACATCAATAACATCAACATTAGCAATATCATCCCCAAAATCAGCAACACCAAACTCATCAACATCAAAATATCATCCCACCACAACAACAACATCAACAATCCTCTCAAATTCCATCCCACAAAGTTAATACATTCCACAACATCAACATCATCAACACATTACATCACAACAAACTCCATCTTCATAACAAAAAGTCCCATATCCACAACAACAACAAAGTATTTATCAACAATAAAATATTTCCCAACAACAACAAATGCAATCAAAACAAGAATTGCAATCACAATAACAATTACAAGCACAACAACAATGACATGCCCAACAACAACTATATGCACAACAACAACATCAACAAAACTTACAATACAATCCCCAACATCACCAATACACAAACTCCCAACCAAATGTTACCCCTCAACATCAATATGGATCATACAATACATCACCTCCACCACTCATGAATCCACACTATCAAGAAAACCCACAATGCACTCCATATAACACCTACAACACAAACACACCTCAATACCAAAATAAAACATATAATTCATCTACCATCCAACAATACAATATGTA
Organism: Sequoia sempervirens; assembly: GCA_007258455.2. Taxonomy (NCBI): domain Eukaryota; kingdom Viridiplantae; phylum Streptophyta; class Pinopsida; order Cupressales; family Cupressaceae; genus Sequoia; species Sequoia sempervirens. Next base: position 249,723,075 of record VDFB02270651.1, on the reverse strand, counting down.
TGCTCCACCATCAAACAACCCTCCTTTGTACATATCTTCCTAAATTCAGACACTAATGCAAAAAATTCAAGACATACAAATGGGGAAGACCAAAAAGTCATACGCGGTTCAAGATCTATGCCCATACCCATTTGATTGAAACATCACAATGATACCATTCCCTCTTAACTTTGAAATACCAAAGTTTGAAAAATATAAAGGATATGAGAATCCTAAAGAACATATAAGAGAATTCTATGTTTCATGCATGGAAGTGTCATACTATGTTTCATATCTAATGTGTCTCTTCCCAAGAAGTTTGGAAGGGTGAGCCATAGAGTAGTTCTCATACTTTCCCCAATTAAAACTTTTCAAGAAATCATAGACCAATTTGTAGCACACTTTTCCTACAATATTGATGTAGAAATCACCTTGGAAGAACTATGCACTCTAAAACAAAACAAAGGAGAAGCCTTTGCATCTTTCTTACAAAGATGGAGACAAAAGGTAAGAAAATGTAAATATCCAATGCCTAAGAAGTAACAAGTGGAAATTATTACAAGAAACCTAAAAAAGGATATAGCCTTCCAACCAAAAATGTAATGTGTAACAACATTTGAAGAACTCATATCCAAAGGGCTTAACATTTAAAGGGTCCTCATTGCTAAGGGAGTAGTATAAATCTACAAAGATAATCACCAACCATCTAGTTCCAACAACAAACCTCGTATATGGGATAAAAATAAGAATATTACTAATGATGATGTGGTCAATGTGAAGGTAGTGATAAATTCTCCATCCAAAGAAAATACACAACAAAACAATCATCAAAATGTTAACAACACCAATCCCCTATGTGGACCACCACCAAGATGCAAATACACACCCTTGGGGGAACCAATTGAAAAAGTTTTACATAAGATGATTCAAACAAACCTAATCACACTCCCAGACTTCAAAAATTATGACAAACCACAAATTAAATCAGCATGGTATATTTAGATGAAGATCATTGTATCACCGAACAAAAGGGCGCAAGACATCCAACTACATGAAGCTTAAAAATTTCATCCAAGACTTCATAGATCAAGTAGGGGTGAATATCAATCAACACCCTGGAAAAAATGACTTAGGCATATACAAGAACCTAATTTATAATCACGGTAAAGATAATGGTGTTGGAAAAGGAAAGGTTTATAACTAATTCAATCACACCTATGAGAATGTTGTAGGAACATGTGGTCATCACATATATATAGTCACTATACAAGGACCTAATCTTTTAAGTGTGGAGTCACCACATAAAGAGGGAAGGTTACTATTCAAGGAGCCCCTTTTCAACCAATAGTTCCATCAAATTCAAATCCTATTGATTACAGTCTACTAGACCAACTTAAGAAAACACCTACACAAATCTCCATCTTGGAACTTTTGAGACTTTCTCCAGCACATAAGGATGTATTGGATAAAGCTCTTTCATCATCATCCATACTTGTTGGTATTTATATCAAGAAATTCCAAGCTATGGTCAAACATATTGCATCCACCCATCAACTCATATTCACAAAAAATGACCTCCCATCTTAATCATTCCATAACTGTGCACTACATCTTGAGGTCTATGTCCATAAAATAAAGTGAAAAGAGTTTTGATAGATGGAGGTGTGGGCTTAAATATTTGTACCCTTCAACTGATCAAACATTTGGGCTATTCTAAAGATGTAATTGAAGGAGAAAAAGGCATCAAGATCTAGGTATATGATGATAATGAATGAGATTCAGAAGGAACAATCAAACTACCCATACAAGTTGGGCCAATAATTGCAAAAACAACATGTCAATTCTTGGATCTTGACTTACCCTATAACATTCTTCTTGGTCACCCATGGGTACATGCCATGCAAGGCGTAGCATCCACATATCACCAATGCATAAAATTCCCATATAATAACAAAGAGATAACAATCCACAGTGATCATGAGCCCTTCTACTACTACAAAAGTATGGAGGATAAATAATACAAAGTGTTACACAGGGATAACTTTAAGAAACCCCCCCTCGGCGAAGGTGTAAAATACTGGCGAATCTTTCCTTTTATTTGAAAAAAATTATTAATTTTCCTAGCTAATCTATAACACATTATTAAAAAAATTGTAAAATCCTAGCAAATCTTAATGAATAATTGGAAAAAATAATAATCACAATGGCGAATCCTAGCGAATAATCACTAAAAAAGATTACTTACAATGGTGAATCTCTCCTTTAAAAAATTACATAGTTGGTCGGCCCAGTTCCCCCATATTTTTGTCTTTTGTAATATTGAAGTAGGGGCCTGGGGGCGGTAGCCACCGGCGGGGTCAAGGGGCAGAGCCCCTTGTGGGGGTCAAGGGGGCAGAGCCCCCTTGTGGGGGTCGAGGGGGCAATGCACACACAAATTAAGCATTTTTTTAAAATTCTCACTTTAAAAAAAAAACTATATGAAAAGTGAAATTATGACCATCGATTAGCTTTTTAATCGGATGGCTACAAGTTGATTCCGTGAGTTTATATGCATGCTCCTTTTAAAAGTCTTGTTGAGGCCCAAAATTTGTTTTAGGCCATAGGATTATATTTAATCCTATGGCCCAAAACAAATTTTGGGCCTCAACAATCCTTTTAAAACGCACACACATATAAACTCATGGAATCAACCTACAGCCATGATCCGATTAAAAATTTAATCGATAGCAATAAATAAAAGCCTTATTCAAGGCTAAAATATCACTAAAATGATATGGTAATTTATTATTAGTGGTGATATTGCCACAATATTAATGGTAGGAATATAATATTATTGGGGAATATAATTAATATTTGTAATTAGAGTATAAAATACTGGTGAATCAGTTTCAATGACGTGTCATTTAAATAATAATGCATAGGCGAATTAATTAAGATAAAATTATTTTTTTGTAAAAACTTGGCGATTCTGCATCCTTTTTAGCTTGTACAATTCACCATTTCTGGAGGTCTCGATTTCAATTATTCACCAATTGGCGAAGATTCACCACTAAAGTTTTCCCTGGTGCTACAAGTACCAAAAAAATGATGAATTTATATTACCCTCTTCTTATGTTGACCCATTAACATTAGCATCCACATCAACATCTACATCAACAACACATAAAACTATCCCAAAAATCAAGGTGCTAATCAAGGACAACGATTGTGGTGATTATAACCTAAAGGAATATTTTGTTGTGGGAAAACTTCCACTTTCTCCTAGGACATGTGGTGAAACCCACCATAATGAGAAGGTGACTAAAACAATCAAGATGGAACCAACAACTTTTACATTATGGGGAGACCTTAATGCAGAAATCATAGATGAAGGGGACATATCCAAATGGGTATATTAGGATAAACAAGAAGAACCTCATCTTCTAGTTGATACAAACAAGGGATTTTAAATATCAAAATCATGGGCTACACAAGAATGGGTGGAATTGGTCTAAATCAACAAGGCATGTGCGAACCTATTATCCTTGAAAAATGAATAAAGAATATTGGTCTTGGTTACACCTTGAGAAAAATTGTGATCCCTCTTGTTGAGGATACTTTAATTGAGGAAGTTGAAGCTTCCTCTTCATTAAACACATCTAATTAAGAAGACATCGACAACTCCCCCTTTTGCATCACTGACCTATTTGAACATGCCTCCATGTACATGATTACCATGATATCCTTTATGTCCCCCACCAAGACAATGAACTAAAACTTATCTATCCTCAACTCATCGACTAGGACCAACGATGAGCATCAGTTATAGATTCATTCAAAAATGATGAGGCTATCTTAAAATTCATGGGACTCCAAGACCACATATGTTTTAGAGACTATAAAGTAGGATTCAACATTGAATTAGACACACAAGCATACTATGGTGATATGATTGAATCCTTTAGTCACAAAATAGAAAATTTAAAAATCAAGACAGGATCTTCAAGTGAAAACCACAAAGTGGCACTTTCTTATCACAAAATAGTAAAAATAAAGGATGTATCTAAAGGTGAAAACCTCTCTAAGGAACCTAAGGATGAGGGATTCAATCTACCTAGTATTGTGATAGATCGAGAGAAATCAACAGTCTTGGTAGAAGCAGCACAACCAGTAAACATTGGATTGAAATAGAACAACCATTGGTGACATTCTACTACCTCATTGTATGATGAACAAAATAACCTAGCAACTTTTCTTGGAAAAGGAAAATCAATTTTTCTTGGTCCTACGCAGACATGCCAAGGTTGGATACATCAATGGTTGTACATCACCTCAATAGTGCACCCTCATGTGAAGCCAGTGAAACAAAAACTAAGGAAAATGCATCCAAAAATTGCATTATTGGTCAAGGTGGAATTACATAAGCTTTTTAATGTGGGTTTTATAAGGCCAATCAACTATCCAGAGTGGGTTTTAAACTTGGTACTAGTATCAAAACCCACTGGGGGCATCAGTATATGTACAAACTTCAAGGATTTGAACAAAGCATGTCCTAAGGATGACTTTCTACTTCCTAACATAGATATGATCATGGATTTGATAGTTGGTCATGAGATGATTTCTCTCATGGATGGATTCTCGGGATATAATCAAATAATGATAGCAAAAGAAGATCAACATAAAACGACGTTCACATTTCCATGGGGAACCTACTACTGGAATGTTATGCCATTTGGTCTCAAGAATGTAGGAGCCACCTATCAAAGAGAAATGACAGTGATATTTCACATTTTTCTCAAAATCCTAGAAGACTAAGTGGGTGACATACTTGCACAATCAGTCACAAGGAAAGGACATCTAGAAGTCTTGGCTAATTTTTTTGTTGGATTGGAAAAATATCAGGTGATATTAAACCCAAAGAAATGTGTCTTTGGAATTACTTTTGGTAAAAATTTTGGGTACATTGTATCATGAAGTGGAATCGAAGTGGACCCTACCAAAGCTAAAGTAATCATAGAAATGCAACCACCTAAAACCCTCAAACATCTTCACAACCTACAAAGAAAGCTTTAGTCCATGATAAGGTTTATTGCTCAGTTTGTGGACAAGTGTCACCCATTCACCCACCTTCTTCACAAGGGTGTGGCATTTAAATGGTATCATCATTGCAAACAAGCATTCCAACAACTAAAAGACTATTTAGTAACACCACCAACTTTTTGATGCCATAAGTGGCAAAGAAACCATTGATACGATACATTTCACAACCTTAGTAGCTCTAGGGGCTCTCCTAGTTCAACATGATGAAATAGGTAAAGAGAGGGCTATCTACTATATCAATAGGAGATTGGTGGGATATGAACTTAACTACACATCTATTGAAAGAGATTGCTCAGCAGTAGTGTTTGCTTCTCAAAATCTAAGACAATATATCCTTTCTCATCAAATCAAGCTTATCTCCAAGGTAAATCCACTAAAATATCTATTATCAAAAGCTACTTTAATAGGTTGCATGGTAAAGTGGGTGATGATCCTTATTGAATTTGACATAGAGCATGTTGATTGAAAAGCTATCAAAGGATAGGTTATTGTAGATCAGTTAGCAGAATACCCAATCTATCCAGAAAACCTTTTGGTCTCAAAGTTTCCTGATGAAGTAGTATCACCCTTACTCCAATAGATTAGTGGAAGTTATACTTTTATGCACAATAGCACAACAAGAAATTAGCACCGAATTTTACGCCAAATTTTAGTATATTTGAGTTGGCCATTTTGGAGTCATCTGAAGGCGCAAAAGTTGGTGAAAACTCGTTTCATCGCCAGATTTTGCGCTGGATTTTGTGTCAACTTTTGTGCCTAAACTAACATCGTATTTTGCATCAGAAATTCAGTCTTAGCAATAGCGTCACCTTTAACATTGGAAATAGCACCAGAAATTGGTGTTGGAAATAGTGCCTAAATTAGCGCCCAGGTTGGCTTCCAATTTTTCTTCCATGCTTGCTCCCATTGTTGCTTCTAGTTTTGTGCCTAGCTTTGCTCCCAGTTTTTCTTCCTTCCATGTGTTTGTTCCCAATGGAGTTTCGACGCCGACAGACGACGAGCTTTCAGGATATTTTTGAGTGCCTGATTCTGTCGAGATCGATTTATTGCCTCGATGAGCTGAGCCGGTCGATGGAGCTGAGCGCCTCGAGCGAGCCTGAGCCGATGCCGACGCGCCGTGACAAAGAGTTTCGATGAGCTGATTCGTCGATGCCGATTTATTTGTTTTGCTCTGATTTATCTGATGCCTAATTGCCGATAGAAATTCTTACCGATGAGCCTGAGTTTTGAGCTTCGCGAGCCGAGCGGAGTTTGATGGAGTCGACGAGTCGACGAGCCGACGATCTCCGGCGGAGCCTGATTTATTTCTGTCGAGTTTGTTTGAGTCATGAGCTCTGGCGGAGTCGACGGAGTCGACTGAGCTCTGGCGGAGTCGACGATTTGAGCTGACGAGCTTCCAGGCGATCGACGTTTGTCGACGAGTCGACTTGTTTGATTGTTATGGATGATTTCTTTGTTTTATCGACAGCCGAGCCGGTTTTGAGCCGAATAGCTTTAAAATATGTTTATTTTTCTCTCTATTTTTGTTCGATTTTTCTTCCGGTTTGTTTTTGGTTTTTCCAAGATTTCTTCTAGTTTGTTTCTAATTTGACCTCCATTTTTGCTTCCTTTTTTGCTTCTAAAAATTCTTCTTGTTTTGCTTCATTTATTAATGTAATATGTTTTAATTCAATTTAATTAGTTAAATATATGATGCCTCTTAAATAACTCATATGATTATAGAGTAAGTAATTTAATTATTTAACTCATATGATTAAATAACAAGATAATTATTATAACATGATCATCATCTATAATTAAAATAAGTGAGTCAAATATCTATAATTTAATTGAATTTGACAACATCCTTCCTGAGCAATAAATTAAAATGATCATACGTAATAAATATCCATCCAAAAATCATCGATCACTTTTAATATATATAAATTGACAAGTCAATACCGATAAGATCATCATCATATATAACTAAAACAAGTGAAATTCAAATATGTCAATAGATCAATAACATGTGAAAATGATACATGTCCAACAGTCGACATAAGTCAAAATGATACATGTACAAATGAAAGTAAAAATGATAATTTATTTAACTCAAATTAATACAAGTCAAGATGATACATGTCCAAATTATATAAGTGAAAATGATAAATTTCAATATGATACAACTCAATAATATGGTACCGTAGGCTGTGAAAATGATACTTATGATAGTAACCATGAAAAGAGGCATCATAATGATATATCAACAATGATCCATGATGCAGTCTATATGATCATGAATGTCACTGGGTGCTACTAGCAACTACCTCATCATCATCACCACCATTGTGATCATCATCATCATCATCATCATCATCATCACCACCATCATCATCATCACCATCATCATCATCATCATCATCATCATCATCATCATCATCATCATCATCATCATCATCATCATCATCATAATGATATATCAACAATGATCCATGACGCATTCTATATGATCATGAATGTCACTAGGTACTACCAACAACTACCTCATCATCATCACCACCATCGTGTTCATCATCATCATCATTGTCGTCGTCATTGTCATCATCATCATCATCATCATCATCATTGTCATTAGCCTTGGTGTCTTCCATGTCTACATATCATCATCCTCTGCCATGTGATTTGTACCAGCAAAAACAATATTTTCTAGATCATCTATATCATGATGATGATCATCTTGATCTTCTGGAAGACCCGTGTTCTGCAAAAAAAAAACATTTAAAATGAAAATTTATTATTTATTTCATGCAATAATTTATTTTTTTGTTATATATGTAATATTGAAATAGATAAGATGAAACCATAATCATATTACATCATATCAAAGTGCACATACCATAATAAAATTTCAAAAAAGTTACAGCTAATACGTGATTCCAATTATATAAAACATGCAACAATTCTAATAAACGTTAGTAAAGATCATAAAAAAAATTGTTATACAATTTCACTATCAACTATAAATTCTATTACATAACCTTAAGTGCCAACCCTTTGCAAAATAATGAGGAGACTACAAGAAGATTGGCTGTAGGGGGCATTGGTACAGGATATGGACATGGCTCTTCCAAGCCATCCACTGAGATGGTTTCATAAAAAAATGTGGAAGATATCCCTATTTCTAGAGAGCTCATGATTCAGGTTGATACGAAAAATAATGTTGTTCTGGTACCCATATATGGCATCATGGTTCCATTTCATGTAGCCACCATCAAGATGGAGGGAATTCTTATATAAGGATAATTTTCAATGTTCTAGGTACTGGCTTTAATGCCAACTACATGCCAACATTGAAATTCCCTAGTAGTATTTATGTTAAGGAAATTTCCTTTAGATCCAAGGATTCAAAGCACATCAACAATGTGGTACAAATGATTAAATACCACAAATGATCTGTAGCAATGAAAGAGTCTGAAAAGGTAGAGAGAGCTACACTGGTGACTCAGGAGAAACTTCAGCTTTCAAAAACAAAGGCAATTAGGCTAGCATACTTGTGGATCAGGCCAACATTTGGTGGAAGAGGAAGAAATATGACTAGAACTCTAGAGGCCAACCATAATGGATTTTGGTATTCAACCATGAGAGAAAAAGAGAGCTAATATCATGTATCAAAACATTAAGCATGCATTCTTCTAGCTAGTGGAGAAGGAGATGATTACATTGCTTCATTTTCATTTGCATAACCATATCATGGCGTGGGAACCAAGAAGACCAAGGATGTCCAGTTTTATGTGGAGGAAATGGATGAGCTCCAAACTTTAGGAGGGGCAAGAAGGTCAATGTATGATCCTGATGAAATTGAGGAAGAACAACAAGAGAGAGAGATGAAAAATAAAATCAATGCAAAGATTCAAGGATTTGTCAAGCGAGTAAGAGAGCTATGGGATCAACCTCATCTAAAATATTTTGAACTAGAGTTTGATATACCATTTAGAGAGCTTGGTTTTCATGGAGTTCCTTTCAAAGCCGTTGCTTTTACTGTTCCTATGGTAAACTATTTGGTAGAGTTGATGGAATTACCTTTCTTAGTAATCACTATTAGTGAGATTGAGATTGTTAATCAATTAGGCGCTAATTGCCTGTAGAAATGAAAGAGTCTGAAAAGGAAAAGAGAGCTACATTGGTGACTTGGGAGAAACTTCATCTTTCAAAAACAAAGGCAATTAGGCTAGCAGACTTGTGGATCAGGCTAGCATTTGGTGGAAGACGAAGAAAGATGACTGGAACTCTAGAGGCCCACCATAATGGATTTCAGTATTCAACCATGAGAGAAGAACAGAGAGTTGATATCATGTATCAAAACATTAAGCATGCATTCTTCTAGCCAGAGGAGAAGGAGATGATTAATTTGCTTCATTTTCATTTTCATAACCTTATCATGGCGTGGGAACCAAGAAGACCAATCATGTCATGTTTTATGTGGAGGTAATGGATGTGGTCCAAACTTTAGGAGGGGCAAGAAGGTCAATGTATGATCTTGATGAAATTGAGGAAGAACAACAACAATAAAAATAAAATCAATGCAAAGTTTCAAGGATTTGTCAAGTGAGTAAGAGAGCTATGGGAGCAGCCTCATCTAAAATATTTTGAACTAGAGTTTGATGTACCATTTAGAGAGCTTAGTTTTCATGGAGTTCCTTTCAAAGCCTCTGCTTTTATTGTTCCTACAGTAAACTATTTGGTAGATTTGGTGGAATTACCTTTCTTAGTAATCACTATTAGTGAGATTGAGATTGTTAACCTTGAGAGAGTAGTACTTGGGAAAAAGGAATTTGATATGGCTATTGTTTTCAAAGACTTTAAGCAAGATTTACTCCGCATTGACGCCATTCCTCAATCTTCACTTGATGGCATCAAGAAATGGTTGAACTCCATGGATATAAAGTATTATGAAAGCAAAATGAACTTGAATTGGCAACCAATTTTGAAGACTATTACTGATGATCCAGACAAATTTATTGAAGATGGTGGTTGGGAATTTTTGAATATGGAAGCTAGTGATTCTGATTCTGATAATTCAGAAGAGTCTGATCAAGGATATGAACCCTATGATGTAGAAGAGGAATCAAAATCAGATGAGGAAGGTTCAAAAGATGAATCTCTTGTGGAGTTAGATGAGGACAAAGAAGAAGAAGAAGATTCTGAAGGGGAGGAAGGTAAAACATGGGATGAATTAGAAGCCGAAGCTAGAAATGCAGATAAGGAAAAAGGAGACGAGAGTGACAGTGAAAAGGGAAGGCGGCAACGAAAGGTAAAAGCTATAGGGAAGTCTAGGGCATGTGATATTAGAGATTCAAGAGGAATGCCTACCAAGAGGCATAAAGTTAGATGAATTGAGTTCATCTACATCCTTCTACTATTTATTCACACACATAAATGGTTCAACTGTTTATGAAAATGATGCATATATGTTAACTTGATCAATGTTGTTACTTCGGTAGTTTGACTTCTATGACAACCAGCCATTAGGCCATTCTGTGTGGGAGCACGTTTGTGTTTTTAGTTAGCTCTTTTGGATAGCTCTACTTGGTGTTAAGGACATTCCATTTATCTCTTGAATGTTAAGAATTCTAGTATTACACGCTTCTCTATGTTGATCAAATCAGGTTGCAGTTTTTTTACTGCTGATTTCTTTATTTATGGAGTTTTTTTAACTTGGAAGATAGGAATTTACTGCCTTTTTAAAAATTAGATGGACAAATTAATTGGATGGTTAGCTACACCAAGTGATGTAGACTAGAAGGATGTGTTAGATATATAGGATTCCTACCAAGATGCATCAAAAAATTCTTACATGTTAAAATAATGGTAGCATCATGAGGAAGGATGGCAAAGATGCATGTGGATCACTTAGTAGAATAGCAACATGAATTCAAGGAAGCACTCCTTGAGATACCATGTTTGAGAGAACTGAAGATAAACCAAATCAACATGGGACTAAGTCACTCAAATGATACAACTCATAACTTAAATGAGGACACATAAGAGATATTAAAAGACAATGGTCATTAATTAAAAGATGCGACGAAAATAAGGCATGAATGTCACCCACTACCCTTTAAGGAAAACAATATTTTTTTCCTCAACATGAAATAATGGGACAATTGAGTGGGATCTAGGGCCAACAAAGAATCACTTTAGAACTCATCCTACGCATCAATAAATAACTCAACACAAGAAATGAAAATTGACATATTAACACAACAATATCCAACTAAGTTATTGAAAGTCAACTATTGATACCTTGTTCTCCATCTAGATTAAAAAATCGGCCCACTTTTTGCTTTGTAACTTTTCCTTTTCATATTGCTTTGGATGTCAGCCATATTTCTCCTCCTGTCAAAACATGGCACATGGACTAGTTAAACTAATTAATATGCAATCATTTACTTTTTCCTAGGGAATTAAAAAAAATATCATTTAACATATTAAATATACTTACAAAATTACAGATCGAGGTTTGTAAACCTTTCTGGCCACTGTGATGTGTGGCACAAAGTTTTTGAAGCCTAGCCTTGGAGGCCTTGTCTTGAAACATATACTAATTCAATTTAACTATGCACAAATAAAATTTAAAAATTGTTTAATAAATTTGATATAATCTTATGAGAAAATTTTAATACCTGTGTACTCTCCTCACTAGACTTCCTCTGTGCTTCAGACTTCTCATATGCTTTTACAAGCTCTTTCCATACTTTGACACTTACATCAATTGGCCTTTTTTTTAGCCTTAGCTTGGGAGGGATTTTTTTATCTTCTTTGTTTGGTTGCACCGAAATCTCTTGCAATTTTGAGACATTCGTAGCTTCACCTTCTTCACAGACCAACCTGTGCCAAATTCAGTCTCCATGTCATTGATAACTACTTTTTGCAGGTGTATGGGTATCTTTGAGAATGGAAAATGTAGATGGTCTTTGAACCGTTGAAGGCATGATTCCTTCAACCTATTCACAAACCCTTTTCCAGCATCTATCATTCGGACTTCCCCTAAAACCACATTGTATTCTATCTTCTTATTGTAGGTACCAATGCAAGCATGAAAAATTTATGTGATGGAAGAAGTCTGTGTCCCAGGAGTGGGTGGGACAATGGAAGCCTCTGCTTCCTATTCTACACTCCTAGATTTTACTATTACTGATTTCCTCCTGGATCTTTTGCTCGATCCAGGACTGCTTGGGGAATCACTTGATTCCCTTTGACACAATTGATTTGGTTACAATGTTTGAGGGGCTTGACTAGATCAGTTTTCTATGTATCTGAAAAGCATTGTCCAGCGCACATCATCCAAATTGTTCACTGCCTCTGCCCCCAATATGGAAGCCAATGCCTCTTTATCTTTGTTAGTCACATGTCCCTATATATATAAAATAAATTTCTTCTTTTAAATTTAAAAAGTAAAAAGTAAAAAGTAAAAATGAAAGAAACAAGGGAAACATTTACAAATCTATAAATTGACAATGAATTACCTCATTGTGGCCAGAGTCTGCTCCCTTTCTTCTCTTCCCTCTATCGCTTGACATTTTGAGGTGACCTAGGGCAAATTATTTTCATCCAGTTTGTGGAGGCAAACAAAGTACACACTGTCAGGTATGAAAGTTTTTATCCAGTTTGTGGTATGAAAGTTTTACCTTGAATGACTCTCTTTCTAGATTTAAACGCCTATGAATCAATTGCTTGTGCACCTATATAGAATATAAATATATTTGAAAGGATATAAATATATGAAAAATGAAACAAATGTATTGTAAAAAAATCAATGCTTACGCACCTGTATAGAATGGTAATCTTTGGGGGATAAAAAGGGGGAAGAGTGTGGTTTTATTGAGAGTTAACACAAATAGGTCCCATGCTCGAGTCACATTTGTTTATTAGAAAGAGAATGAATGTGTGCACATAATCAATTCAAAACCACGAGCTCATTATTCTGTAAAAGAATAAGTGAAAATTAGTAATAGCTAATTTAAGCCCGAAGGTCTCACAAATTTGAGGAAATGATCTATTATTCAGTTGTCGTCTCAAAATCCCTATCTGCTCGTATTGTCTCAACCAACCTCTGTTCCTATGGGACCTGACTGCAGTGGGGCAGATGTAGTTTAACAACTTGTCTTGAAATCACTCGACTACTTTTTTATGGAAGGTCGGTATGAGAAATCAAACCAGAAACAGAAAGCTTGGGATGGGAATGATAAGCGAACCGAGGCATTGGGGTTTCAAAAAATCATTCACTGCTCTCGAATGTAGAGGAAATAATGTAATGTTTACAATTTTACCCTCCTCCTTTGCAACCACATGAGACTTGAATGATTCGCATGTAAAGAAAACAATATTCCCAACCCTTTGTTCACAATCTCTCCATTTAATCCAAACAAAAATATTTGTGGGAACAAAAAAAACAAATTGTAACCTTACCTATGGTATCGCAAACTAAATCAAATTTTTGATCTACTTGCTTGTAGCCCTCCTTCGTGTCGTTTTTCCCTTTTTTCTCCTCTCTTCCTTTGCGCGGGTTTTTTCTCCTATCATCTCTTCCTTCTTGACACGGGAAGTTTTAAATTTTTGTTCTTGATTCAGTAGTCGGTGTAGAAAAGTGTGCCTAATTTAGCACCGCCTTCCAGCCAAAAAAATGTAATTTGTTTGGGATACAAAATACAGCGCAAAGTGCACCTAATTTAGCACCACCCTCTAGCCAAAAAAAATAATCTATTTGGGATGCAAAAGGCAGTGCAAAGTGCACCTAATTTACACCTAGCAGTGCAAAATGATGTATTTTTCTTGGAAGTTGATAAATAAATTGATCCTAAATTGACTTCATCTTCATATGTACCAAGGAAGCAATCATGGTTCCCTATTTTATCTATTCCTTATCCCATGTCAATTTTGTGGGTGCAAAACTAATAGACGTTAGATTTGTAAACTCATAAATGACCCCTATACAACTAGATGAGTCATCTAAGGTGTGAAATATATGTCAAATATATTTCTAAAGTGAGGTTTTGTGTTGGATAGCATGTTCGTTGAAATGATATAATTTGTGTACTAAACATTATTTACTATGTTGTGTATTATAGGGGCAAGATGAGGCCATGGCAATAGATCGTGTCATGTCAAATGAGGACACAACGGATGAAGCGGGACATTAGGTACTCAAATTTTGACTTAACTTAGGAAAAAATGATCTGATGGAATTTTCATAAATGTGTTTGATAACATATCATGCTATTGGAAATTAGGGGGCATTCCTGTCTTACAGTTGACTTAAGGAATGACATAAGTTGATTGTCAGCATTTACAAGGTATGTGGTTATATGAAATGTTCATGTGTCAAAGACATATAGATATTATATTGCATTTTAATTTATGACTAAAGGTTCATACTAATTTACTATTCTTATATTATTGGATGACCTCCAAGGAGATCCATGAATCTGAAGTGCCAAAGTGGAAGAAGGAAATTGCAGAAATTGTGTATTTGAGAAAGAGCTCCCTACAAGTTTCATGGACCTACAAGTCCATTTACTTATACACCTAGTCAATGACATTGAATTGGCGGGTGTCATATCAACAAGGTGGATGTTTTTCTTTGAGAGGTATATGAAAACTCTTAAAAGATATGTCTAACAAAAGGCACATCCAGAGGGTTGCATGGTTGAAGGGTATGTATTGAATGAAGCATTTTTCTTCCTGTGCAAATTCCTTGGTAAGGATTTTGAAGATGGGCCACATATCTAGGATGAAGAACAAGCATCAAATATTATTGATGGAGAAAAACCATAATCTAATGGTGTTGAAGTAGAAATTAGTAAGTAAATTCACCATTAGTGTGGTTTTTTTTCTTGCAATCATTAATTTACTCTGTAATTTATTTCTCAAATTAACAGCATGAAATTTTGGAGTTTGAAATAAACATGTTGACATGTAATAGGTGTAGACAAAAGTTCTATACTTGACAAGTTCATTCAGTACCACATGGACTTTATGAACAAATGGATTGATTTGTATGATAAAAAGAGAGAAGTGTTAGAAGCAAGGAGACAGTTTAAGAGATTGAACCCAAAGAATACTCCACTTCTGACTGATCTGCTTAGGGAATGGAGCAAAGATTGCACACTAGAATGGTTTACTAAACAAATTCAAAATCAAATAGAAGATGTAGGTATAGATTCAAACATAACAGAAGATGAAATCAACATGTCTAGAGGATGTGAAAGAAAGGTATAGTTGGAATTTTACAAAATATTGTTTCCTTATAGTTTTGACACTATTAACTATTTTAATATTTATTTGTTTTCACTGAAATAAATGGTATTTCACAGGCAAGGAAATAACCAGCAATGTGGGCATATGGTTGACATTATCGTGTAGAAAGTGTAGATGTAAAGAGGTGATCCTTTGATTGTGGCATCATGGTTGACTTCAAGCAATCCAGTCGATCAAGCTCAAAAGATAAGAATATAATTGAAGGGAATCTACAATATGTTGGGAAAATACAAGAAATTATTGAGTTAGATTACCGCTCTTTTAAATGTTCTATTTTTAGGTGTAGATGGTGTGTGAACCAATATCCTAGTACCTACAAAACATAACAAACACACACATTAGAAGATTGAAATGCAAGTTAGAATCTAAGCTCCCCATAAAATCCATTTAACAATGCTCAAATAGGAATGAAAGCAAGAACACTACAAAAAGCAATAAGATAGATTAAATCCCATTAAAAAGCAATGCAAACTCTTAATCTTATGGGGGAATTGGTGCCAATTTGATGTGAAAATTGGCCCTTTCCCAACTCCTATGATGCAAAATTGATGTGTGATGAAGAGTGATCCACTTGATGAAGATTCAAATATGCTCCATGATGAAAAACCTACATAACCTAACTAAGATTTGATGAAAATGGATGAGAATTGTTATGCTTGAGTATGGATTTGAGTATAGTAAGTTTTCTCAAATTGTGGATGATGAAATGAGTAAAGAAGCCTCTTATTTATAGAATGAAAAGTTGGAGAAATGCCCAAAATGAAGCAATGTGGGACTAACTTTCAACCAATGGCAAGGTGCCACTTGTCAAGAGATGGGTGGATGAAGGATGTGCACATTTTGATGAATGTGCCCATAAATGCATTTATTTGAAATTTGAAATTTGTGAAATGACAAGGTGGGTGAAGAGTCAAATGGAGTAATGGCCATTTGGCTCAATGCAAAAGGACTTGTAAAGTGAAATAAATTCCTTGTTGGAAGGACAAAGTCCACTTGGATTTGGATTCAAATTTGAAGGAATATTCCCCTATTCTACCATGTTGAGAGAAAATAGGGATTTAATAAATGAATTAAATCTATTTTCATGTGCAAGTGGCAAAAGCTAGAGGATGGGACATGAATTAGGATTAAATTAATCCAAGGTTAATTAAATTAAATGAGGGATTAGATGATGTGACAAATTTGACTTAGATTTATGGGTTAATTTAAATCAAATATGAGAAGAATATGATAAAAGGATTAATCAAATAGAGATTTTTTATTTATTTAATTAAAGGAGATGAAGTTAGATAAGGTTTAATTTATTTAATTCAATAGGTAGACTTTAGAGATTAATTAAATAAAATTGATTTATTTAATTAAGTAGGAATAATTAGATCAGATTGATTGATTTAATTAACAAGAAAGAATGACTTAATCAGATAAATGATTTATTTAATTAAGAGAAGAAAATTGATGAATTTAATCAAATAAGGGTATTCGATTAAATGGTTAGACCGAGGGATGATTTAGGATGAAATGGTGTTAGTAGTTGGGATCAAATGTGCAATGTCAATCGGTACATTTTACGTGTCTACATTTTTCCCATTTTTGAAGCAATGCACTTGCTACGTTGTTTCAAAGAATAAACTGTCTCGATCAAAAATCCAAAATTTCTCTACATTCAAAATTTTCCCCACTATTGCCCCAACGAACAAATTATGTTGTTATACTGCCCCTTCGAGAGATCAGACGAAAATTCTGATTTTTGGGTGATCTCGCAAAAAAAAGAGGACAAGGTGCCCGACGGGTCAGAAAGGCTCCAAGAGGCCAAAAAATTAGAAAATGCAAAAAAATGATACAAAATGGCCTTCAGACAAACAAAAATAGGATCGGGGAACCAAAACCCTAGCAGGACAACCAAACGGGGTCAAAAACCCCTAATTTTCAAGCTTAAATAGGCCTCGATGGGCCACTTCCAATTCATTTTCACATTCAGCCTTGAGAAATTTTATGATTTTGAGCTTTGACACCTTGGAGAGATGGCGCAACGACAGCTCCCCATGCATATATCTGATAGGGTACGGATGCATCAGAGGCTTCCCGGCACTGGACCACCGGTGAGTCAACTTGACCCAACCTCTTTTTTTTATTGTCACATTCATTTATTGCGTTTAAAAACTAGGTCCTTAGGAGCAGCGCTATATTGGCCCACTGAAATTTCAAACAGTGACACTCGGTGTTTAAACTACACCGCCATTGCAAGGTCTGACTCCACGATGTAGTTTGGGATTTAGGGTTAAATTCCAAACCCCACCGCCTTTACAAATTTTATCACCGCGGTGCTCTTTAGAGTTAGGGTTTCAGATCAAACTGGACTACCTTTGCAAACTACAACAACGCAATGCAGTTTGGGTGTTTGAGGGCTCTAGCGTCGCAGTTTGAAATTTGTAAACTGCACCGCCTTCACAGGAAGCAACGCTGGGGTTAATTTCAGGACACTGAGACAAGTCAGGATCAAGATTTTTTCGATGAATTTTAACATGGTGGCTTTCCTGATCTAGGAGGAGGCAAGGGAGATCTACTCTCGCGAGCATAGGTCCTAGGAGATTTTCAGCCTTTTGAGGGATTTGACCGATCAAGAGTAGGAGTTCCTAGGAGAGATGGGACTTTGGTACATCGCCTATGTGGACACACTTGGGCATGATGACAACACTTGTTGAGAGGTGGCACAGTGAGACGTCCTCATTCCACCTTCTGACGAGCGAGGCCATGGTCATGCTGGAGGACGTGTGGTAGATATTGAGATTTCTTATCCACGGTGAGCAGGTCATTTATGATATGGACACCGAGAGGGAGGCTTGTTATGTCGTCATGGACACTAACCAGATTGTATTCTACGAGGGTTAGGTTGATTTGGAGCGCCACAGGACTATCCTGTCACCCTACCATTTAGTCATTTCATCCATTATATCAGGTCTTGTCACACCAGATTGGTGAGGCCGATATTTCAGTCTAGGATGGGTTCTTAGCTAGGAGTGCATGGTCTGGCGGTGACCGACACTATTTGCATGGGGGCCAATTCTGCTAGCCTCACTTTATAGGGATCTTCGTGAGTTTTCCTACTTGGACAGCAAAGCACTTGGGGCAGGGGTCACACTCCTACATATTTGGGCATGGGAGCACATCCCTGTACTCCAGTCGATAGTTGTTCTAGTTCTGATGGAGCCAAATGATCTAGTGATCTAGCGATACAGAGGAGGCCTTTCGTTTACACACACTAAACAACACAGGATTCCTCATTAGAGTAGGGTCCTCGACAATATGCGAGTGTTCAGATGATGGTCGTACCTCAGAAAACCCACTTGGTTTGATGATGCACAACAGTTGTTCTTCACCTACTAGGATAGACTTATGCAGGGGTGAGAGCACACGATGATTGAGATGTACCTGCCAGGAAGGGTTTAGAGACATTTCGGCGAGCCACAGGACATGTCAGATGATCAGTACGTGGCTATTTTTGCAAGGACAGTGAGCCAGAGCTCTTGGGGTTAGTACATACCTACCCATGAGGTTGTTCAGAGTTTCATGTAGCTGGTGGCCAAGCCATGGCCATATGACTAGGGACAGGTAGATCGAGGGGTCACACAGGCCTATAGAGATTGGTTCAGGCCACTACTTCGTTTGACAGCTCCGGGGGCACCATCCGCTTGACGTAGGGTGAGAGGTAGGGGAGTAGGATGGGACCAAGGGAGGGTAGATCAAGATCAGGGTGGTGGTGGGCCACCACTGGTTCAGCTAGTTTAGGATTAGGCACTCCCACATCAGCAAGAGGGAGAGCAGAGATAGGATGCCCCCCGAAAGGATCAGGATCCGAGACATCAGGATGGGCACCAGGATAGGATCCCGACACAACCCAGATATGGGGACCAGGATCAGCCCCACATGTAGCCACCCCTATAGCCAGATCCTAGAGATGGGAAGATTTTGCAGTTGTAGGCCCAGGTACAGGCATTGACAACTAAGAGAGATCAGCTACGGGTAGAGTGAGATCAGGCGGTTTTACAAAGACAAGCTGCAGAGTTATAGGCAGCAACCGAGATGGGTCACCAGCAGCAGATAGAGAGCATGTTCACCTCTTCCTCCTGTAGCATAGTATCGCTTCGAGCATATAGGGAGGCCATTCAGGAGGCCAATTATTACAGGATACACTATCACCAACCTGTGCCAAGACCAGGCCGAGTCCCAGATTTTTCACAGAGGACCAACCAAAGACCAGTAGAGCAGCACAGGGAGAGAGTAGGTGGCGAGGGAAGCAACCAGCAGGGCTAGCCCTCACTTTGATCGAGATAGGATTCTTTGTGTCCAATGGGCTCATTTTTTATAGCCCCATGGGCCATTTTGTACTAATTGACATTACATGTGTACATTGATATGATTTTTTGTACCATGATAGTGTATATTTTGATGATATATATGATATGAGATGACGATGTTGTGATGCGATGTTCTATCTTTACTTTGATGCATTATGGATGGTTCTTATTTCTATATGTTGTGCAATGATTTTATCTTACGATGCCATGATGTTTATGGGATGGATGATGTATGGATGCATTTCTTTTAATGATGTGCAAATGCATAGACTAACAAAATCTATATTATGTAGTGATGGATAGTATGATATAATGTACTTTTTCTATGTATGATATGTGTGAACCATTTGAATCTAGACCTTGCACAAACACAATAAACATGCAAACAATTAGATCAAACACAAGGTTAGAAACAAATGATTCCTCAAGAAATCCATTTGAAATTTGCAAAAGATAAGAAATGAAAATGAAGAACACAAATGAAACAATTAAATCCTCTCTAATGCAAGCAAACTCTTGATCTCTTGAGGGAGTTGGTGCCAATTTGATGTGGAAATTGGCCCTTTCCCAACTCCTTTTGCAAGCTTGATGATGAACGAATGAAGAAGAATGAGAAGAGAGTGGTCCACTTGATGAAGACTTTGAATGTATGCTCCAAGCTAAAATCTGCAAAAAACCTAGCTATGATTCAATGAGATGGATGAGAATTGCTAAGTATTTTAGCATGGTAACTTTTCTTGAGATGTGGATGATCAAATGCATGGTGAAGCATTCTATTTATAGAATGTTGAAATGGAAACAAAGCCAAAATAGAGCAATGTGGGACAAAGATTTGGCCAATGGAAAAATGCCACTTGTCCAAATGTGATTGGATGAGGAATGAGCAAGTTTTGACAAATGTGCTAATAAATGCATTTTTGAATTTGAATTTTGAGAAAAGACATGTAAGAGGGGGAAAGAAAATTGCATTGAATGCCACTTGGCTCAAGGCAAGGACATGTAAGAAGAAGTAAATGCCTTGTTGGAAGGACTTGTAAGAGAGAGAATAATGACATGTTGGAAGGACATGTCATTCAAATTTTGAATTTGAAATAGAAGAATATTCCTCCAAAAGATGCTTTGTTGAGGGAAAATGAAAATTTAATAAATCAATAAATTGATTTATTTGTGCAAGTGGAAATATCTAGAGAATGCAAGTGGGTGAGATTAGTATTTAATCATGGTTAGATTAAATAAATGATGATTATGTTAGTTTAATGATGATTAGGTGAGTTGACTTATTTTGACTTAGATTTTTGGATTAATTTAAATCAAACAAGAGAGGAAATGATTTAATGAGTTTAATTAAATAAACATGTTTTGATTATTTAATTAAAGATATTGAAGTAAGATTAAATTAAATAAGATTTTAATTTGTTCAATTTAATAGATGAACTTTAGAAGTTGGTAAATAAAAGGTAGTGTTAATTAGTAGGGATAATTAGATCAAATGAATTAGTTTGAAATTAACAGGAAGTGACTTGAATTAGACAAGAATAATTTTATTTTAATTGAGGCAGATATTGATGAGATTTAATGGGATAGGGAATTTGATTAAATAGTTAGACGAGGGATGATTTAGGAAGGAAGCGATGTTAGTAGATCGAGTTAAGATCGCAATGTCCAACTTGTGCGTGTGTCTACAATATGTACTTATGATGATGTGATATGATGATGATGTGATGAAATGATATTATATGGAATATGATGGTTATGAGATGCAAATGAATGCTTTTAATGTATGATGTGTGGATTCTTATATGTGTTATGGGATGATTATGCAATGTTATGATAGAAATAATTGCTTTGATGATGCAAATGTTTATAATGCTATGGGATGATTGTTTTTATGTTTATATAAAATGAATGAAATGTAATGATTCATGAGATGCTTAGAATAACTAATCTATATTATGTATAATGGAAATGTAATGTTATGATATGATTTTAATTTTTCCTATATGATATGCAATATGCAATATGCTGACGATTTGTGGATGCAGGATGATAGTGATTTTTTGATTAACTGTCATGGTACCATGTTAGCGTGAAAAGCAAGAAGTAGAAGAAAATAAGAGATTCCAACAAGACATGAGATGATGATGATGATGATGATCACTTGCCAAGGAGTTGGGATTTTCAAAGGACCAATTATCTTATGTTTGATAACACACGTAGGCACGATGCTTCAAGGTATAAGGAACTAGGATGACATTGCACCTAGTGTGATGGACTTTGACTTGACAATCAGATAGGAGTGCTCCTGTTCACACCTAGCATACAAAAACTTATTCAAAATTTAGTTCAGATATTTCAAAACATCTTGGGCCAAAACATAGGAAGGCAACCCTTC